>JBAWJY010000016.1:0-508344 GCA_037356115.1 Neofusicoccum sp. Z2
CCCCCATCCGGCACCGCCTTCCTCGCGGCTAACACCACCACCACCAGTCGCCATGGGCCGCAAAGTAATGCACCCCATCACCCTCTCCGACGGCACCCAGCTCCCCGCCAACTCGCACATCACCCTGCCCACCTGGCCCATGAAAGACGCCCTCACCTACGGCCCCACGGCGCCCGACTTCGACGGCCACCGCTTCCTGCGCCTGCGCCAGCAGCCCGGCAACGAGCACCGGCACCAGTTCGTCACCACGTCGCCCGAGCACATCGGCTTCGGGCACGGCGAGCACGCCTGCCCCGGCCGGTTCTTCGCCAGCAACGAGATCAAGATTGCGGCTGCGCATCTGCTGATGAAGTACGATTGGATGTTTGAGGGGGAGCCGCCGCTGAAGAGTCTGAGGGATTCCGACTGGGCGCCGGATCCGGACGCGATGATTTGGGTTAGGGAGAGGGTGCCGGAAATTGAGCTGTGAAGTGGTGGTGGGCTTGGCGGGGTGGGCCGGCGTGAGGGAGGGGGAGGAGAGGGAGAAGCTGCCTGGGACCGACAGATTGGAGCATGGGATGAGACGGTTTTTTTTTTTTTGGTTCATGTTTTGGATATGAGCAACCCGTATTTTCTTGGTTGCAGTTCTTCAGTCTACCGCGATTGTGGGGTTGAACGAGACTGACCGCCTGCGGCGCTATTCCCTCGAACAGCTTGGAGTTGCTTAATGTGTATCTGAGTCTGATCCTCTGCTATTGGGCATTGTGCTTGCCAGTCCGCTGCAAGAGTAGGAATGAGCCAAAATTTGGATCTGCCCAATTGTGTGCGCATTTATTGGCCTGTAGAGCGTACGTGACTGGTGGATTGCAGTCGATCACTCTGTCCAGTTTAGCAGCAGCGCGGCCATTCCTGCAATCTGTCTCCAGAAAGTCTCCGGCTCGGACATGTAGCGGCCAAAGTGATGTGAGCGAGGAGTTGGAGAGTCTCGCGCGCGATCCGCGCATCCCTGGCACAATCACGACAGGGAAGCGCGCGCGGAGACGCGTCCGATAAGCTTCTGTTATCGCCAGGCCCCTGCGCCTTCACCTGTTTCACCTCCTGCTTTAGCTTCCGTCCTGCGTCTGCCTCTGCACTCCTCCATCCTGCTGCCTGTCCCCAATCATGCCTGTGACCCCCAATTCCGCTTTCACAGCAACGTGTCTGCTCAATCGCCTTGAGCTGGTCATCGTAGCCATCACCAACCACCCGCGCTTTGACTGCAGCGATCCGCGCAGTTCTCACTACACCTTGCACTGCCTCTGGGACTTTGTGCACCGCACTCGCCACCAGCTCCAACAGATTGACCTCCAGAAGCTCGATGCCGCTGATGGAGAGACGGTCCAGGCCTTCGAGGACATCATCGGCCGCACGTGCATGGCTCATGCCATGCTTACCGATCCCTCCGGCATCATGGTTGCGAGAGTCATGGGAGGCTCCACCAGCCCAATTGATCTTGGCGACGAGATCAGAGAGGTGGGATCTCTTCTGATGCCGGACCCCGAGACTGGTATGTGGGGAAGAGCCGCTCAATTGCCTTAGCCACTGTCTGATCGCGTGCGTGCTAGGCCGATTCACCGAGGATCCGGCAGACCAGAAGAAGACTGCCAAAGTAGACCTTAGCGCGCTTCTGGAACGAGCAAAGGTAGACTCCGACGGCAAGTGGGAAGAAGGAGCAGACGACCCGGACTGGGAGGACGTCGGGCCCGAGCTGCCGCCCGACGACCCCAGCCGCTGCCTGCTCCTGGAGCTCCCCAGAGAGATCCGCGACCAGATCTACAAGTATCTGCTCTGCACAGACTACACCAAGACTCAGCCGACTGGTGTCATCAGCCACAAGCCGTGTCGGTACCAATGGCGCCTGCAAACATCCATCTTGCGCGCCAACAAGCAGATCCATAAGGAGGCTCGGGAAATCCTGGGAAGGGAGAACAAATTCGCCGTCATCGAGCGCGCCACGAACAGGCTGAAGCAGTCGATAGATGAGAAACAGGATGGCGGTGATCGTGATCTGCCGGACCCTCCCATCTGGCTGGGCAGAGCAAAGGGCCTAGTCTCTGTCCCCGGCGAGGTTATGCGCATAAACTTCTCCAGACCTGACGAGCCGGAGGAGGACAAGAGGATTGATTACTTTGTTTTCCTGGCTGAAGAGCTTCGAGACTTCTTCGTTAATCTCGGCAAGTTCAGAGTTGGAGGCGTCTTCCGCACCAAGGATCTTGCGTGCACCGTCACCCTGAGCCCTCCCAAAGAGAGCGAGACCAAGGCTACCACCAAGCGAAGAGAGTCTGCACTCCTGGATCCCCTGACAAAACTCCGGCAGTTCTCCCAGGTCACCATCACCGGCGCCAGCAAAGGCAAATCCCAAAACACAGCACAGCAGATGAAGCGCAAGCAGTTCTCCTCTGCCGATGTGCTCAACACCATCGACGAGATCCTTGCTACAGCCGACGCGTACACTAGGACGGAAAATTACGCCGTCGTCGTCTCCTACTGCGACTGGTCCATGGGCATCCTCTCCTTCTTCGACGCCTCCAACGCCCAACAGCTCGACGAAAACATGGTCGGCGACATCCCGGACTCGATCTTCGAAACCGAAGAGCAGCAGATGAACATGTGCGCCAGCATGTTCCGCATCAGCCTCGCGCGCGGCCTCGCCTGCATCCACTGCGACGCCTTCGAAGACGCCTTCGAGAGCGCCGACAGCGCCCTCCGCCTCGCGACCATGATCACCGACATGCCCACCTTCTCCGACTACCCGGGCGCCGCCAACGGCATCGCCAAGCGCGGCCCCATGCTCGAGTGGACCACACGCGAGACGCTGGCCTGCATGGCCGGCGCGCCCAACAACGGCCGCATCCGCGCCGAGGACATCGCTCGCGCGTACTGGTACCGCGCGCTTGCGCTCTGCCAGCTCGAGGGCCCCGGTCAGAAGGAGGAGACGGATCGCATGTTCGCCATCTCGCTGGCGAACTTCGTCAAGAGGGAGGATGTGAGTAACGAGCTGTGCACGCTCGATCTCGACCTTGAGGACCACATTGAGGAGGAAGAGCGGCGGGAGCGGCGCGGCGGCAACAAGGGCCGCAATAAGCTCCGGGGGAAGAAGGGCGCGATGAGAGCTGACATGCTTCTGCGGGACTTGCCGTCGTACAACAGGGCGTGGGAGAGACCGCCGCCGCCGCCGAAGAAGAGTAAGAATCAGGTCACTGATGGAGGCATTTCGTATCTGCTGTCTGGACGGTTTCCTGGTATGATGCCTAAGATGCCGAGGTGATTGACTGAAAGATATCAAGGACCATGAAGACGGAGAAGATGGGAAACGAAAACCTTTGATGAAGCAGGCCAGGCCTTTCGTCAATTGTCATGCATGTATGAATCCAATGGCGTAATGTTATGATAGATTTCTCCTTGCGGCTTTCACTGTTTCAATAACAGTTGTCAAGACACCCATTTTCATTTCAACTTCGGTGAGTCCACCCCTTTATCAATCAATGTAGACGTCTGAGCTCGCAAGGGATGGAAACAGTGTGTATGCTGACTTCATAAAGTGGCATTTCGTCCCATCTTACACATCACTTTATCACAATACAGCAAAACAAACGTCTCAGAGATAAAAAAAAAACCAGTTTCATTACGAATCATTCCCATAACTCCAAATATCTTTAATATCACAAAATCTTTTTTCCTTCTGTCATCCACACAAGAGGCCATTCCAGAGCCTCTCCACCAACACATCAAAGACGGAAACCCTCCTACGTCAACGTCTGATGAATCACACTAGTCTTATACGTCTCACTCCTCTGAAACAACTCCTCATGCGTCCCGCGATCCGCGCACCTCCCCCCCTCAATCAAAAAAATCACATCCGCCTTCCGAATCGTCGCCAACCGATGCGCCACAACCACGACCGTAACATCCTTCGCCAGCCCATCCAACGTCTCCTGCCAAATGCGCTCGGACTCCGCGTCCAGCGCCGACGTCGGCTCGTCCAGCAGCAGCAGCCGCGGCCGCCGCATCAGCGCCCGCGCAATCGAGAGCCGCTGCCGCTGCCCGCCCGAGAACTGCGACCCCTTGTTCCCGCAGCGCGTGGCGTAGCCATCCGGCAGCGCGGCGATGGTGGCGTGGATGTTGGCGGCGCGGCAGGCGGCCTCGATGTCGGCGTCCGTGACGCGGGTGCCGGCCGGGGCGCCCAGGGCGATGTTGAAGCGGATGGAGCCGTCGAAGAGGACGCTCTCCTGGGGGACGAGGGCGACGTCGTCGCGGAAGGAGGTGTCGGCCGTGTGGGAGATGGCTTTGCCGTCGAGCTTGACGGTGCCGGCGGTGGGTTTGTAGAAGCGCTCGAGGAGGGCGAGGGTGGTGGATTTGCCGGAGCCCGAGGGGCCGGTCAGGGCGGCGAATTGGTTGGGGAGGATGGAGAGCGTGAGACCTTTGAGGGCTTCGATGTTGGGGCGGGAGGGGTAGGCGAAGCGCACGTCTTCGAAGGTGACGCTCATGCCTTGGCTGTTGCCGTTGGTTCGGCCGGACGAGGGCTTGGTGTTGAGCCGCTTCATTGCCAGGCCCATCGTCGCTTCCTCGTCGTCGTCCTCATACTCGTCTTCCTCGAAGCTTTGCAGCACGTCCGCGCCGTGCGTGTCCTGGTACTTGCCCGCGGAGGGGTCGCGGGGGGCACGGTCGATCAGGTCGAGGATGCGGCGTGCGCCCACGCCCGCCTTGGAGATGTCGGGCGCCAGCGAGAAGAACTGGCCGCAGCTCTGCGCCGAGAAGAGCAGCGCCGGCAGCACGATGAAGAACTGCGTCTGCGTGTAGTTGCCGTTGGCAGTCTGCTTGGCGCCCCACCAGTACGCCAGCGCGTAGATGAGGTTGCTGATGCTGTAGCTGAGCGCCAGCCAGAAGTTGCCGAGCGTGATGCCCTGAAGCGTTGCGTCGTACGGTGCCTTAAGAGCCCTTCGATAGATGTGCAATTCCAGGTCCTCCAGCGAGTACGCGGCGACCGTTTGGATGCAGTCGACGGCTTCCTTGGCGACGGCTACGGACGTGCTGAAGGCCTTTGCGTGCTTCTCGTGGAAGCGTGCCAGCATGCGGAGGCGCAAGAAGCCGGAGGCCAGCAGAACTGGAACGGTGGCAAGCAGCACGATGGCGATCTTCCAGGCCACGATGTGAGAGATGGTCACACCGAGCACCAAGCTCACGATGATGGAGAAGGAAATGCCGAGGACGGAACCCGTCATGCCGCTGAGACTGTTGGTGTCGGTCGTCAGGTACGAGAGCAGGGTGTCCGGAGTGCGGCCGTCAGACTCGTGCCATGCGACGTCTTGGTGCAGCAGAGAGCGCAGCGTTAAGATGCGCGTCTTGACCAGCAGCTTCTGGGCAACGAAACCAAAGGCAGATCCACGCGTGACGCTCGCGCTGAATTCGAGGACTGCCAGCAGGAAGAAGAGGCGCGAGAAGAAGACACCACTCCAGCGCACCAGAGATTCATCTTCGCACGGATTGATGTGGCTGATCATGTTGCCGAAGATGAGCGCTTCGCCGGAGTGCGAACCGCCCACGATGGTGGCAGCAATGACACCGACCAAGATGTACATGCGCCATCTCCGAGCAAGTCCGACGACGGCGACGAAGGTTGACAGGAAAGAGCGCTGCTGTCCTTCTTCCTTCTTCTTTGGAGCGAGCGACTGATTCACATGCGAGTCGAGGAGCGGGAGATCTTCATCCTCTTCGTCGGAATCCAGATTGACGTCACCCATATCAGCCTTCTCCGGGACAGCGCTGCCTCCAGACGCCTCTCCCTTCTCACTGGTGTCGATGAGCTGCTGAGTGGAAGCCTTGTCCTCTTCTTTCTGGATGTCCTGAATCTTGACCAATGAGGCGAATAGTCCGTCCTTCTGGAGAAGCTCGTTGTAGGAACCCTCTTCTTCGACCTTGCCCTTCGCCATGGCAATGATCTTGTCTGCGTTCTTGACGGTTGCGAGACGGTGCGCAATCATGATAATCGTCTTGCCCTTGCATGTCTCCTCCAACGCCCTTTGGATGTTTTGCTCGGAGAACGAGTCCAGGGCTGACGTAGCCTCGTCCAGCACCAGGACTGGTGCATCACGTATCAAGGCACGCGCAATGGCAACGCGCTGCTTCTGGCCGCCAGACAGCTGCCGGCCACCAGGTCCAACCGGCGTCGCAAGACCATGCTCGAGGTTGTTTGCGAAGTCCATGACACCGGCGCGGCTTGCCGCTTCTTGCACCAAACGAATGATCTTCTTCGAAGCTGCATCTGCAGCCAAGTCGAAAGTAGAGCCTTTCTGAACCCTTTGCACAGCCTCAGAGAGACTGCCGTCAGTGATGCTGTCCTGCAGGAAGAGGTGGTCGCGGCGCGGAGAACCGATCAAACCAAAAGCGATGTTTTCCAGGATCGAAACGTCAAAGAGAGACGGGTTCTGTTCGACAATGGCAATATTGCTGCGCAAGAAACGAGTGTTGATCTCCTTGATGTCCATGCCGTCAACCAGAATGGTTCCTTCACCATCTTCGATGTCGTAAATCCGCGGGATAAGCGAGGCGAGCGTGGACTTGCCACTTCCGGATGAGCCGACAATAGCAGTGGTCTTTTTGGCTTCGATGGTGAGAGAAAGCCTGTCCAAGACTTGGGCGTCAGGACGAGAGGGGTATCTGAAAGAGACACTGCTGAACTCAAAGGTGCCGTTGAAGCTCGGCGGGATTTGGCCGTGGAAGTCGGAAGTTCCGTCGATTTTGGACTCACGATGGACAGTTTCAAAGAGCTTCTTTGAAGAAACCGCCGCGGAAGAGAAGATCTGCAGGAAGGGAGCGACGCGGGTGAGGATGAAAGAGGCTGCAACAAGTCAGTATTTGCCTTTCGAGCACGGGTCAAGAAGGGGCTGACCATCGATCAAGACCAGAATGCAGGTGTATACATGGCCAACTGTGAAGTTGGTCTCCATGACGATGGAATCGGCAATCTGATTGCTACCCTGCCAGATGGCCACGGCGTTGGCAGTGTACGCCACGAAGTACAGAAAGCCCAATTGCACGGCAGCCGTAATGAAGTTGCCAATGGCGGCAGGCTGGGCTTTGAGCAAGTGACCAGCAAAAATGCCCTCGAGGCGAGATTCGAGACGGAAGGCATGGACGATTTGAATGTTGGAGAGACACTCAGAGGCAAGAGAGCTGGCTTCAGCAACGGCATCGTTCACCAGCTTGGAGTACTTTGTGGTGAAGTAGTTTCCCGCCTTTGTCATTGCCCAGTAGATGGGGACAAGGGTGAACAGGATGATGGCAAGCCTCGAGTCCATGATGAAGGCCACGACATAAGCAGCCAGAAAGTACGACAAACTGGCAAGATAGATGCCAACCTTCTCGGACACGCCGGCCTGGATGGTCTGCAAATCGGTATCCAGGCGCGAGGCCACCTCTCCAGCGGGCATGCCGTCGAAGAAGGAGGCTTCTTGGCGCAGCAGGGCTGACAGGTAGCGGGTGCGCAGGCGGCGGACGAGGCGTTCGCCAAACAGAGTCCAACATCCCATGTACAGGTATATCAGGGCGAAGTTGCAGGCGGCCACGACGGCGACGAGCACGACCTTCTGGCGCACAGCACGTTCCAAGGCGGCCGAGTCAGGGGCGTCATCGCAGGAGGACGAGTTGAGGTCATCGACGAGCTTCCCAAACAAGATGCCCAGGAACGGGAAGGGCAGACCGGCGCAGATGGCACCGATGACGCCTGTCACCAGCAGGAAGACGTCGAACTTGGCCGGGTCGGCGGCGAGCAGCAGAGGGAAGAAGTCCTTGTCGATGAGCTGGGAGGCCAGCCGGACGAGGACGGCGGCGGCGGGCTGAGGCGCAGCGGAAGTCAGAGGGGCCAGGAATTGCTCGCTGCAGAGGGAAGCTCACCTTGTTCCCAGCCATGATGCTCCAGCTCGCAGTCGGCGGCGCTCCTGGATCGAAGCCGCAGACGTCTGGCTCAGCTGCAGCGGAGCGGCGGTGGTGCGATCTCGACGGAAGGCGGAAATCGGGAGCAGCAGCAGCAGGACGCACACCTCGTCCGCCGGAGAATTTTTGCCGCGATAGCTGCTGGGCGCCATGGCTCGCTCTGGTGACCTCATGGGCGGCCGGGGCAGCGGGCCTCTGCTCAGCGCAGGTCCGAACATCGGGTGGGCGTCGAGCAGGCAGCGCGAGGGCAGCGAGCGACGGAAGCGAAGCGCGGGCACTGGATTGCGCATCATCTGATAAGACAAGCAGCCGCCGCCGTCGCGCCCCCCGCCGCCTGCCCCCCGCGCCCACGCGCTCCTGCCCTGCGCCCTCGCCGCATCCCGCCATGTCACCCCGCCGTGCAACCGCCCAAATTAATCCGCGGCCTCGCGCGCCTCCCGCCCTGCGCCCTGTCGGCCAACCGCAGCTGACCCTTTCCGCGACACGCTGAAGGCTCGTCTATACCGCGCTATTTGCTTCCGCATCGGGAAATCTCCATTCGGCGCCGAGAGTCACACGCATGAACGATGCTCCTTCCAGCTCGCCAAGGCGCCTCGTTGCGTGCGCCCTGTATCTGGTCCTGCGCCCGTACAACAGTCGACAGTAATCTGCGCGATAGCAGCGGCAAATCCAAACTGGCAGCCGCCTCCGTCTGATCTTAGTTTGCGTGGCCGTAATCCGCGCCCGGCGCCCACCTCCGCGTCCTGAAGAAAGGTGGCCGCGCAAACCGTACCGGGCTCTTTGCTTGGCGATACCCTCAAGCGCAAAAGCGGCCGCCGACGACGGTGTCCGTGTGTGTTGCATCGACGAAGTCTCCGCTGGCAGATCCTTTCTTATATCAAGCGCCTTTTGCCGAGCCACCACATGTTTGCACAACTTCACCACCAATCTTCGTCGTCGTCGTCGTCTCGTGCAGCTGCCTTCTATTGCGACCCCCAAATGCTCAAGCAGCTCTTCGGCAAGAAACCACGCGCGGACGCGCCCGCTGCCGCCACTCCTTCCACCGACGACGTTGCCCTGGAGGTCAAGCAGGATGGCAGCAGCAGCACCCCGCGCGCCGTGCCCGAGAACATCGAGTCGAGCAAGCAGCCGACAAACGCTGACAGGCCCGTGTCTGCCGATGAGGAGAAGGCTGATGGCGAGAATCACTTGTTCCACGGCGTCCAGGAGATGGAGGCCATCACCATGACTTGGAGCAAACCAACGCTTGTCCTTGCCTACATCATGTAGGCATCTCCTACAAGACGAAACTGCCTGGCCATTGACTTACCTCTCGACAGGATCTTCATCATCTATTTTGCCAACTCAATGATGTCCGAGGTCTCCAGCAGTCTGCTGGCCTATGTGACCAGCTCCTTCCAGAAGCATGCGCTCCTCACCACGACCCAGGTCGCCGCCTCCATCATCGGAGGCGTGTCGCGTCTGCCAGTTGCCAAGATCATTGACGTTTGGGGCCGTCCTGAGGGCTTCCTGCTCATGTTGTTGATCGCTACTATTGGTAAGTGTTCAGACAGCTGGTTGAAAAAAAAACTTTGAGCCCACGAGTAGAGAATAACCTCCCTCAAAGGACTGATCCTTATGGCCGTGTGCAAGAACGTCGAGACCTACGCAGCAGCAGCAGTACGTTGAACAACCAAGAACTCACCACCTTCGCTAGCTAACGAACCAAACACCAGGTCTTCTACCGCGTGGGCTACAACGGCATGGGCTACGTGCTGGACGTCTTCATCGCTGACACCTCGTCTCTACGCAACCGAGCGCTGATGTTCGCCTTCTCGTCGACCCCCTTCATTGCCACGGCTTTCGCCGGACCGGCTGCTGCTCAACAGTTCCTCGATCACAGCAGCTGGCGCTGGGGCTACGCCACATTTGCCATCGTCATTCCGGCTGTCTCGCTGCCCATGGTCATTCTGTTCATGGTGCAGCGCAACAAGGCCAGAGGTCGTGGCTTGACCAAGAAGGTGACATCGGACAGGACTTGGGCTGAGAGCTTCAAATACTACATCATTGAGTTTGACGGTAAGACCCTGCTCTCTCCCTTTCCGATAGATAAGAAAAATGGTGGACGACATGATGGACAGATAGAGAAGCGAGAACTGACTGTACATGGCAGTTGTCGGACTGATCCTTCTGATCGCCGGCTGGACTCTCGTCCTGCTTCCTCTGACGCTGGCCACCTACCAGGCCAACAAGTGGCGTTCGGGCATGATCATCTCCATGATCATCATCGGCGGCATCTGCCTCATCGCCTTCATCGTCTGGGAGAAATTCTTCGCGCCCGTCTCGTTCATCCCCTTCCACGTCCTCATGGACCGCACCGTCATGTTCGCCTGCATCTTGTCCGGCGTCCTATTTGTTGCGTCGAGGTGCGTCTCAACTTACCCGATCCCCCTTCAACCTACTGCGGAATCGAAGCTAACTCCCATTCCCACAGTTGCTGGAGCTCCTACTTCCAATCCTTCCTCCAGGTCGTCAGCTACCAAACCGTCTCCGAAGCCGGCTACATCGGCAGCATCTACAGCATTGGCGCCTGCATCTGGGCCGTACCCATCGGCCTGTAAGCTCGCTCATCTCCCCCTAAAGTCGCACCACCCAACTGACACCCCACTCCCAGCCTCGTCCGCTACACCAACCGCTTCAAATGGCTCGCCCTCATCGCCGCCCCCCTGATGGTCATGTCCGCCGGCCTCATGATCAAATACCGCCAACCCCACATCCGCATCCAGCTCATCATCATGTGCCAAGTCCTCATGACCCTCGCCGGCGGCACGCTCGTCGTCTGCGAGCAAATGGCCGTCATGGCCGCCGCCGAGCACACCAACGTGGCCGTGTGCCTGGCGCTGCTCGCCCTCTTCACCAACCTCGGCTCGGGCATCGGGTCGGGCGTGTCGGGCGCCATCTGGACCAACACTTTCCCGCAGCTGCTGCGCGAGGCCATGCCCGACGCGACGGCCATGCAGATCAGGAAGATTTACGCGAGTTTGGTGGTCCAGAAGAGCTATCCGCGGGGCAGCGAGACCCGGGAGGCGATTAATTGGGCGTATGGTGTGGCGGAGAGGAGGATGTGTATTGCGGCGACGGCGATTTTGGTGCTGACGATTCCGTGCGTGATGCTTTGGCGGGATTACAATGTTAAGGAGGTGAGGAGGAATAGGGGTAGGGTTGCTTGAAGGGCTGGTAGGGGATTCGTCGATGAAGAAGGGAAGAGTGAGGGCTGGTTGAAAGAGAGATGAAGCAAGATGAGACTGACTTACGGTTGGTAAACGAAAAGAGAGAGTACAAGGTAGACAGGTTTTTATTTTGACGGAAAGATTGGAGAAATTTCTGATGTAGGAGATTGGCTTGATAGGTAGAATTTGACAAAAGAGCGTAGTAGATTAGTATAGGCACCATTCCACACTGTCCAGCTTGCCTTGATGTTTGAATCTATCTACCACGTGAAAAAGAAGGGTAGAAGTTGTACGGCCAATAAGTTATACTGCCGCATGGGATACTAGGATTATGGGATTGAAGGACCTGATATTACTCGATGAGGAAGGATGGAACAAAGAACCGATGTTGCACACTAGTGTGAATGCCAATATAGGTAAATGTAAATATGCCTGTAGACGTGGTTAGTTTGAGTATACGTCTTATGAAGCACTGGTTTAATCACTTTCAAATTCTAATGTGTATACGGGGCGAGTACTGGTTGTCCTCATATACGCGGAGACTCAATGGCGTGAATTCTAAGAGCAATTGCACCATCTGCGCGTTAAGCGCCATTGACGCGCTCAAGTATAGTTTAAAAATCCACACCACCGCGACTCGTGTTCGTACGCATTGAAAGTGAGCTGGAAGTCCTGTCTAAAGGCCGAGGGGCTCTCTTAACGCCGAAAGTACAGTATCAGCACACATAGCCGCATGAGATCACGTTTTGGGAGGCTTGCTCTTCGCCGGGTCTGACATATGTGGAAAGCCATCTCGCCCCCAAATACAGGCACACTCGGCCGGGTCTGACATGTGTGGAAAGCCAGCTCGCACACCCAGATACAGGCACACTCGGCCGAGACTGCGGCAACAGACAAAGCCCGCGCAAAAGTTTTCATCCCAGGGGTCAACCCTCCTGCAGCCAAGACTTGGCTGCTCGAAACATCTCTCGGCCCAGCTGGCTTCCACCTTGGCGCGGCGAGCGAATAAACAAAAAACGGCATTTCTTCACGTGCGTGCGTCTACGTAGCCACGCGGCGAATAATCTCGGCGTCTCCAACACAAGCTTCGCCAACGCGCGCCGGAAGCGTTGTTCGGGGGGCGTCAGCTTGTCGGGTGTCGAAACTTTTCGCACCACCAGGGCTGGATGCCTGCCTGCCTGCCAGGCGGAACTGGCTTTCTCCGCGGATGGACGCCTGATCTCATGGCCCTGGTTCTTCGTTGTTTGGTGCCTGCTGCGGGCGTCGCATGAAGCGTCAAGGCGATTCGGAAATCACCCAGGCCGGTGGGTGGGTGGGATGTTTCAAACGGGCACCGAAAAGAAGGCACCACCGGCTGCCGGCCGAGATCTGCCGCTAAGATTGGATGCCCTGATGGTGGGGATAATCGATAATGGGTAGCTGCAAGCGACGGCGCAGCAGCGGGGCCCTGGAATCTGATAAGATCATCGTCGTACGGTGCACGGGGAATCTATGACAGCCGGATACCCGTTTCCGGCGCAAGTGTCGGAGGAGTGCGGGAAGGATGGAGGTTGCAACAGGGTTATCAGATCCTGCGCGAGGCCGCGGTCATTCGTTCGTGCTGAAGCCGGCTGCTGCAGCGCTGGCGCCAAGGGCTGCCGCCGACTACACAGTACGTAGTCCGCGCGCGCGGTGGGTCCTGGGCAGACACCGCGGTGCTGGGATGGGTGATTGGCCTGCTGCTGCGGGTGGAGCTGGGCCCGAAAGCAGGGCTGCTGGGCTGCCGCGCTGGCGCCGACTCAGGAGCTTCGCAGCGCTGGTCACGAGCCGGGCCCGGCTCGCTTGAGCTTGAGGGAGTCCGCTCTGGCCGGTGGTGGCGTCTTCGGTAGCGCGCTCCCTCACGTCGCTCACGGCAGCCCGAGGCAGCGGACGGACGGGGGCATGGGCATCCCGGCGGCGGAAGCTTTTCGAAGTCGGTGCCCGACCGCAATGAGCAAGAATCAACGCCGGCAGCGACTAGAGCACCGGAAGACCCACGGTGCGCGGGAGGGACGTGGTTTTGTGGGCTGGCGCGCCATCGTGGGAAATGCAAAGTGCGATCGCTGATGCTCGTACTTACGCTTTCTCCGCGTCCCGACCTCACGCCTATGTCCGACCACTCTCAGGCCTCGTCGCCGCGCGCCTCCATCGCCAGCTGCGCAGGCGGACGTGAGAGGCGATACGATATCTTATCGCGGATCAGGAAGGATCAGATAAGTCGAGAAGGCTGGTATTTAAGGAGCAGGAGAAGCGAGAAGTCTAATTTGGCGTCGTGCCGTGTCTCCCCTTGCCCAGCATCAACACCACACGCCGGACCCTTCACGCAATCGTCTGCTGTGAGCACCGAGCCATCGCGATCAGCAGCGCCGCGCCTGGCTGTCCTTCTCGCCAGTCCGTAGTAGACGCCCGGCCGCCGACTCGTCCCCACTGGCCCGCCCGTCGCACCCTTCGGGAAGCCGCCAGTCACTTGTTCAGGCTGATGTGCCCCGGCGCACCATGAACACGCCCTCCGGCTGGCTCGTCCACCAGGATCGATTCCTCCAGCCGGGCCACTTTCGCGGCCCATACTACGCCCAGACCACCAATGACGCCGCTGCTGCACGCGAGACAACTAGCGCTCCGTTAGACCATCCAACCCGGCGCGGGAACAACGGAGAGCAAATGAAATATCTCCCTGGCGGCCCGGGCCATGACGCCAGCCTTTCCGGACAAGCGAAGAGCAGTTCTTCGGCACAGCGGTCTTGGATGGGATGCTTCTGCAACTCGTGAGGTAAAGATTATCGGGCAGATCCAATCGTACTCGTTTCTTGAGACTCGTGGAGTCATGACGGATGGATTCACGACGGCACCACCTTTGTTCCCTTCGCGTGGAAAAAATGTCAGAGCTTTAACCCCGTCCAATGCCGCCCCATGCTGCCGCTGTGCCACCTTCGTGGGCGGGAAGTGGGCTGACACACACGGGATCGCATCGGTGATGCTTCGTATCAGAAGCCACAGGCGTCAGCTCAAGAATCCTAGGGGCAATGAAGCGTTCTTGATCGGCGGTATCCATCTTGCAATGAGCACGCTGCCCTCGAGGATACCACGGTTCCATCAAGCCTTCCTGCGGGCTGCCGATCCTCCTGCATGGTCCTGCTTTTGGACGGGCGGGCCCGAAGGGCACTGGAATGTCCAGTTTGATCTGATATAAGGCATGAAGAAAAAAAAACTTCGCTCTAATTTCTTAAACAAGCCAACCGAAGCTCGTAAAGCATCGTATAGAGTTCCCGCAGCCCACCTTTTCCCCCACCGTCGCCGCAGCTAGCGAGGGATCGATTGACTTTAATTCCTTCAAGCATTTAGTCGCAGCTGACCCGTGCTACTGGACTCCACATCGTATCCTGTAGTTGCTTCGTTTAACGCTACCTGCCCGATCCGACGGGCTATCCCGCTGATTGACATGGCGAAAATAAGTCCTGCAGGGCCTTCAGCAATGCGTGACTACTATGTACTTCCTTTTCAAGACTCCATGCCGGGCTTTACGAGGTCTGATGATCGGACAACCTTGGCAGCGGAATGACTAGACCTTTGGCGCGGATTGATTTCCGCTAGACAAGCATGCGGCGTGTTGTGATACACTAGATCTTACCTGCCCTTTATGCAAGACTTTATGCATAGTGGGCCGGCCCTTTTCACGGTCGATCGGACTCGCGTTCGTATTTAGAACCAGGAACGTTCGAGAATACGTGCGTGCGATGAGAAATAGGCGGCGATATCGCACTTAGGGATATTGCCAAACTAGGAAATCTTGGATAGCAAGCGTTACTACTGTGTGCGGTCGCGCAAAACACCAAAGATTGCATCTATTTTCTAGCCAGTCCAGCATGTCTACAAAGAGATAGGGTTCTTTTCATTCAATATGATTTTATTTCAGATCCTCTAGATCTAATTCTAGCGTTTCTTCTACCATTTCCATCGATAAGTGACCAGCACCATATCTACATCTCTTCAAACCCGTCTTCCCACCCTACCCATCTCTCAATCACGATGCTCAACCGGCCCCTCCGCCTT
This sequence comes from Neofusicoccum sp. Z2, assembly GCA_037356115.1. Classification (NCBI taxonomy): domain Eukaryota; kingdom Fungi; phylum Ascomycota; class Dothideomycetes; order Botryosphaeriales; family Botryosphaeriaceae; genus Neofusicoccum; species Neofusicoccum sp. Z2. The sequence continues at coordinate 15,228 of JBAWJY010000016.1, forward strand.
CCACCTCCCCCTCGCACCCCCCTCATCCCCCACCGGCAAATCCCGCCACATCAACACGGCCGCCACAACGAACGGCAGCGCCAACGCAGCAACAACGCACAACCTTGTCTCAGTGACGCAATACGCCCTCACAACAGCCCACCTAACCTCACTCCCCACCGGCCACTCCAGCTGCCTCTTCAAACTCCCATACAGCTCCTCCGCCAACGCCTCGCTCCCCTTCGGCAAAAACTCGACCAGCAGCCCCGGCATCGACGACGTCCAGATGGCGCCCGCAACCGCCGTGCCCACACTGCTGCCCACGCTCGAGAAGAGCAGGAGCACGGCTAGCACGATGGCGAGGTCCTTGTGGGCGACGGCGGCGCTGACGGCGGTCTGGTTTGCGACGACGAAGATGGCGCCGGAGAGGGCGTTGAGAAACTGGGCGAGGACGAGGGTGGAGGTGGCGCGGTGGGGCTGGACGGAGGGGATGAGCAGGAGGGTGCCGAGGATGCGGAGGGGGAGGGCGAGCAGCGCGAGGGGTTTGAAGCGGCCGGTTGTGCGGATGAGGTAGGCGAAGAGGAGGCCGCAGATGCAGGCGGTTATGCTGAAGATGTTGGCGATGTAGCCGGATTGGCGGATGTTGAGGGCGTGGACGACTTGGAGGAAGGAGGGGAAGTAGGCGTGGTAGCAGCTGTGGGTGCGTGGGGGTTGGCGTTAGCGGTGAGGTGGCTGGGTTTGCTCTTGTTTTGCGTTGCTGCGCTTTGGGTGGATGCGGGTTCCCCCTCCCCTCCCGGTCTGTTGACTTACTTGAAGGCGGCGAAGGAGACGAAACAGAGAAGGCATGAGCCCATGACTGTTCTGTCCATGATGACTGTGTATGGGATTAGGTGGACGGGCGCGAACTTCCATTCCCACATGACGAAGAGACAGAGGCAGGAATAGCCGGCGATGAACTTGGAGAGCACCGATGGATCAAGCCAGCCGCCTGTGTAGTGCGAGCGTACACTAAGTGGCAGAAGTATCAAGGCGAGTCCGACGACAAAGAGGATAGACCCGACGACTTTGGCAAGTCAGAAGAAGAGACAAGAGCGGGTGTTGGAGTGTACACGTACCGTCAAACTCTATTGCAAACCTCTTCAGCGCCTGCTTCCACGTCTCTTTTCGCTGAAGGATGTTCGGCTTAAGAAGTCCTTGCCGAATGGCTTTATACTTGGTATAGAACAGAAGAAAAATGATTGGCAGAGATACAAGAGGAGTCGAAATGGCAAAGGTAATGTAAGCCCATCTCCAGGAACTGTAGCTCTGGAAATACTGGGCTACGGCGGGACCGGCAAAGGTGGTGATGATATAGGGCGTGCTGGAAAAGGAAAAGGCCAGAGCTCGATTCCTCAGGCTGGATGTATCTGCGAGGAAGACGTGGAGGACATAGCCCACGCCATCAAATCCAATCCAGTAAAACACCTAACAGAGGATGAGAAGACTGCAGAGAACATGGGGGATTGAACTACCTGGGCAACAGCGTACGTTGGCACATTGTCACAGGCAGCCATCAGGATCAGCCCTGCAGGGGTCAGCCGAGCAAGCAACAAGGCGGAGGCAGACTCACCCAGAGTGGTGCAGGCAACCATGGTCACGTAACCCTCACCACGTCCCCAGATGTCGATTAACTTGGCAATAGGGACGCGAGCAACACCAGCAACAAGGTTTGTTGTAACAGCAATGGTGGAGAGAAGAGCATGCTCGGAAAAGTCACTGGTGACATAGTTTGTCAAGTTGGCACTGGCCTGGGTTTCTAACGAGTTGCCCAGAATGACCAGGAAGACAGAAAGATAGGCAGTCTTCAGCAGGGCGGGCGTCCAGACGGAGGCGATGGCTTCGATCTCTCTGACGCCCTGCTGCGGAGGGTCGTCGGGATGGTCGGGCTCAATGTCCATGAGCAGGGGGGCGTCTTCGCCGGGTATGTCGGGCGAGGGAGCACGATCGTGTCCTCCGAGCACGCGGTCGAAGGATCTCTGGCGCAGGATCATGATAAGATCAAGAGAGTGGGGGCGCGCAGGAGCTACGGGAAAGGACGGAGAGGGGTGCAGGCGGACAGCGGCGTTGCAGCCTGCGTGTTTTGAGGCGTGTGCGGCGGATGACGCACGCAAGACTCGGCCAAGTGAAGCACAAGCACCAGCACCGGCGCAGGCCGCGGGCTTTTTCCGCGGCGGCGGCGGGCATCGCGGGCTCGGGCGGCTGTGCGGGTGCCAAGTGAAACAGCGGATCTGATAACTTTAACGGACGGCTCTAAATGGACACGCCCCGCCACGCCGACTCGCTGGCTGGCCAAAGCTCCTCTCGCGTCGTTGCCTCCGGCCCCGGTGCATCCATGGAGCGCCCACTCGCACGGCTGTTCGGCGCCTGGCCTCGCGACAGGAAGGCCGGAGCAGAAAACAAGATGGCTTGCTTGCACTGCGCTGCCCACCTCTCGCACGACGTACGCGCCCGCCAGTCCTCGTCGCTGCCGCCGCCCGGTCTCCGCCATGACTGCCACCGCTGCCCTGGACAAAGGCCGGCCACACCGCGTCCTCGTTGCTGGTGGGGCCTACGCCGGTGTCGCTGCCGTCCTGGCCCTGCTCGACGGCCTCGACGGCAAGCCAACCCGGCCTGCCTTCCAGCCCGAAGCCGACGCCCCGACCCCGCGCCCCAAGAGGCCCGTTGACATTACGCTGGTCGATGAGCGCGATGGCTTCTGTACGTGTGCTTGCTGGACTGTGAGCATGGCAGTGTTACTGACTCGGCCGCTGCCTTCTTGCAGTCCACTCCGTAGGAGCTCCGCTCGCCCACGTGGCCAAGGGCTCAGTTGAGTCCTCCTGGCTGCGCTACAAGGCCCTTTGGCGCCTGAACCGCAAGGAGCTGTCAATCCGCCATGGCAGCATCAAGCGCATAGACCCTGAGGCTCTGCGTGCCACCTTCGTCGACTACGATGACGATGACAAAGAAGTCACCCTGCACTACGACTACCTGCTCCTGGCCACCGGCATGAAGAGAGAATGGCCTATTGTGCCCAAAGCCCGCTCGTTCAAGGACTACGTGATCGACGCCCAGAAGCACATTGCCGGTATCCAAGTGGCCCAGAGCAGCACTGTGGCGGTCATTGGAGGCGGTGGGTATCTCATCCGATGTTGTTGATCGTCGCGCACATCAACTGATTGCGTCATCTACTAGGCGCCGTTGGCATCGAGTTTGCGGGAGAGATCAAGAGCTATCACCCCCACAACCGGGTGATCCTCATCCATTCCCGTAATGAGCTGCTGTCAAACGAGCCCCTGCCTTCTGACTTCAAGACTCGAGCCTCGTCCATGCTCGAAGAGGAAGGAGTAGAGCTTATCCTCGGACAGCGCGCCAACGTCACAGTCCAGGATGGTTTGGCCAAAATCACCCTTACCGACGGCAGAGAGCTCCATGCCGGCTACGTCTTCCCCGCGACCTCGCGTTTCTCGCCAAACACGGAATGCCTGCCACGTGACGCCGTGGACGAGAATGGTTACGTGAAAGTGACTGCCCAGTAGGCCACCCCCCGGTTCTCCCAGCACTCTCTCTGGCTAACAAACACGTGAGAATGTCTCTGAGCCATATTCCCAATGCCGATCGCCATTTCGCTGCTGGCGATATATGCCACTGGTCTGGCATCAAGCGCGCTGGACCTGCCATGGTCATGGGCCGGGTTGCCGCTACCAATCTCTTCAATGCCATCTTGAAGAGTGATGATTCTGCTGTTGAAGTTGATACCGCTGAGTTCCCGCAGGTGGTGCCTATGATGGCTCTTGCAGTAGGCACTCAAGCGATCACCTACCACCCTGACAAGGGCGTGTTGTGGGGCCCGGAGAGGCTGGCAGATACTTTTGGCAACGACTTGGGCTGGGCTAGTGAGTTACTTCCAGTAACACCCGCGATGCTTTGCACTGACAAGAGTGATTCTAGATACTTTGAGGTTTCTTCGTCTGTCTGATCCCGAGCCTTCTGTTGAGAGCACTTGAATGGTATGAGAAAAGAGAGTACATGCGCATTTTCATACAAATTTGCAATGGTTTTGACCTTTTCGAACTGCCAAATCTCCAAAACCCATTTAAATGTATTCTTACAAGGTGTCATGCTATATTGCTTCGTAACCATGTACAACGGCACTCTTACCCTCTTCTATTTTTCTATTGAGCATCTTTCGGACATATTTATGCCCTGGAAAATTGAACAAAAGCATCCAGACAAACGCACCTGACACTATGCGCTCTCAGCCTCAAGTTCCTCTTTGCTTTCCCCGTCTTCGTCTTTGCTCTCAACCACTTGATAGTCTCCCTTGGCGTCCAGACTGGGCTTGGCTTTCCCGGCCAACTTGGCATAGAGCATGGGAGACAACCAGAGCAAAACAACAAACAGGAAGACGGTCGTACCTAGAGCGATCTGGGGCCCAACCTGCCAAGCCAAGCTCAGCCAACGTCGCGGCGGCTGCGGCGGGTAATGCAGCACGCCCTCGAACCCGTCATTGTAGCCGACGCCGTCCCAGTCCACGTTCTCCGGCTTCAAGTCTGCGTCGTGCTTGGCAAGCAAGTCACCGTCAGCAGTCACAGTGGCACAACCCCACTCGTCACACGACTCGCGCAGCTTCTCCGACGGCACAAACGTCCTGTAGACGCCCGATCTCCGGATCATGTTGCCATCCTTGTCGATAGCTTCGGCAAAAGTCCATTCACTGTAGTTCGCCCAGCGGAACTTGGTCTCGAAGCCCGTCTTGTTAGCCCAGCCGATCCAATGCCACGGCCCATCGGCCGCGTCGCCCGCGTAAAAGTTCCAAGTGTCGACCTCGGTCGCCCCGTTCCAAGACACGTAGAAGACGGAGCCGGAAGCGGAGGTGGCGTTCAGCGAGTAGGCGAACATGGTGGGGGTGTCGTGGGGCGTGGCGGTCCAGTTGAACTTGCGCGCGCGGTAGTCCATGACCTTGGAGCCGTTGTGCGAGATTTCGCCCCAGAGGAGCGTGTCGCCGGCGGGCGAGTGCTCGGAGAAGAACGGCCAGATGCCCCACCCGATGAACGCGTTGCCGTTCTCGAGCAGCTGCAGGTTGCCCTGCGAGCCCGAGAGCATGGGGTCCGTCTCGTTGTGCGGGCGGACGGCGGGCGCGGCGAACTCGGAGATCAGGGTTGCGGTTTGGGCGGTGTGGTCGAGCTGGACGATCAGGCCGCGCGAATACGAGGCCGTGCCGGTGAAGTCGTCGTAGGCGTTGTCGAACAGCGAGATGGTGCTGTGGGTGGCGTTGTCGTGCAGCCAGCGGGCGTCATGCTGGCTCGAGAAATTGAAGCTCTTCCGGTAGGGCCCCGGGAGCTGGCCGTTCAACTGCCACACGACGCGGCCATCCTTGCCGGAGATCTTGTAGACGGCGGACATGTGGCGCGCCGAGACGAGGTAGTCGCCGTCGGCGTTCTTGTCGACGGCATTGATGTGGAAGTAGTCCCAGGGCGACGCCGGGAGCAGGCCCTCGCCGCCGACGGGCGTCTTGCCGGGCAGCACCCTCCCGTGGCGCGGGCTCGTCTCCTCGTGGTCGAGGCTGCGCCACTCGAACAGCACGTCGCCCGTGTCGACGCGGATCTCCTGGAAGGTGCCCTCGACGATCCAGCCGACGCCGGCGTCCAGGCCGAAGGGCGTCAGGTCGTACGGCGCCAGCTGGTAGATGGACACCAGCGCGCCGCGCCCGCCGTCCACCAGCCGGAACTCGTGCATGTCGCCCGTCCCCGTCGTCGACCCGCCCGCCTGCACCACCTTCACCACCTGGTACGTCGAGTCGAGGATCAGCCCCGTGCCGCGCGCGAAGCCCAGCCGCGAGTCGCCCTGGAAGAAGCACAGGTGGTCGGCGTCGTGGTAGCGGCACACGTGCGGCCCGTGGGCGGACACGCCGCCGATGCTGCCGACGCCGCTCCAGACGAGGTTCTGTTGGTGTCACTCATGCGTTAGTTCGCTTGCAAAAATTGGTGCTTCTCTCGACATCAAGCCGTCTCCCCACCCGATCTCTCGCTTCCTGCTGCAGCGGCCGCTTTCTCACCGGCGCAAAAGGGCTCCATTGGACCTTCTTGGACCTCCAGAGCCCCGTCGCACTACGTAAAAACGAGCTCGTTTGCTTGCAAGTTCTCGCGACGCTTTTGCTGCCCGCGGGATGACGATCTTGGCGATCGCCTTAAGTCCGAATTCGGGCTGCTTTTCTTCGAGATTCCCGCACCGAAGCCCTCGGCCTTAACGGCCTTCCGCTCTGATCTGGACAAGTGGAATGCGTGGAATGGACGTACCCCAGAGTTATCGAAGATGTGTGGACCCGGATCCGGGCCAGTCTGCGTCCGACGCCATGGCGCAACGAAGATGTAGCCTGGCGTGATGGCGGCGGCGTCGAATATCGTAAGGTCGAGGGCGGGCGGGTTAATGTCGGGGCGCTGCAGGGGCAGTCAGAGGTGCGCAAGCATGGCAGACCGGTTCGCGGCTCACCGAGTAGAAGAAAGAAGTTGGCGCCGTGGTGTTGTCGCCTACTGCCCACAGCCCGTAGCCGTTGGCGGCGCCCACCAATAAGGCCAGCCACGCGGCGGCGCTGGCCCTGGTCTTGCTCTGCCACCCCATTGTCGTTCTAGTGTTGCGGAAAGAGGGAAACGGCCACAGTCAACCCCTCCTGAGACCTGCCACGCAGTGGTAGGCTGTAAGGGGGACTGTAGGACTCAAGAAGGACTCAGGCATGGCGGCCGAGATCGCCTCAGCGCACAGCGGCCGAAGGAAAAATAATTCCCGTCGACGCCGAACAGATTGGTCTGCTTGTCAGACAGCTGCGCACAATGCGCGTACAGCTCGGCAGCCAAGACCAACACTGTCGATCTTGCATATTTGCAGCACTGTACAACAAGCTGGAGAGCCGCAATGGGGAAAAACCAGGCGCGCGGCAAAGTAGGAGGATTGCCAAGAGCGCATTGTGGACTTTGGCCAAGGCGAAACGAGGCTGGTCATCAGATAAGATGGCATCCATCTAACCGGGGCATCTGTCCGCGGCATTTGTGTCAAGGAGCGAAAGGGCGTAGGGAGCGGGACGCATGCTCGGCCCCGGTCGGCGTGGTGCGGGATCGCCGGGCATGCCAATTGCGCGCGGGCGTGCTGACGGCAACACGGAGGAAGACTTACGGTGCCCGCGGGAGGCGAACGAGGGAGCTTGGACGCCGCTGCGGATGCCGTGCGTCAGTCGGCAAAAAAGTCAGGCTGCTTGGCTCTCGACGAGCTCCTGGGGACGGCTTTAGCATGCTCGGACTTCAAGGCTTAATTCCTACCATGCGCGCGGGAAGGCCGAGCTGCTGTTCCTTCATCTTCTGCTTCTGCGTCGAGCCGTAGTTCTGTTTTGTTGTGTCCCGTTCATTGGCTTCTCCGGCAACCACACCTCCCACCTCCAACGAACAATGGTCGAGCCCACGCCGACAACCTCGCAGCTCAAGCTGCCGCTGAAGCTCAGGCTCCCGCACCCTTGGCTCACTGCCTACGTCATCGAAGTCTGCGCCTTCGACGACGGCCTCAAACAATACCACATCCAACCCGCCACCTCCTCCTCCACCACCACCACCACCGCACCCGGCAAACCCCTCCCTCAACCCCTCCACAAAGAAGACCTCACCTGGTCCGACCTCGACCACGCCACCACCGACACCCTCTCCCCCACCGACAACAGCTCCTGGGCCCGCGCCCGCCGCACCCCACGCACCACCCTCCGCTGGCCCCCCACCAGCCCACGCCCCACAATCGCCCAGATCTGGCTCATCGCCTACGCCCTCCTCACCCTCCACCACAAACGCGAAGCCCTCCGCCTCCGCCTCTCCGGCCCCGGGTGGCAAGACACCCTCCACGAGCTCCTTCGCGTCGGCCTCGCCGTCGAGCACCCCCGCGCCGGCGAAAGCCCCCCACCACCCGGCGAGGCCCTCCTCTTCGCAGGCGCCTTCTGGCAGGGCGCCGGGTCGCCCGTGGGCCCGCGGCCCATCTGGCTGGCGGACGGGGCGCTCGCGCTGGAAGCCGTGTTCCCGCCGCTGCCGTGGCAGCAGGCGCCCGTGACGGTGCCGTTCGAGCAGGCGGCCCGACACACGCAGATGCTTGTGCGTCCGCCGAAGCCGGTGCCGCGGAGCGTCGTGTATAGCCGGTACGTGCCGCATCTGGGGGAGCATTTCTCGATGGTGGCGCTGGATTGGACGGATCCGGTGCATCTGGAACTCTTCCATCAGTGGCAGAATGATCCGCGGGTGGCGAAGGGGTGGAATGAGACGGGGACGGTGGAGCAGCATCGGGAGTATTTGAGGAGGTTGCATGAGGATCCGCATACGTTGGCGATTTTGGCGAGGTTTGGGGATGTGTTTTTTGCTTACTATGAGGTGTATTGGGCGAAGGAGGATCATATGGGGGCGCACTATCCGGCTGGGGAGTTTGATCGTGGGAGGCATAGTCTGGTCGGCGATACCAGGTTCCGGGGGCCGCATCGGGTCAGCGCGTGGTGGAGTGGCATCATGCATTACATGTTCCTGGATGAGCCGAGGACGATGCAGCTGGTCGGCGAGCCCAAGTACGTCAACTCGACTGTGTTGGCGTACGACTTTGCGCATGGCTTCCATATCATGAGGTTGGTGGATTTGCCGCATAAACGCAGCGCGTTTGTGAGCTGCAGTCGGGAGAAGTTCTTCCAGTTGTGTCCTTTGACATGGGATGGAGAGGAGGTGGTGCCGCCGAGTTTGGACCGGCTGTCGAAGTTGTGAGGATCTGGTGTAGTGATGAGAGAGATTCTTTTCTTGACTAGTCTGTACATATATTTGGGCATATCCGGTTTGGAATGTTGGACTTTTTCAAGGGATACAACAACAGCACGTAATTTGGAGGAGGTATCTCAGTAAGAAGCTTCTTTCTCTTAGTATAAAAGCTTGTTGGACTTCGTGAGCATCAGGCTGCCTGAGGCTCGGTGACCGATAAGTATGACCGCAGAAGCGCCCTGGCAGGGGGCCTGGGAGGTAATCCACCGACATAACGTATATAGCAGGCGTCTGTAGCATCACAGAGTAGTCGGTCAATCCGGCATTTTGACTCCATGATGACTTTCATGAGATTCCAACAAAGCTCTTTCATCATGACTTGAGGTTCAAGGTCTAATATCCGAACCAAGCATTTGCACGAGGTGTGTGATAAGGATGATTGTTTGAAACAGCCGACTAGCTCATCTCAAGAACGCTGATGAGGTTTCCATAGCGTCAGGGACTGGAAAATTCACAGATCATTCGGAAAGACTGGATTTCAGATGTTTGACAGACCGGCAACCGATCTTGAACAAGCACACAGTTGGAAAACAGTAAGGTTCTGCGATTTGTCTGCAAGTAGATGATGAAAATGGCTTAATAATATTTACCAGAGTTTTGACCGCTCCTTAAGAGCAAAGTCCGCAATTTTCTTTCCCCCCCAACGCCAAACATCGTAAGTCTAAGTCACAACCCAACAAGCATCTTACATAGCGTACTCCGCTCCTCTCGCAGCGACTAGCTCATCACCAAGTTTCCTGAGCTCGTATTTCTTGATCTTGCCGCTTCCGGTCATGGGGACATTGGCATCAAGCCCGTCCTCACCAAGCCAGAAAATGTGAGCAGGAGCCTTATGCCTACCCAACAGCTGTCTGGTCCAGTCACGCACCTCTTCGTCAGATGGCTTGGACTGGTCAGCTGCTCTCTGAAGGAAGGCGCCGACGACCTCGCCGTACTTGGTGTGTCTCAGGCCAACAACGATGGCGCGCTCGATGGACGGGTGCGCTACTAGCCTCTCTTCTATCTCGAGAGGATAGATGTTCTCACCGCCTGGATAATGAGTTAGTCACGGATCTTTTACGGCCTTTGAAAAACATCTTTGGTAAATACCCCTGATGATGATATCCTTGAATCTGCCCGTGATGGTGCAGTAACCATGCTCATCGAACACCGCCTCATCACCGGTGTGCAGCCACAGGATTCCCTGCTCGTCGCGGACCATGCATTCGTCGGTTTTCTCGGGGTTGTTCCAGTAGCCACGCTGCAGCTGATAGCCGGCCATGCAGAGCTCTCCACGCTGACCAACCGGGAGGATGCGGTTGTTCCTGTCGACGATCTTCGCATGGGCATGCGGAAGGATCGTGCCGACAGTAGTCAACCGGCGATCCACCGAGTCGTACGTGTGGGCATTGAAGCAGGTGGGCGAGGCTTCAGTGAGACCTATCATTTTAGGGTAACAGTCAGCCGGATACTTTCACGCCACAGCCACGTGTTATTGTACGGACAGTGGAGACTGCACCGTGAGACCATGATAAAGGAAGCCTGCTCGTCAGATTCCCGGCAGTTAAGTTCACTTACCATAGCTGCTCGTGTACTCGGTCATTCCCAACTCAACCAGGATGCCTTCCATCAGATGGCGCGGCACCGGGGCCCCCGCAATAATCCCTGTCCTTAACTTGCTGCAATCGAAGCCCTCCGGGCGTGGAAGCGATAGGATGGAGTCGAACATGGCAGGAACTCCGTGCAGCGCCGTGCACTGTTCGTCAGATATGGCGCGCAGCGTAGCCTCGGCGTCGAAGACCTCGCCCGGCAGCACGATTTTGCTGCCGTGCGTGATGCACGCCATAAGTCCGAGTACGAGGCCGAAGCAGTGGAAGAGTGGCGGCGGGCAACAAAGCACGTCGTCGGGGCCGAGCGCCATCCGGTCGCCTATGAATCTGGAGTTGTTCACCAGGTTGCTGTTTTCCAATCGTCAGCGTTCTTCACTCACTGCACATCACTTTCTCTTTTTGAACTGGCTTCGGGCTTACTGGTGGGTGAGCATTGCCGCCTTCGGATTGCCCGTGGAGCCGCTGGTGAACTGCAGATTGCACACATCATGGGTGTTGAGGCCGGTGCTAACGCGGTACAGGTAGTACGGGGAAATGACGGCGCCCAGGCTGATCAACTTGTCGTAAGTGGTAAACTCGGGGATATCCTCGCGCAAGGCGACCACGTGGGCTAACGACGGCAGGGTCTTCAGACGGGCATCCGCAGATCTCAATTGCTCGACCAGGCTGGTGTTGTCGTAACGTCCAATCCTCGACTGGATAAACAGAAGCCTGCACTCTGCGATTGGGTCAGCGACATCGGCCCCACAAACTAGACTTTCAGGCCGAAACCGCTCCAAGTGCCACTCACCGGTATGGTTCAGCGCATAAGTAGCCTCAGTTGCAGTGTAGGTGTTGTTAAGGACAACCAAGATGGCGCCAACTCTCGCAGCGGCAAAGAAGACGGTCACGTATTCCTCGCAGTTTCCGGCCATGATGGCGATGCGGTCGCCGGGCTTGATGCCCATTGAGAGCAGGCCGCGGGCCAGGAGGGTGCTCTGCTCTTTCAGATCGGCGTAGGTCCAGCGGGCGCCGGTCCAGGATACCGCGAGGGCCTCCCTGTCGCCATACTTGGAGGCCTGGAAGTCCAGGAGCTCTCCGACGGTGAAGTTCAGCAACGGCGGATCAACAGGGCCATGGACCAAGGATAGCTGCAGGCCCTGGGGACGGGCGGCGGGGTCGAGGATATGGAGAGTCTGCTGCAGGCGCTGGACGGCGGGGCTGGGCTGAGCCATGGTGGGATGAGTCGTCTTAACGAACGGCGCTCGCAGCAAACAAGCAGCGGCTTGGATAAAGGAAAAGGCACGCTGATAAGATCAAGCAGCGAGCAACGGGACAGCGCCGGCAACCAGCATGATGGCGCCTTTTTCTCTGCTGCCGCAAATTTCCACGCGTCCCGGAGGTGCAGGCCGGGAGCTTGGGGCCCACGGCAGGCAGGGCACCAGAAGCGTCATCACCCGCGACCGGAGCGCAGCGTCGCACAGACGCCGATCGCCGAGATTTTGGCAGCGCCGAGTTTTCTGGGCCATCAGATAAAAGAGCTTGGCGCTAGCGGGGGCCGTGGAGGTCGAGAGCTGGAGGGTGGGCCGGAAGGGGCATGTGGTCGGGCCAGGGCTGGCGCGTCGCGGCGGCAGCTGCCGCTATCAGATCCGCTTTTAGCTTCGTATCCCGGACATTGCCGCTATCTGATCCGCTGGCCGGCCCTGCTGCTGCCCCTCGCGCCTGCCCCGCCAACCAGCGCGCCCCCGGCCGTGCCTGCCCTGGCACGCTGCCCCCCCGGCCCACCTCGCCACACACAATTTCAGGGCGTGCGTGGGGACTCACCTCTTCGACCTTCTCCGACCACTCCGGCGTCCACGCGCCCCGTGCTGGCGCATCTCCGAGCCGATGAGCACCATGGCGCCAGCGCGCGCGGACGCCATGCGGTGGGGGGCACTGCCCTGTCATGATGAAGGTGGTATCCGGCTGGCATGCCTGGGAAGCCTTCACCGAGGCGTGACACAGCCAGCGCGACATCGGCCGCCGCCGTGACAGAGCTGCGGCTTCACTGAGGCTCGTGTCTTGCAAAGAGCCCAAGAGCCTCCAGATTTTTTTTCGTTATCAGATTTCTTGCGCTTTGTGTGACCAGCTCCCAAAGTCTTATCAGATTCCTTCTCTCCAGTCCTCTTGCCCGCGAGCTGCACCCCGCACGCCTCTGCCCGCAGCCTCTTTGCAGCAATTGGATCCTCATCCATGTCGTTCTCCACGACGTTTCCGGCCCTCGACACGCTGTATCGCCAGCCCTTATCGGCCGGGCAAGCTGGGATCAGCAATGGGCTTCGAGTCACAGCAGCTCAGCACCAGGACGACGAGCCCGTGGACTATGCCTGGAACAGCGCCGTCCTCGACTGCGGCTCCATTCCGCTGACTGCAGATGCGACGCTCGAAGCGTTTGCTCGTCTTGTATCAGCATTCACCGGCGAGGATGACGTCCTGTTCCGCTACTCTCTGCCTCCAGCCATTGACAGCTCCGTCGAACAAGCACCGGAGAGATTCGGTCTTGCCGTGGCTGCTCTGGAAGACGAGCCCGCTGAGCGCTCCAGGTCTTGCGCCGTCAGCTGTTATCCGGGCTCGCAGCATCCCCCCGCGGATGCCCACACCGACTTCTCCGTCGATGTCCTTGAAAATGGACAAACTGCAAGCCTTTCCACCACGGTATGCTATGCTCCGCCAATCCTGATGCACTAAGCTAAAGCTGGTCCACAGCCTTTCGTTTTGCGGGTGGAGCTGGGATCCAAGATTCAGCTTAGCATTCATTACCACAGACGTCTGATGTCCAACACCATCAGCCAATCATTGCTCACCTCTGTTGTGGAGCACCTGACTTCGAGATCGTACGCCGTACCGTCGAAAGACGTGCAGGCTTCGATCTTATCAAGACTCAACTACCCCTCTCTTTCCCAGCCACCTCGCCTGCAGGAGGATCAGGACCGCGGCCACCATGACATTGGACCAGCTCTCCTTCACGCCGCTTTCAGAAGGAGAGCAAAGGATCATCCCGACAGGCCTGCCCTGGATTTCTTGAGGTCCCTTCCTTCCGAATCTTGTCCTGCCGTGCACGACATCTTCACGTATTCTGAGCTGGACAGGCTCACAGATGCGCTGGCTGTGCATATAAGACGAACCGTCCCCGAAGGCGACAAGCAGCCAGTCGTGCCCGCAATCATTTCTTCTTCAGTTGAATTGTACGTTTCCTGGCTTGGCACCATTAAGTCTGGTTGTGCATTCTGTCCTATCTCCCCAGACGCTCCGGTCAGTCAACTCCTTTACGTCTTCCAAGACGTCTCGGCGTCGCTGTTGCTGGGCCGGGGTCCCAAGGATGGTGCGCTGTCTGGAGCTCTTGACGATACCTTTAAATGGATAGATGTGAGTGCCTTCATTCAAGAATGGCGCGTTACTGGCGGGCCAGAAGTCGAGCCTGCAACCCTCCCTTCCGTTGATGAGAATGACCTTGCGTATGTTATGTATACCAGTGGATCTACTGGACGCCCGAAGGGTGTCAAGATTACCCACCACTCTGCAGCATGCTCTATTGCCTCTCACTCTCTACACTTGTCAACTCGAGCCTCCACTGTCCCTTCGCGATGGTTCCAATTCGCCGCACCAACCTTCGATCCCTCCGTCATGGAAATCTTTGTCACATTCTCCACCGGCAACACACTCTGCTCTGCCGAGCGCCAAACAAGTCTCACAGACCCCGAGACTACAATCACGGAGCTCCGCGCAACTGTCATGATGGCAACGCCCAGTATGGCAGCAATCCTCAGCCCACACAAGGTGCCAACTCTGAAGGATCTTTGGGTCATGGGCGAAGCCGTCAACCGCAGGGTCATCGACAACTTCTCGGCCGACTCCCCCGCTTTCATTGAACGCCACGGCACCAGTAGCGCTTTCTCCAAAGAAGGCTTGCTGAACGCGTACGGTCCCACCGAGGGTTCCATCAACTGCACCCTGGTCTCGAATTTCTCCGTTCACGACAGAGGCTCCATTATCGGCAAGCCGCTTGCCACTTGCGCTATGTTCGTCATTGACCCCGCGAAACGAGAGCCTGTCATCTTGCCCATTGGATTCCCTGGCGAGCTGGTCATCGGCGGTCCACAGGTTAGCGCGGGATACCTGAACAGGCCAGAAGAGACCGCCAAGGCTTTTGTCGACAGCAAGCAGTATGGAAGGCTGTACCGGACCGGTGATCGCGCCAGGGTCATTGAAGATAAAGACAGCAGCTTTACCATTGAATATCTCGGCCGTTTGACGGCAGACCAGGTGAAGCTGAGCGGAAGACGTGTTGAGCTCGGCGATATTGAAGCTGTTGTCGAGAAGGTGGCAGGCGTTAAGGAGGCCGTCGTTGTTGCTCACAAGCCCGTCGGTGGCGGCCATGGCAGTGAGCAAGTCGTCGCATGTATCCTGCCGCATGCTGATGTCAACCAAGAGCTCTTGGTCAACTTGTGTATGGCAGCCGCGGATCAGTGGCTGCAGCCTCACATGCGTCCGTCTAAGTATTTCTTCCTGGACGAGATTCCCCGCTCTCGTTCCGGCAAGATTGATCGCCGTGCTCTGGGCAAAGTTGTCGAAGAACAATGGTCAAGCGTGTCTGCTCCGGTCTCGGTAGACACGGCTGCAAACGACGCGGCGAATCTGGACGAGGGAATCAAGCAGCTCGTTGTTTCCGGGATTTCTGATGTAACGGAGACCTCGACTACTGACATTTCCTTGTCTGCGGAGCTTCTCTCGTATGGATTCGACAGTCTCCGGGCTATGCGTTTCCTGCAGAAAGCCCGCGAACTGGGACTCCGCGGTCTGACGGTTGGGGATGTTGTGACGTGCCGTACCTTCAAGGACTTGGTGGTCAAGTACATGCATTCCTCCGAGCCAAAGCAGGACACCGCTACGTCCGAATCCTCAAGCAGTGTCTGGAATGAGGCCGTTGTTTCCTTCCGGCAAAAGCACGAAGAAGTATGTGCGGAGTCTCTCAGCGTACCGAGTGATGCTTTTGAGAGAATTCTCCCAACCACGTCAACGCAGTCCGGTATGCTTGCCAGTTTCCTGCGCAGCCTTTCAGATCCAATGGGCCAGGAAGTCAAGCACTACATCAACCATTCTGTGTACGAGATTGCTCCAGGCCACGATATCAACACTGTGCGTGAAGCTTGGTTGGCCACCTTGCGCAACGCCGAGGCATTCCGGACCGCCTTCGTTTCCGTGGATGACGATCTGGCACCGTTTGCGCAGTGCGTCTTCAAAACGAGCTGCCCCCGCGGCCATGTTGAGGCCAACTCGTATGAATGCCAGTCGGATGAGGAATTCTCAGAGGTTGTGAACAAGGCGCTGGTAGAAGCAGAGTCTTCAGTCACTCTGGATAGGCCGCCCCTCAGCCTTGCCATTGTTCGATCTCCCTCTCGTGCAGCTGTGGTGCTGAGTTTGTTCCACGCCATTTTCGACGGCGGTTCCTTGCAATTGCTGGTACAGGATGTCGAGGACCGATTTTATGGCCGGGACGTTTCCAAAAGGGCACAGATTGATACTGTCGTTGGGCGACACTTCTGCGCAGATCGGGCGAAGGCTAAGGAATACTGGCTGCAGCAACTGGAGGAGTGTGCCCCTACAACCTTTCCCTCCCTTTCCCGCTCTCAGCCACAGTACCTGCCGAAAGGTCCCCGAGTGGCCACAGTTCTCTCGAAGACTACTCTGGATAACCTGCAACTTGCTTCAAAGGCTTCTCAGGTCTCGTCTCTTGCAGTGCTTCAGGCCGCTTGGTCAGTTGTCTTGTTCGCCTACACCGGGTCAAAGGCCGACGTTGTCTTCGGAAGCGTTGTTTCAGACAGATACAGCCAAGAAACGGCAGACTGTATGGGCCCGACCTTCGTCACCGTGCCTATTCGGGTGTCTGCGAGCTCGTCGGACCTGGTCGTTAAGGATATTGCCAAGCGTCTGACTCTTCAGAATACAGAAGCCCTCCAGCATCTCCACACGCCCCTCAGTTCTCTCGTCACTTCGGAGGGTCGTTTGCACTATGACACGTTGCTCGCTTTCCAGAGCTTCCCCGGCGGCGCGGGAAACAGCGATCTCTGGAAGTCGATTGAGTATCCGCCCATGGGCAATGACTTTGCGGTCATGCTGGAGATTTGGCCTACGGAGAATGGCCAACTCCTGCTTAAGGCGACTTATGAGCATAAGCACCTCGACGACACCGCTGCCTATGCCATGTTGCAGCAGCTTGAGGATGCCATCACTTTCGTTCTTGAGCATCCTGCCAAGCCATTCTTGGATGGGCGTTTCGCAAGCAGGCCGGAGCTTCTTTCTGCGTCTCCGGAGACTGCTAAAACTGATGCCCCCGAAGAGCTTTTATTGCTGCACAGGCCGTTCGAAGAGCTTGCCGCTGGATCCCCCGACAAACTGGCTTTGGACTTCTTCTATGGCTGCGACTCAGATGCGAAGCGTGTCCAATGGACTTTTGCAGAGCTTAATGAGAGAGCAGATGCTCTGGCTCGTTATCTCGTTGCCAAGCTGGGATCTCTTACGGACCGTGTCATTCCAATTTGCATGGAAAAATGCCCAGAACTTTATGTTACTATCCTGGGAATCTTAAAGACTGGTGCCGCCTGGTGCCCGATCCACCCTGAATTCCCGCCGCGTCGCCAGCATGACCTCATTGCCAGGACCGATGCTTCTCTGGTTCTTCTGGCCCACAGTACCGCCAATATTGACCGTGTCGCCATTCCCGAGGGCGTTGAAGTGCTGGATATCTCTGTTCCACTCCCCGCCAGTAACAAGAACTCTGTGGTCACTTTGCCGATTCCCGAGCCGCAGAATCTGGCATATCTCATCTTTACCAGCGGTACCACCGGTCCTCCCAAAGGTGTCCCTATCAGCCACAAAGCTGCTGCCTCCGCGATGCGCTCCCTGTGCACAAGAATTCCGTCTAACACCAAGACCGATGTCGTTCGTGGCCTCCAATTCTCTCAATACACCTTCGATGTCTTCGTCGAGGATCTCTTCGAGATCTGGAGAATGGGAGGCACTGTTGTTTCTTCGCCTAAGGAGCTCATGCTCGGCTCCTTCGTGCAATTGGCCAATTATTCCAGGGCAACCCATGCGCACTTAACCCCTGCTTTTGCCAGTGCCATTTCTCGCAAAGATCTGGAAACGATGGAAGTCATTACCATGATTGGAGAGAAGCTCAACCAACCAGTTGCGGATGACTGGGGCAATAGTATGAGGGCGTTCAACACCTACGGTCCCGCTGAAGCCGCGGTGGTTGCGACGGTCCAGCAATTTGGTCCTATTGACGACCACGTCAAGAGCTCTAACGTTGGTGTTCCTCTTGAATCAGTCGGAGCATACGTCATCCAAGATGGTCGCGTGGTGATGCGGAACGCCATTGGTGAGCTCGCGTTGGCCGGCGACCAGCTCTCCTGCGGCTACTGGAAGGACGCCGATAAGTCCAGTGAGAAGTTCATCTGGTGTGAGAGCCTACAGCGCACCATCTACTTGACCGGCGACCTCGTCAGGCAGTTGGGCGATGGCTCTATCGACTTTGTCGGCAGAGACGACGACCTCGTCAAGATTGCCGGTCAGCGTGTAGAGCTGAGCGAGATTGCGTACTTCCTCCGCGCAAGCCACCCCTCAGTCCAACAGGTTGAGGTGCTGCACTTGGATTCCCAGAAGCGGTCTGGCAAGGTCGTGGTCGCCTTCTTGGCTGTCCCTGGCTTCGGAAACGGTGAGGCCGAATGTGCTGCCATTGTCAACGTAGCGGAGGACAACGCGCGAAGACTGCTACCGGCGCACATGATTCCGGACTCCTTCATCGTCCTCCCGACTATTCCACGCACGCCTTCGGCTAAAGTTGATCGCCATTCCCTCAAGCGTATCTTTTACGAACATGAAGAGTCTCACGTCAAGGCAAATGTAGTGGATGACTCTGAAGTTGAATGGCGGGAGGCCAACGCCGTACTTGTCGACGTCCTAGCCCAGGTCACTGGTGTTCCAAAGGAGGCCATCAAACCGAGCAGTACTCTCGCTGCCCTTGGCATTGACTCCATCGGCGCCATCAGGCTCGCGGCCAAGATGAACGCGTCCAAGGCCTCGCTTTCGGTCCTGGATGTCCTGCGCTGCAAGACCATCTCTGATATTGGCTCCATCACCGGCCAGAAGCAGGTTCGCTTGGAACTGCACCAGAAGATGAAGGAATTTCAGAGTATCTGGTCCGAACCTGTTGCTGCATATATCGGACATGACGCGTTCCAGGTCGCGCCAGCGAGCATCTTGCAGGAGAGTTTGCTTGGCGAATCCATGCAGAGCCCGGAGTCGTACTGGAGCAATCATTTCTTCACGCTGGATGCGGATGTGGATCTGGATCGTCTGTATGAAGCCTGGCTGCAGCTTGCTCGTGAAACTGAATCCCTGCGAGCTGGTTTTGTTCCGGCGGCTGCGGTACAGAAGCCTGCGTCCCTCTCGAGCGTGAGCTCTATTTTCTTCCAGATTGTCTACAAGGAGGCGCAGGTTGCTTGGAAAGTCCAGACTGTGGAACAGGACAAGCTTACCGAAGTTGCGAAGGAAATTTCTATCCAGGTGGCCCGGCACCATCAAGGGACAGTCTTCAGAAACCCACCATGGGCTGTCAACATTCTGGAACACTCTGGCTCCAGGACCATGGTCATGACTATTCATCACTCTCTCCATGATGGACCATCCTTGGACTTCATAATCGCCGAGCTGGGTGCTAAGTATCTTGCCACTGGAAGCAAGCCTCGCTGCCAACTTCTTGAAGCGCTTGCTATTGCCAGAACGGAGACTAAGCCACAGGAGAACGACGCGTTCTGGGAGAAGGAGCTTCAAGGCATTACAAGCGACATCTCCGAAAGTTCTGGATCCAAGTCAAGCAACGGTGGTGATGCATCTGAAATGGGCACGCAGGACCATGTACTCTCACTATCCAAGAAGGAGCTGCAGGATGCCACTCGCCGTCTCGGCACGACCTCCATCGCAGCAGTGATCCGCGCTGCTTGGGGCTTCAGCTTAGCTGAATTCCTGGAGACCCAGGATATGGTTTTCGCCGAGGTCCTTTCAGACCGCATCATGGACTCAAGGCTGCAAGATGCCATTGCCCCTCTTATCTCTGTCGCCCCTGTTCCGTTCCGCGCTAGAGGAACAGGCAGGGAACTCGTGGCAGAGCAGAGTAGACTCTCACGCGATACCTGGAATCACCGCCACGTCAGGCCCGGAACTATTAGGAAGATTCTCCAGCGTCCTGTTGAGCAGCCGCTTTATCCAGCTGTCTTCGTGTTCCATCCAGACGGCGAATCAGCTGGTGCTCAGGAGCAGTACCCGTGGCAGAAGTCCGGAGATTTGGTCTTGTCGGTCGAGCACTCGATGGCATTCAACGTGTGGCAGGTTGGAGAGCAACTGACTCTTTCATTCTCCGCGACCAACCACATCATGAGTGCCGAGCACCAAGCCCTTTTTGTACGCCAGGTCGATGCACTCCTTTCTGCCATGGTCGGCCACCCTGATGTTGAAGTTGTCGATCTCACCAACTTCTTTCCAGATGATCTGAAATCTGTGACGACCCCTCGTCCCAACACCATCTGTCCGGCTAGGGTCGATCCAACGTGGTGGGTGACCCACTTTGCGGAGACGCACCCAGACTGGGTAGCTGTTGAAATCGCCACGCAAACCTGGCCTGAAGCCAAGAGTGTTTCTTGGACGTACAAGGAGCTGGAAACTTACGCCAACCGTGTTGCCGCTTACATCAAGAGGTATGGAAGTGGTAGCGGATCGGTGGCTATCTGCCTTCCTCGCACGCTTGAGTCTTTTGGCATTATTTACGGTATTTTCAAGTCTGGCCAGACCTACCTGCCTTTGGAAGAAAGCCTGCCTCTTGAGCGCAAGGTGTTCCTTTGCCAGGACAGCAGCGCTTCTCTGCTTTTCACCACGGCTGATCTCTTCGAGGTCCCTCCGGACTTCGATGCTGAAGGGTACAAGGTGATTGATGTTGAGACGGTAGCTTTCCAGGAAGAACTCGACTCGTTCAGTGGAGAGCCTGTGCCTGTCAGCTATGACCCACATGCGGACGCATATGTTCTCTATACCTCTGGCTCCACGGGTAAGCCGAAGGGTGTTCTTGTGAGCAGGCAGAATCTCGCTTCCTTCATGGACGCTCAGTCCGAGTTCATCTGCGATGTCGTTCCAGCTACCAAGACTCTCGGGGGCATTGGCAAGTACCTCAACCTTGCAAGCAGAGCTTTCGATGTCCACATCGGAGAGATGTTCCTGTCTTGGAGACATGGTCTCACCGCCATCACGGCCCGTAGGACCCTGCTTCTGGACGATCTTGCAGCAGCACTCAGAAATCTCAAGATCACACACGCCAGTTTTGTGCCGTCTCTTCTCGACCAGACTGGCTTGACCCCTGAGGATGCACCTGACCTTGTCTTCCTCGGTGTTGGTGGTGAGAAGATGACTGAGAAGACCAGGAAGTTGTGGGGCGGCCATGACCGCGTTGGCCTCATCAATGCTTATGGCCCAACTGAAGTCACCGTGGGCTGTTGCTCAGGCCGTCTCTGGCCTGACTCAGACCCCAAGAATATCGGCAGCCCCCTTGGAGACTGTGTCGGCCATCTCCTTCGCCCAGGGACCAATACCTACGTCAAGCGCATGATGCCTGGTGAGCTCTGCTTCACGGGCAGTCTGGTTGCCAATGGATACCTCAACCGCCCCGATGCTACCGGCTTTGTCGAAGACTTCAACGGCGAACGCATGTACCGCACTGGCGACATCGTTCGTCTGATGCCGGACAACAGCATCGAGTTCCTCGGTCGAAAGGACGACCAGGTCAAGATCAGAGGCCAACGTGTCGAGTTGGGTGAGATTTCCGAAGGTGTCAGAGTCTCTTCTTCTGAGCCCATCAACGTCGCCACTCTTCTGCTGAAGCACAGGGAGCTCTCGCGCCCTCAACTAGTCGCTTTCGTGGCCAACGAGAAGGACATCAAGGAAGCGAAGGAGAACAAACAGGATTGCACTTTCCTGGATGAACATTTCGAAGCCATCAACGCGAGCATTCGCCCTCAGTGCCAGAAGATCCTTCCGACTCACATGGTTCCGGATCTTATCATTCCTGTCAACGTCATCCCGCTTACCGCTACTTCCGCAAAGGCCGATACTAAGCTTCTCAACGCTCTCTTCTCCTCTATCCCCATCGCGAGACTCATGGCCGGCAGCCACAAGCCCGCTGGAGCGCCTGCAGTCAGCGACCGGCCCTTGACGTCAGAGGAGGAGGCAATTGCAGCGGTCCTCAAGGAAGTGATTGGGGATGATTCCCGTGAGATGCGCCCAGATACTTCTATCTTCGAGCTGGGCATCGACAGTCTCAGCGCCATCAGCCTATTCATGAAGCTAAAGGAGATTGGGTACGAATGCAGCGTTGCGAACGTCCTGACCCACCCCATGATTGAGCAGCTGGCTACCCTTCCCCACATAGACAGGCAACATGCTCCTGGTATTTCTATTGAGCAAGTTCAGCAAAGGCTTGTACAGATCGAGACCGACTACCGGAACGACCCCGCTCCGCCAATTGCCTCCGAGCTCGTCCAGGCCGTAAGGCCCTGCCTTCCTCTCCAAGAGATCATGGTGGCCAGGTCTGCAGATACTGGAGACGACACCACTTCTCTCTACGTCAACCACATCATGCTCCAGATCTCCGGAGGCGTCGACATCGAGAAGTTCTGCAGAGCTTGGGAAGCCACCGCCGCCGAAAACGAGATTCTCAGAACCTGCTTCTGGTTCTCCGGCGACAACTTCCGCCAAGTCGTCATCCGTCCTGAGGATTCCAAGATTCAGTGGGGCTTCGTGAGAGCTGAGGATGACACGCCGTATCAGACGCTACTCTCGCAGCTATACCAGAGCATCCGCCAGGATATTGTCCAAAACCTATCAACCAAGCCACCGGTTCGTTTCAACTTCGCTGTCTCAAAGGGCGGCCAACGTACTGCGCTTCTGATTTCCATCCACCACTCCCTTTACGACGGCGAGTCTTTGGGAATGCTGTTTGATGAGGTCCATCAACGCTACCATGGCTCCGCTCCGGAGCTGCGGGAGAGCCCGGGTGCTCTTGTTGAATACATTGCATCTCGTGATAAGGAGAGTGCGAAGAAGCATTGGTCCGATCTCCTTGAAAACTGGGAGCAGACTCGCCTCATTGCAACATCAGACAACATGGATCAGAGCACCCCCATCACCCTCAGGGACAGGGTCTTCGGCGCCAGCCTTGCCTCAATTGAAGCAGCCGCCTCTCGTCATAGGCTCACCGTTGCTGCCGTCCTGCAAGCCGCGTTCGGCACTGCCCTTG
This sequence comes from Neofusicoccum sp. Z2, assembly GCA_037356115.1. Taxonomy (NCBI): domain Eukaryota; kingdom Fungi; phylum Ascomycota; class Dothideomycetes; order Botryosphaeriales; family Botryosphaeriaceae; genus Neofusicoccum; species Neofusicoccum sp. Z2. The sequence goes on from JBAWJY010000016.1 coordinate 37,997, forward strand.
CACAAATGCTGGGCACCAATGACATCATCTTCGGTGCCGTCCTCTCCGGCCGCGCTGTGCCAGTGAAGGGGGTTGATCAGATCCTGGCGCCCTGCATCACAACCATTCCGCAGCGCGTCAACCTGCCCAAGTTCGGCGCGACGCTCCAAGACGTCTTCGCCACATTCCAGAAGCTGAGCTATGAGTCTCTCGAATACCAGCACAGCTCGGCACGAGACATCCAAGTCTGGGTCGGAGCGGACAGACCGCTGTACGATTCCCTTTTCTCCTACACTCGCGCCCCGGAGAAGACTCTGGATGCTGGTCTTTGGACGGAGATCGAGAGCGACATGCCTATGGATTCATCGCTAGCTGTCGAGGTGGAGTCGGACTACCAGAGCAACAGACTGAGGATGGCGATCGGTTGCACTTCCGCGTTCGGCGATGAAGCGAAGGCCGAGGAAATGCTTGAGAGGATCGAGATGCTCGTTGATACGGTTCTCAATGGCGAGACGCTGTCTCTCGCTGATCTAGGCATTTCCGTCGAGACACCAAGTGGACCTGCCATCAAGAAGACGACCTTTTGGAACGAGACCACCTGGTCGGAAGATGAGAAGAATGTCAGGCAGATCGTCTCCGATTTTGCCCAGGTCCCAACGGACAGCGTTAGCAAGAACACGTCGTTCTTGCATATTGGCATTGATTCGATAACCGCTATCCGCTTCGCACGGAAGCTCCGTGAGTATGGATTCCAGGTCTCGTCCGCGGATGTCATGCGCAACAGCTGTATCGGGGCGCTTTGTTACAACTTCAAGCCCCAGACTGCGCAGGTTGATGAGGCCAGAGGCGGCAGACAGGATTCCGTCTTTGAGGTCAGACAGCCGGAGGTGGATATTCCGTCTTCGGTCAAGTTAACCGAAGGGGACAGCATTGAGGCTGTCTACCGCTGCACCCCACTGCAAGTTGGTATGTTGACCCAGACGCTGGGCTTGGATGGTCGGCTCTACGTCCACCACCATACCCTCCGTTTGTCTCCAGACGTCGACATTGTCAAGTTCAAGGAGGCATGGTACAGAACCGTCCGCCAAGTCGACGTTCTCAGAACTTCCTTCCACCGCTCCGATTCAGATTGGGTCGCCGTGGTTCATGAGAACTTGCTCCCGCCCTGGAAGGAGGTTGGGACGTCCGACATGGACTCCGCATTGCAGAACCTTCAGCACACTACCAGTTTCACGGAGGAGAGCCAATTCAACCAACCTCCAGTGAAGGCGACCGTGTTCACCGATGGCCAGTCCATCGTCTTCTCCGCTTCGATGCATCACGCCTTGTACGACGGTTTGTCCGTGCCGATTCTCTTCCAACAGCTCACTGACAACTACCTCGACCGCCCCGTTACTCCCTCTGCTTCTTTCCACCAGGCCGCCAAATTGATGACTGCCAATCAGAAGGCTGCTGTTGATTTCTGGAGCAGCAAGCTCGAAGGTTATAGGAGCATTGGTATTCCGCTCACCGACAAGGAGGCGAAATCGGAGCAAATGGCTTTGTCCAGCATCACCATTGCCTCTGACCTGTCCCAGTTCCAGGACAAGGGCTTCAGTATTCAGAACGTCACTTTGCTGGCATTTGCCAAGGCGCTCAGCAGCCTCGTGCAGCGCCGCGACGTTGCGTTCGGCATGGTTCTGGCGGGAAGAAACCTCCAACTCGATAACGCTGACACAATCATCGGTCCTACCTTCAACACTGTGCCTTACCGGCTGCGACTCGCCAACCCACTGTCTTCGAACCAAACCCTCTTAGAGCAACTCCAGGAGCAGACGATTGACGGCATTGAGTTCCAGCACGCCTCCTTCGCCGATGTTCAGAACCGCTGGCGCCAATCTGCTGCCACGACCGACGCTACCCTAACGGACAGCTTGTTTGTGTTCCAGAAGGTCGATTCGAGCGCTATCGAGAATTCGCAGAGCATTTGGCAGCCCTACGAGACGGAAGAGGTGTCCGTTCCATCCGAGTACAAGATGAACTTTGAGATCGAGCACAGCGACAAGACCCTGATCGCCCGCGCGTACTCTCGTCTCGGAAAGGAGCGCCTCGATGCTTTCTTGGCCACCGTCAAGGATGCGGTTCAGGACATTGTCGAACATCCTGGCCGTTACGTCACGGCATATCCTCCGGAACTGCGCAGCTTGCCGCTCTTGTCTGCTGCTAAGGAGGCAGAGGAAATCACCTGGGATGACGCGGCTGCCCAGCGCTATGCAGAGACGATTCGCGGCGCCATGTCCCGCGTTGTCAACATCCCAGTCGAGAGCATCGAGCTCTCTACCAACATCTTCTCAATCGGTTTAGACTCTATCGCTGCCATTCAGGTCGCATCTCAGTGTCGCAAGTCAGGCATCCGCATTGGTGTTGCCGATATCATCCAGGGTGTGACTCTGGGCCGCATCTGCAAGATTGTTGACGCCATTAATGGTGAGGAAAGCGCTGCTCCTACCGACCAGCTTCCTCCGACTCTCCAGCCTGAAGAGGAGGCTGCCGTCCTTGCTAAGATCAACCTCACGAAGGATGATGTCGAGGATATCCTCCCCGTGCTTGCTGGACAAGAGTACCACCTTGCCAGCTGGCTAGTCTCCGGACGCACTCTGTACGAGCCAACCTGGACGTTCAGGGCGACCAAGCCGCTCAATATCGAGAAGCTCAGTCAAGCATGGCATGCCCTCCAAGAGCGTCACTCCATCATGCGCACCACCTTCGTCGCAGCCAAGCCCACGCAAGCTGTCCAGGTCGTCCTGAAGCCCTCAAAGATCAACGGCGCAGCCCTCATCGTCGAGGAAGTCGCCGATGAGCTCGAAGCTACCGTTAAGGCCATCGTCAAACGGACCTCGCACTCACCATCAGATCTTTTCACTCCACCCATACGCCTCCATCTCGTTCGCAGCCTCGAAGGCGATGCCCTCCTCATCACCATGCACCACACCACCTACGATGCTTGGACGATGTCGCGCCTGGTCTCAGACCTGGTCCACCTGTACGCCTCGTCCAGCAACACCACCATGCTCGACCCCATCCCAGCCTTCTCCGACTTCGTCACCTTCACCCGCCGCGAACTCGCCAAACTCAACGAACGCGCCTTCTGGCAGCGCCACCTCTCAGGCTGCACGCCCGCAATCCTCCCTTCCACCAACCGCACCAACCCTCCCAACCCCCTCGCCCGTCCCCAAACCTTCCTCCTCACAACCAGCACCACCCTCTCCCTCACCGCCCTCGAAACCACCGCCCGTGCCTCCGGCCACCACCTCCACACGCTCATCCTCCTCGCCTTCGCCCGCGCCCTCGCCACCGCCACCGCCACGCCTTCCCCGCTCTTCGGCTTCTTCCAGCTGGGCCGCGGCGCGGCCTTCGCAGGCATCGAGAACGTCTCGGGTCCGACGGTCAACCTGCTGCCGATGGGGCTGCGCGACGTCAGGAGCAGGGCTGCACGCGAAGTTGCTGCGGAGGCGGTGAGGAGCCTGGGGGAGAGGTTGGCGTTCGAGCAGAGCGCGTTGCGGGAGGTTTGCGAGTGGGTGGGTGGAGATGGGATGCCGTTCAATGCCAGCTTGAACCTTTTGTGGCACGAGGATGTTGTGGGGAGGGAAGTGTTCGGTGAGGGGAGGGGTAACCTATTGGAGCCGTTGTTGGTGGGCGTGCCGACGGACTTTTCGGCGGATAGAGCGATCGAAGGGAGGACGGCGGTGGAGGGGTTGGAGGTTGGGTGGTTGAGGGGGGAGCAGCTTTTCGTGGATGTGGGGCCGGATAGGGAGGGTGATGCGGTGAGGTTTGGGGTTAGGTGCGATGGGGGGTTGATGGGGGTGGAGGGGGTCGGGGAGTTTGTTGGGTTGTTTGAGAGGGAGATTGGGGAGGTGGTTAGGGAGTTGGAGGTGTGAGGGATGGTGATCCGGGGGCTGCGTAGGACGAAGGCAATTGGATTTGTTTTGGGATTGATGTCTACAGAAGAGGGGAGGGAAGGGAAATTTTTGTCTAAATAAATTGAGAAATCTTTTGGATTCATGGTACTTTTCAATTCACAAGAAGGATTATAGAAGTCGAAGTGTTAGAGTTGGATAGATTATTAAATTACTTGTCAAAAAACCAAGAATAGGCTATTGTGGCGGTGTGACCTCTTGCTGCATAAGGATTCTTTTTTGACTTTTCCTCCTCAGAAGGTTTTGGATTTCTTAGCTTTCTTCTCTCGTTTCAGCACAATTTATAGCACTATACTCCCGTCTCTTAGCAGACGACGGTGAAGGAGCTGTCCGATGCTAAGCAAAGAAGTCAAACAAAAAGTACTATGCATTTTTCATTACCACACTACATCGTATGCACGTGAAAGAAACTTCCTATGTATCATGCCCCCACGCCATGCTCACGAAGAACACGTAAAGTTCACCGTCCACTTCCCTCCACTCAACCCATCAACCTCGTACCTCCCCGACGCCCCCACATCCGCCGCCTTCACATCCAAAGTCTGCGCATCCCGCCCCTCCGCCTCCAACACCAGCGTCCCATCGCACGTCGGATACTCGACGCTCAGCACGCCACTCGTACCCACCGGCGTCTCGAACGCAATCGCAAAAGCCCCCGTCTCCGCATCCCTCGTATTATTCACGACGAAAGCCCCAAGACCGGTCACGAACCCCGCTTCAGCGGTCGTCAGGTCGCCGAGGCTCGGCTTGACGCGCCAGGTGGCGCCGCCGGCGCTGGTGAGCTGGATGCCGGCGACGAGGAAGGAGAGGGTGGAGGTGGGGCCGGTGGCCCAGCCGTGGGCGTGGCTGATGCGGGGGTCGTTGGTGTAGGGGGCGTAGTGCAGGGCGCCGGAGGTGCTGTAGCCCTCGATGAAGGTGCTGTTTGTCATGCGCGGGTCGTCCAGCATGAAGCCCCACATCAGCCGGATGAGGTCGATGGCTGCGGAGGCGTTGCCGGCGAGGAGGTGCGCTTGCAGCTCGAAGCCGGAGATGAAGGGGGAGATTGCGTCGGCGGCTTCGGGGGCGGGCGCGCCGTAGGGGGTCCAGCGGTTGATGAGGTTGGTGCTGATGGAGGAGGATTGGGTGGTGTTGAGGGTGAGGTTGGCGACGACGGCCCAGGCGTTGCCGTCTTGGGGGTGGAGGGTTGTGGTTTCGTTGTCGTGGTACATGCCTGCGGTTGAGTTCCAGAGGAGTGTGTTGGCGGATGATTTGATGGTGGTGGCGGTTTGGGACCATGATTCGACGAGGTCCGTTTCGTTTAGGGCTTCGGCGAGGATGGAGACCTGGTTGATTGTGTAGTAGAGGATTGCATTGGCCTAAGCAGTGTCAGTATCTCTTTTTCCAGTCTTGGGCTTGAGTGGAAAACGTACCTCGATATTGTGACCGCCCATGCCGAAACGAAGCCAGTCATTGGCCGAAGTGACGTTCATCAAGCCGCTCGAGTCAACAAAACTCAAGGAAAAGTCCATGGCGAGCTTTACATCGTCCCATATGCTTTTCAAGTAGTCCATATCACTCTGGTTGACGCATTAACACAGGAGATCTAATGGGATCATGGTACAATTCCTCACCGAGTAAAGGTAGTAATCTGCAACACCAATCAAGGTGTACAGGTGATACGTGTGCGAAAGCACAGAGGTGAACGGACGACCGGCATACGGCAACTGCCCGGTGGTCTTGTTCTGAATAGCGAAGAGCGAGTTCAGAGAATTCTGCACGGAAATGAGGTCATTCGTGGACGTGACGACGCCAGGAACAGCAATGGCCATGTCACCAGCCCAAACCAGCCTATCACGCTTGGCCCCATCGACCAGTGCCGAAGTTCCGTTGGTGATGGTGTAGTTGAGATACCACGGCAGCGAGCCGACGGCGTCTCCAGACATGTTCGAGGTGATTTCGCCAAGATAGATAAGGGAGTCGCCGTAGTTGGGGTCGATGGTACAGAGCTGGTTGGTGTATGCACCTATTGGATGTCAGTTGACTGCCGTCCGCAGAGCGACACCGAAGTTGAACTCACCAGCATACCAAACACGGTTGAGCAGCTCATCTACCGACAGTCAGTGAATGCTTTCAAGTCATCCCCTTGGAGAATGAACGAACCATCACAGTGGAAGTAACCAGTATAATTCCTAAGCGCATCCTCCGCATAATGCGGCATAGCGGTATAGTGCGTGGTTACCTGCGTAACCTCCAAGCTTCCCGTGGTATTATGCACCAAGCTCAGATACCTGAACGCTCCACGCTCATTCTGCCTAGGCACCGTGTACGTCCCCGCCTCCTTGGGCTGGAACCAAAGCGTCTCGTCAATACCCGCGTCGGCAGTAGCATCGCTACCCTCTCCCGAGATCCACAGCGAGCTCTCGGAGAAGGTGATGCCAATGTACTGGCTCGCGTCCGACACGTTGCCAATGGTCAGCGAGACGACGCCGGCGATGTTCTTCTCGTAGTCGAACGTCACAGCCGACGCGTCAGTAAAGGTTGCGCTGCCAAGGGCGTCGCCGGTGACGCTTTCCGCGCCATCGACGGTACCATTGACCTTCCAAACTGCGACTGGGTGTAGCGTGCGGCTCGATGGAGCCAGGATGTACTGCTCGTAGGGCACGGCGAGTGCGCAAGTGGCGAGGGTTGAGAGGAGCGCCGCAGCGCGAAGTGAGCGCGGAGGAGCGGCCATGGTGGGTAGCGACGCAACTGTGTCGGAGCTGGGGAGCTTCTGAGTCGGGTCAAAATGGTCTCTCTTAAAAGAATGTATTTCACATATGGTCGAAATTGTCTCGAGAGCCTCACCAGCCAGCACCAGCGGAACAGTGACGCCCGAGGCGGGTGGCCCGGAATGACGAGAACATAGGGGAGAATAGAGCGGATGCAGGGAGCATTACTCAACAAGCCGTGTCCCCGATGGCCCCAACGCGGCTCCGAGCAGGGTTGCTGTCAGAATTCGTGGAGAAGCTTGATCAAAACTTGGGGACGGCCGTCTTGGCGGCTCGGGGTGGTTTGACCCGACGCATCATATGACGTGCGTCATAGCGGTTCCTGGACCACCCTTGACCGGTGCGCGACTTGCGGTGTTGACTCGCCAGAGAGGGGCCGGAGCACCATTCTGGCTACTCCAAAGCGCGGAGGCGTCGAGGATACGTACGCCCGTTGGGTAATCCTCCCCTTCCTCGGCTTAGGCGTCGGCAGTCGCTGATGCAGACGCCGCTATTCGCCCCGCACTTGCTCCCCGCATATCGCAGATCCCGATCTTGGAGGTACCCATGTGTTCGGGAAGACCGGCACGTGGGAAAGGCTGTTGCAGGATGCTGGCCCATGGTACTAGATATCAGGGTTGGCCCAAGTATAAATTCGATCCATTTCCCTGCAATATCATATTCGCGTTACAATATCGGCGCCTTTCCGTAACGTCAACGTTCTGTCGGAGTCTTTCAACAGACAGTGCGGGAAGGCGGTAACTCGGCCGGCGAAATCCGCGACATTAAAGCCCCATCGGACGACGAGCGGGCCCGGAACTGATTTTTGAAGGGCAAGGAAAGGTCGGAGCTGATGTCGAGCGGAGCCGCACTCTTTGAGCTCCAGTCGCCGAAGCCAGATCGTGACACAACGGCGTGGAGTTTTTGTGTAATCGCCCAAAAGAGGTATTTTGATATGTCCGGCCGTAACATACTTTTCCAAGGCGTTCTCAACAGGAAACATGGATCGACAAGGCGATGAGTCCCATCCAAACGACGCAATTCGCGCAAAGTGAACCCTTGGTAAACATGAAAGAAAACATGCAAATGGGGGAATCAACCGTGCACAAAATAACGGACAGAAACGATCAGATAAGAAACAGAAACGACCCACCCGACCAGGCTGACCTGAGTCGTGCTCAGCTCACTCGTACCTCCGTCGTCCGCACGATAACATGACCTCTCGGTCTCGACGCAGCTCCTTCTAGTGGCAAGATTCCGTCGCCACTTGTTTTCCTCGCCTCAGCATCCCAGTCCTTCTCGCCCTCTTTCGACATGCCACCGGCCGATTCCCGGCTTCCGGTTGAGCTTAGGTGGGTTCCTTTATCCAACCTCGAAATCATGTTCCCCCTTGTACCAGCTGTAACTTGGGCGACATATGGATCAATCTTCCCGTTTTCTCCCTCCAAACGAGAGCGAGACAGACTCGTCAAGGCCACACTCGAGCTTTCGGGTTGCTTGAGGTATCCGAGAGCGGCGGAGCGGTTGTAGGGTGCGTAGCCAGAGGGGCGGCGGTTTCCGGAACGTCCGCCGGAGCTGGTGATGGCGCGAGCAGTTTCGAGGAACCAGTTGAACAAGGGTTTCAGTGCAGGCAAGCTTGCTCCAACGATGCCAATGTTCAGCTCAATGTAGTTCCAGACGTTGAAAGAGTCGTGTCTGCCAAGCCAAACGTGTCGTTAGCGATAGTCCTATCGGCATAGCTGCTGGAGTCGGACGAGGGGAGATGAAATGGCTGGCCAATGAACACATTGTCCGTGCGCTCGCCAAGTTGTTCCTCTCCATGGGCACACCAAGCCCGCATTGAGCGGCAATGATCGATGAAAGCAGCAAGATAGTCTGACGCATATGAAAATGGAAGGGTTGCATACACCGTCCAATCCGGGTCCTCCAGTACGTTCCACTGCTTCACAGCCTTCACGATAGCAGCGGCAGAAGCGAAGAAGCCCAGACTGAGGACTGACGCCAAGGTGATCTTAGTCCGGAGATTCACCTGCAGCTGCCAGATAAGAGGAACCGGTAGAGAGGCGAAGAGGAGGTCCGTTATGATGTTCACAACTGCCAACTAATTAGCAGCAGGTTGGGAAATAATCGTGCCATTTTCATTATCTTACTGCTATTGAACAGGCCGATATTTCTGAACGTGGCCATGGAGAAGCATTTGGCGTTTCCTGTTGGCGGTCGAAGGGCATAATCCCATGCTGCAGCGACCGGCGAGCATTGGAAGATTAGAGTACATGCGCAGGCTATGGTGAAACAGATGATGAATACTGTACAACGGACGTTAGTGGGACCTACATACTAACCGACCCGGCAGACTTACCAATCATTCCCCAAAGGAACCTAACATTTCTTGTCCGTTGTGCAAGTCGCATGAGGAACAGCGCAATGGAGATCTTGACTGAACTGACGGCAATCATGACGATGAGACTGTGGACATAGAGCCACTTGGAAAATATGAGATAGCCGACAGGATCCATGAGCATGACTGCAGCATGTTTCCCAAGACCGTAGTTTGTCTCTTCCACAAAACATACTAAGACGACAATGCTTAGTACCTGCGCAGGCAGCGTCAGTCACAGTCCATACGGACTTCGGTGTTGGGACAGGCACAGCAGGAGGAAGTCACCGACCATAGCAAACACGATGGTATAGTCATCCGCTCCAAAGAAGCGCAACATCCAGCCTCGGACATAGAGGCGGAGCAAGACGGTGGTCGTCGCAAGGGCGGCGAACACGCCGGTGATGGAGAGAATCTCTCCAGCTGCGCTGAACTCGGCATAACCGGGTGGAAACGACGAACCGCCGTGTGCTATGGAATCCGAGCCGGATTGACGCTTGAGATAGACGGCCATGTTGGCGTTGGCGCCGTTTGCGGTACGGTTGTCCGCAGGTGCTCTGTGCTAAAACCAAGAGAAAGTATAACTTGGAAAAGAAGTTCGTAAAGTGTTACAGGTAGAGAGACTGACTCAACGGGATGCTGAGCCCACTCTTAATGAAGAAGAAGGGATATGCGAAGAATCACTCAGGCAAAAAGATCTACAGAGAAAGTGGAAGGAGGTCTGGAAAGTCAAGGAGCTGGATATTGCAGGAACAGCGGGCAGGCTTCCAGATAGCGTTGTTGTGCCTGGCGGGCCAAGTTTGCGTTAAGGGCAGCAGAAAATGCAGCTTGCCGTGGGAGCACATGGCAGGCGAAGGACCTTCACACGAGAAGAGTTAGATCGCAAGTAGATTAAGGATGTCGCTCGTGGTAAGCGCAGGGTTATCGAGCGCCGATGCCACATGCAGACGGGGCCGGAGACGGTGTTGCTGCAGGAGCTGATGCAGGCTGGTCCCGCGAGCGGCCGAGACAGCACCGGGGTCGTCCGCTCGGCTGAGCAGCCGGTGGAGCGCTAAAACAGAGTCGACGCATGGCCTGAAAAGGCAGAAGACGCGGGCTCTGGGCGTGCTCATATGTCAGGGGCGATGTCGTCTCCCGAAGCAGCCGGCGCGGCTCTAGGAAGCACCTGCAATCCTTCGTTGCGCCAAAAGCCGTGGCTGCTGCCGACTCCGAGGGCTGGCGGCTGGGGCTGCTGAGAGGCTTCTCGAAGTCACGGGCGCTGGAGAGAGCCGTCGGCGGCGTGGATCATTGCGGATCCGTCAGCAAGCTATGATGTCCGACCGGGATGCTTCATTTCCGCGCGAAGGCGACACAGAACGCGGGCGGGCGTCTCAAGTCGCGGGGCACAGCAGGCCCCGTGGTGGCACCCTGCTCTTGCTGCGGGGCGGCAGCGCTCTGGACGGACGCTGCGCAGATGGCCGCAGCCGTGCGACGGCAGGGCAGGCCAAGAGGCAGGCGTAGACTCGCTGATTGGAGCGGCGTCGGAGAGGCCATGGCGGGCGGTACACGGCGCACGACGGCGGCGGGAGACGCAGACGGCTGGGGCGAGGCTAGGGGCGACGGCTGCGGCTGCAGGCTCAGCGGTGCCTGGCACGGCAGCAAGGCGAGGGCGGCTGGGCGCACGGGCGCGTGGGCGGTCGCTTGGAGGTGTTGTTGAAGCTGCGCCGCATCGATCTCCGGCATCGTCTGGGGAAGCGGCGCGTGCTGATTGGCTGGCGCGACTGAGCCGACGGGCCTCTGCGCCGCGGGAGCTTCGCTTGCGCCGACGCACTTCATCCGCTCTCTATCTGCGATTCAGCCTTCTCGCATCCCTGCTCCGCGCTGCGTCCGCCAGCAATGTCGACTGCCTGTTCCGGAACTGCTGCCGTGGCCTGAAGAGCCGCGTCCGTCGCCTCCGAGACTGCGTGGACCTCGCAGGTCTCGTCGCTCGTCCAGCACCACGATCGCAGCGGCGGGAGATCGGTCTTGGATCGTCGTGAGACAAGACACCAATCTGCAGGACATCGCCGGGCATTGTCGTCCGGCGGACCGTCCGTTGGCCGCGGCTGCCACCCCAATCTCCTCCAGGGGAAGGGATCCCCAACCTTTTCTGCTCCACCGCGTGCTTTCCGCCATCATCCCTCAGCCTTTGCCATTCCGCCGCCCCGGGCTCAGGGCTCCTCTCCATCCCGCTCACCCGCCATCTTTTACGTACGAGGTGGGCCTGCGGCACAGCAATGGCATGTACGGGCTCTCTATCCGTCCGCCCGCATAAGCGTGGCAAGCCCAGAAGCTCGAGCTATCCTGATAAATACTGAACGTCCGTACCGCCACTACGCGTCCTCTCTTTCATTTTACGACTCGACACCCTGGAGAGGCCATTCGCCACTTCCAGTATGTCCTCCTGGCGAGTCAATAGCAGCTTCATTATACCACTGTCAATATTTCGGCCAACCAGCTCTGCTCAGCCCGCCACTCTATCGGCGTACCTGACTGACGATGTGACAGTCATGGAGACTTCCGGGCTCAAGCGAAGAGTTTTACCTTGTTCTGCCTGAACTCATGTTCGTCTGAGTCGTCGGAGCTGATGCCTCAGAGTAAGTCGATAAGCACCGGACATGCCAGTCGCTCCGCTCGACATCGCTAGAGCAACAGAAAATGAAAGGCTCCCTTGTGATTTCCTCCCACAGCATCCACGTGCTCCCCCGCCGTTGAAGACTGGATCTCTCGCAGAATTTTCTCATTGGACGGGGAATAGTAGCTGCATGCTCTCCCGCCGAGTAGTGCTTACGATGTGACCCTCTTTCTTGTTCTAGCCCGCCCGTTAGATTGCGGCGCATGCAGATAGTCGGCAACCAACCCACTTGATCTAGTCTGGCCATTCTTTCCCTGCAGCCACCTGCTAGCTCAACAGCCGCTTGGCCTTCTCGCGAGGCACTTCGAATGCAGCGTGCTCACCGGCCGAGCTCTGGCTCTTCGACCCCATCATACGACCAACTGCCGGGCAGGAGCCGCTTCGGTGGCACTGCCACGCAATTGGTCCTCTTTTGGGATCATCCACGCCGGCGTTCAGGATCGCTTTGGCGGCTTCGCATTAACCGCAATCTCCAAAGTATTCTCCGAGGCGTCCGGCTGTGCCACCGGCTGCGGATAGCCGACTTTCGAGTCCAGAAATCCGCGCGGAAGGGGCGCAGAAAGCGTAACAGATAAAGTGCCCGCTGCCGCCGCTCCTGTCTTCAGGCACCAGCTCATCAGCGGCGCATACCAATCCGCTGGGAAGGCAGGGAACTCGACTTGCACAACGTTCGCCACGATGCGCCTAGAGAAGTTCGTTGCCGCCGCCACGCTTCTGGACGCCGCCAGTGGCGCCGCCCTCAAGGCAAGAAATACGTCGCACATGCTTCAGGTGGACCAGCTCGCAGCTGCGGGGTTGATCAATCTGGGAAGCTACATCAAGGCCAACGGCTATTTTGACGATAGCTGCACCCTGCAGAAAGTAGCAGTCCGCAAGGAGTGGTGAGTTTTGTACATCGTCTCTCCCGCAGAATCTGTTTCTAACGCCCGCTGAAGGAGCAATCTGACTGCGGCGGAGAAGAAGGACTACATTGCTGCAGTGCAATGCATTACAACTTTACCCGCGATCACCCCCAGCGATGTCTGCCCGGGTTGCAAGTCGAGATATGACGATTTCGTCGCCACACACATCAACCAGACCTTGACCATCCACGGAACAGTGAGTCTGGACAACTGAAAACACATAGCAGTCGATAAGCGCCCGACTAATTCTTGCAAACCCAGGGCAGCTTCCTCTCCTGGCACCGCTACTTCACCTGGACCTACGAGCAAGCACTCCGCAATGAGTGCGGCTACAAGGGCTACCAACCCTACTGGAACTGGCCCAAGTACGCCGCCGACCCGATCAACTCGCCGCTCTTCGACGGCAGCGACACATCAATGAGCGGCAACGGCGTGTACGAGTACCACTCCCCCATCTACGTCCCCTCCTCAGCCCTGCCCTACATCACCATCCCGCAAGGCGCCGGCGGCGGCTGCGTCGAGACCGGGCCCTTCAAAAACTTCACCGTCCGCCTCGGCCCCGTCTCCCCAGCCTGGGACAACCTGACCAGCAACCCGCAAGCAGACGGGCTGGGGCTAAACGAGCGCTGCCTGCGCCGCGACATCAACGAGTGGGTATCGGCGCAATGGACGACGGACGCCAACACCTCGTCGCTCATAACGTCGTACTCGGACATCAGCACCTTCCAGACGCGCATGCAGGGCGACTTCCCCAACGGCTTCCTGGGCACGCACACGGGCGGGCACATGACGCTCAACGGCGACCCGGGCGGCGACCTGTTCGCGTCGCCCGGCGACCCGGCCTTCTACCTGCACCACGCCATGATCGACCGCGTGTGGTGGACCTGGCAGAACCAGGATGTCGCGGCGCGCACCTACGCCGTCGGCGGCACCATCACCCTGAACAACGACCCGCCGAGCAGGAATACCACGCTCGACGATGTCATTGAGTTGGGTTATAATGCTGGGGGCATCACGATCGGGGATGCGATGAGCACCCTCGCTGGGCCTTTCTGTTATATTTACGCATAGGCGTGCCGCCGGCGGCGGCGATCATCTGCTTGGTATCGGAGTTGATGGAGTCTTCGATTCTCAGATACTGTATATATTCAGCAACGTACACAATTCAGTAGAGCAATTAATGCGAGACCAGAAGTCTACGATAACATAGCATCCATACCGGCCTTTTCTCTCGCAAGTCATGCTTGAACGAGATTTGCTGAAGCAAAACCATCCCCCCCTGCGCACCCTCCGAGACAACCGATACAGTTATTGCCCATCACAAACTCAGAGATGTGTGTCATCACGATCTACACGAATACGATCTGTTTTCCCTGTTCTTCTTCGCTGGTCGGCTTGGTACTAAGGCTTGGGAGAAGCACGAGCGATATGCTTAAAATGATACAAAGGACGTCATGCCGTGCGCCAAGCATCGCGATGTGCCAGACACTGGAATGCTGAAAACACGGCGCAAGACATCGCATTGCGACATTGAGCTCATTTGGTGCAAGGCCTGGATGTGCCTCCGACCACAAACACCAAAGTCGTCATGCATTCGAGGGAGAAACAGGTCTGCTTGGATCTCGGAGATGAACCGAGCGATGAACTCTCTTTTTATTCTTCTGTCCGATCAGACGTTCCGCTCCAACAACCAAAGGAAAACGCTGCTAGCACTACAATCGCAAGAGCGGGGATAAGAAACTCGGAAAAGCAATAAACCGCTTGAAAACGCCTCCAATGATGATTATTCGTATACCACTCCCCTTTTCGCAGCGAACGCGAAGACCAATAACGAGTCTTTCAATGCTTCGCTCATCATCTACTTCCTCCTGTTCTGCTGCATGCCCAGGATCTGAACCATACGGATGAAGATGTTGATGAAGTCGAGCTCGAGGCTGATGGCCTCGTTGACGGAATCACGCTTGATCATACCGCGCTCGGCCATGCGGGCGTGGTGCAGCACCTTCTGCACGTCGTACAGAGTGAAGCCGCCAAAGACGGCGAGACCTCCGTAGAGCCAGATGTTCTCCGTCCACATGAGGGTGCGGGCGGCGGTGGCGGGGATGACCATGGGAGCGAGACCAGAGAGCGCGACGATGGCGACACCGGCGAGGAGCGGGCCACCGAGGTAGAGGTACTTCTCCTGCTTGGCGGTGGCGCCGACGAAGGCAATCGAACCCTATCGTAGAATGTCAGCATCTCTTTCTTCAGAGAGAAAGAAGAGGCCAAATGATCTTTGGCGAGTTCGTAACTTACCATCATGCCAACAGTGTACAGTCCAGCGCGAGCGAGCAGAGCGGGCTGCAGGAAGAAGAGCGGAGAAAGCAGGGCAGCCTGAGTCAGGTTGAAAGCGCCCCACAAAGCGTACTTTTGGACGTAGCTGCACTGTAGTCAGTATAAGCGAACAGACGCACTCAAGGGAGGGCGAACGTACTTGTCCGGACTCGTGGCCATGGTACCATACATGGTCGCAATAGATCCAACAAGACCGACACCAAAGACGAGCCACGGGTTCGACGACATGAGCCTGTAGCTCCATCCGTTCATGTGCAGGGTGCGTGCCGCGAGACCAATGATACCGATGCCGAGGCCTGTGTGCATGAAGGTTTCGTTCAGGTAGCTGCGCTCGTGGGGCGGCATGCCGCCATCCTCGCGGGTTTCACGGTTGAAGATGCTGCGCGTCCTGTCAGCACATGGCCGCTCCGACTCGGCGATCCAGCAAGGTACACTCACAGATTGATAGCCAGAAGAGTGCCTCCGAAGATGCCGGCGCCATACAGAAGGCGCTGCCTGAACTCCCCGCTCGAGACGGCGGAGGTCTGCTGCATGTAATTGCGGCGGAAAGCGTTGCGGAAAGTGCTGCGGAAGACATTGTGCGACTGGGCGAGCGAGGGCGCGGTGGTCCTGGAGGTGAAGAAGCTCTGAGGCGCGGCCTTAAGTGGTGTGCGGTGGAATGCGCGAACGGTGATTGAAGAGGCCTTGGGAGCCTGCTTCAAAGCGGATGCGACAGCAAACGGTCGCCGAAGCATGAACGCCATGTTGTGCGATGCGGTCGGGCAGACGGATGTGGTGTTGCGACTGGCTGTTGGAGGACGAGGTGGAGGCGAGTGAAGAGGCGCAGACGATCGACCTTCAAAGTGACGTCGGTCACGTGGCGGCGCGCACGGTCTGCCGGGGCGGACTTCTCTTAACTCCAGCTCGCCGAATCTCATCGAATCCTCGTCGTCATGATTGGACTCCTTGTCGGCGCTTCCATCGTTGCTTACGCAGTCCTCATCGCTTCGGTATCCGTTTTTCCTCGCTTTCCGGCCCACGTAATGGCGGACTCATCACTCGAGTCACAACCTCATCTGACGCATCTCACACAGAGTTACTGGACGGCCTGTCTCTCAATGCCCCTGTGTTTGGGCTCTACACCACAGAAATTTGGGAGAGATATGGAGAAGACCCTCAGCAAGCTTGATGGGCCGGCTAACGGAGGGAATATCTCAGTAACGCCATCCGTTCAGAGCTCGTATTTTTCAGTCTACAAGAAAGCCAAGTCGCGGAATACTCTGGCAACAGTACAACAACAATGCGTATGGACAAGATCATGTGACTCACATATTTCTATAGTCTTCGGATGCACACCGCATTCCCCCCACTCTATTGGCAAGCCGTGTTGTTTGGAAAGCACTGCGATGAAGAATACATAAATCCCTTGGCGCTATCGATTTCTTTTGTTTGCATTTCTTGCAACGAAAGCTGGTCTCACTTGGATCTGGAAAAGTACAGGCCGTTGGCCATGCCGGACTGACACGGAATACATCGACATCAATCATCCACCCCATCCCCTACCAGCCGGGCCGCACGATCTAACTTTCCTCCCTCTCCCCGCCCACCCTATGCGCTTTGCGTGCGCCGAGTCACAACCCGGGCACCAGCCGTGCACGGACTTCTCGACTTTACGCGGGGTGGACGCAGCTTGGCGGTACGTGGAAAGAGAGGGTCAACGGGCCACAGTGGCCGGAGTCATTTACGGACAACTCCTCCAGTTTGACGCTTTTGATGGAAGAACGAAGTTGTGATTTGTAGCGGACAACTTTGGGGGTTAAATTCGACGCTGCGTTTGCCGTGTTTGAACAGTAGGATGGAGAGGAGGATTGGCATTTTGCAGTGGATGATATTGTTGGCGCTGGCGGAGCGTTGGCTGAAGCTGACGACGACACCGGGTTGTTCATGATTTGGAAGCTTGCGTTGCCAAACGGTAACAGACCAGCGGCGTTGTCTTGGACAGAGAGCAGAGCTGTGTCAATGGGCTCCTGATGGTACCGGGAGTCGTTAATTCTATGCAAGGCGCGTCTGACCCTCGTTCATGGTTGCTGTGCCCAATGTGCTGGTCGGTGAGAGGGGTGCGAGCACATAGTATAGCGCGGAACCACAACAAAGCACATATCAGGTAGCAGCTTCTAGGTGATTCGATTGTTGCGGTAGTACTTTCAAGGGGCGAGTATGCGCCTGGGATGTATTGTTCTCAGTCCAAGGAGACTACGTTGGAAATAATTGGGCTCAATGGATCAGTGAATCACCTGATATGGAACGCTGGCTGTCTGCGTTTGAACAAACTAGCGAGGATAAAAAGACACTGAACAAATTGTCACTAGCCAATGTTTGCAATCTCTGCTTCAAGAAGATTGATAGGAGAGATATCACGTAGCGTAGACCGAGATATCAGAGATACAAAATAGAGACACTGCCGGAATTCTTGAGATTAGATAAGACGTAGTATTCAATCAGAGATAGAATGCATAACTGGCCACCAGTCCTGCATCTCAAGGGATCTTGCCATATGTATATGATTCCACTTCTGGCTTGAGTATGGTATGCGGCAATATTGAGCATAAACATTAAGGTAAGTCTCACTGGCAGGCGAGACAGGTATACATATACTAAACACGGCTGACGCACTCTACAGGCTACTCGGACAACATCAGATCTCCTTTTTTGACAAAGTGGTGTGGAGAAGACCATAGGGTTGACCAATAAAATCGGAAGCGTTCTTACCATCGCAGTGGTCCTGTGCCTTGTTAAGGCGGTTTGCATGGAGAACCGAGCGAATTATGCAAATTTGAGCATGTGACAATTACATGTAAGCAGAGATTTTCAGACGAAGTAATGGGTTAGACTGGGGCAACCCAGCTACGGTGCAAACATCCAATAAGATCTCATCAGAGATTGACGCAAGTGAAATAGATAAGCGCTGTTACAGATGCACGCCGTCGGTGCAGGTCGCCGGGGACCCATGGTGTTGAGGAAATTTTGTAATTAAGGAGAGAAAATAAAGACCGTGAAGTAACTTAGAGAACAGGGCAAGGTCCGTGAGTGTGGATTCGAGACTCCAGGAACACATAGTATTGAAAGTCTCCTACCGGGCCCTGGGATGGGCTTACAGGAATAAAACATTAATCGCTTAATTATATATCTGCTCATATGGTTCTGACCTTGAAGTTAGAATAATGTGCTCATACTGTTCCCGGACAAGTCCGCTGCTCGATGCAATGGCCTGCTTGTGACATGACTGGAGACTTAGCTCACCGGATTCATGGTTCTAACAGTGCCACGAAGCTACGCAGATCTTCCATGTACAGTGAAAGAAATAACGCTCATGCATGCTCGAAGGATTAGGTAGCATAGTACAGGCATGAATAAAGCCTTCAACACTAGTACATGAGATGCGACTTGTCACTCAATCAAATTAGTGAAGCAGACTAGTAGGTTGCTCACCCAGTGCCGTTGAATATCCCTTATCTCTACCCAGCCGAACCTCACTTGAGGATGACCGGCATTGCCGAGCATTGTCATAGGTTGTCCCTGACGCAAGTCTTGGCTGCCAGTTGCCCACGTGTTTCTGCAGGGCAAACAGTGAATATCCTTGAACAAATTGTGCCACTGACCGCCTTCAACGAATAAGAAAACTGCGGTGAGCGCCAGGCGCTTATCGTACAAGCAGCCATCCGCTCAGTATCTGGAAGTCTGCTGAATCGGACCAGGGCGTGATTGGCAGGCAGCATTCGGGACATTTGCCGTTGGGAGATAAGGCGCAAGAATTGGAGTACCATGAAAACACGGAAGCCGAAGGAGCTGCCACGTAGTGCTAATACAAGGAATAGGCATGTAGCCAACAAGGCAAGTGAAGCCTTATCTGTAATCTCCAGCAGAGTTGTATGCACATAGACGTCACATACTCATGAGATTGCTCACATCTGAAGTTCTTGAGTTGGCATCCGGTTTATTAGTTCCAAAGTCCTGACTACCTCTATGAGGTATATTGGTATTATGGTTGATTTCAGAAAAGATCTGTCATCGCGCCATGGCTGGCGTCACCAACCAATCTAGCATACTTCGCCAAAACTCCCCTGGTGACCGGTCTCTTCGGAGGCTTCCACTCCGACATTCTCTTCTTGATCTCCTCGTCACTGAGGTGGCAATCAAGTCTGTTCTTTTCCGCATCGATAGTTATCGTGTCGCCGTTCTGGACGATCGCAATGGGACCTCCGACAGCGGCCTCAGGGACAATGTGGCCAACGATGAAGCCGTGTGACGCGCCACTGTACCGACCATCCGTAATTAGAGCCACGTTTGTGAGTTTAGCGCCCATCAAAGCTGCTGAAGCCTTCAGCTGCTCGGGCATGCCCGGGCCACCCTTGGGTCCTTCGTAGCGAACCACGATGACAATGTTCTCGCCATGCGGAACTTGACCCTGGGCAAGTGCTTTGTCGAGTTCGCTCTCCTTATCGAAAACCATTGCCTTGCCGGTGAAGCTCAAACCCTCTTTTCCAGTGATTTTAGCCACTGCACCGCCGGGTGCCAGATTTCCACGGAGGATCTCAATGTGGCCGGTCTTCTTGATTGGGTTGTCGAGAGAACGAATAATCTCGTTACCCTGCGGCAGCGAGGGCCAGGACTCCACATTCTCCGCAAGCGTCTTACCAGTCACGGTCAGAGTGCTGCCGTCCAGTAGGCCTGCGGCGATTAGGAGCTTCTGCACGGATGGAATACCGCCAATCTCGAACAACTCTGCCATGTAGTATTTTCCGCTTGGGGCAAGATTCGCAATGTAAGGAATCTTGTCACTCACGTGCTGGAAGTCGTCGATTGTGAGCGGCACGCCAGCGGTACCTGCCATTGCAAGTAAGTGTAGAACACCGTTTGTAGAACCTCCAAGGGCCATCATCATGACCATTGCATTTTCAAAGGACTTCCTGGTGAGGATGTCACGCGGTTTGATGTTCTTCTCCATACAGATCTTGATGCACTCGGCTGCTTTGGCGCACTCACGCATCTTCGTGGGACTCTCCGCTGGGGTGGAGGCAGATCCAGGAACCGTAAGACCGAGCGTCTCAATTGCTGATGCCATGGTGTTCGCCGTGTACATGCCGCCACATGCGCCAGGGCCAGGGCACGCGTTCTTCTCCAAATCGTCCATAATGGCCTCCGGAGTGATGCTCGGGTCGTGTTCGGCCCTTAGGCTGTTATAGACCATAGCACCATGGGCTTCGTAACAGGTCGAGATGTTGATGGGCCGCTGGAGAAGCTTGGAATAGCCAGGCTTGATGGAGCCACCGTAAATCATCAGAGCCGGACGGTTGTGACGAGCCATAGCCATGACACAGCCGGGCATGTTCTTGTCACAACCAGGGATGCAGATGTTGGCATCGTGGAATTGCGCGCAAGTGACAGTCTCGATACTGTCTGCGATTATCTCACGCGTCTGGAGCGAGAAGCGCATTCCTGCCCAACGAGTAAGCCTCCGGCAAGTAGGACAGATCGCATTGTCCTACCTTCGCCGCCCATGGTAATTGCATCCGACACGCCGACAGTATTGTACTGCCACGCCAGCATTCCCTGCTTCTGGACGGCATCTTTCACAGCCTTGCCCAAGTCAAGTACTTTGTATTCGTGATCAGCAGGACAGACTCGGAGGCGGGCGCAAGTGCGGCAGAGCTAGCTTACGGTGCATGCTGGGTGAGAGACCAATGTCAGTTTCACAATCTGCAAGATGCACAGCTGGAGCACCTACTTGCATGGATTGCCCTCCCACCAGACAGACGCAATGCCAACCTGCGGAGCAGTCTCCATGGTCTGCTTGTCCGGGACGCCAGCGGCGTACAGCATGGCTTGGGCGCCGGGGAAGTCATGTCCCTTGGTGACAATGGTCGAGTACTTGTTCAGGAGGGGCTTGCCGTCCCTCATAGCACCGTCTGGGGCGCGAGGGAAGGTGAGGAAGCGGGGCTCCTCGGGCTCCTGCTGCTTGTGGAGATTGGCTGGATCCATTGTGCGGTGGAGCGAGGGGTGAGGCGTCAAGGCGGGGCAATTGGAGGAAGCTTCGGTCTGGAGACGACGGATGAGGTCAGAGCAGCGCTGTGAGAGGCAACTGCCGTGGGCGGCGAGAGGAGACGGCAAGAGGGCACAAGACAATTTGAAGACGGCGCGGCTACCGCAAGCTACCTACCCCTCATCGGCCGGCTAAGGGCTCGTCCGCCGTGAGTGCGCATCGTGGGCCACTACTGGACGTTGCGGAAGCTAGCTCCACACAGGGCGGCCTATGGACGCTTTTCCGATGCGCGCGGCGCTCATCAGACGCCGCAACAGAGGCACTCGGGCCAAAGACAGCGCGACGCGTGAGTAAGCGGAAGCGGGCGGCGCGTGATTGGCTGCGCGGCCGGCCAGGCACCGCCGCCGAACGTCCGGCCAGCGGCGACGGGGAGCGCGGCCCTGCGCAGCAGCGGGTGACGAGGCGCCGGCCGGCCCTGCGTCAGGCAGCGGACGCTGGCGCGGACGCATGGAAATCATGATGCGCGGGCGGCGGGAGAGCGCTTTAACTAATGCAAGTCAGAGAGAGCACCGCGCTGTGGCGCGTACGTCATCGGCCTGCCAGCCCTGTTTCTTTGAGTCACCCGCGCGCGCCTTCAACACCAGACACACTGCACGCTGCCCGCCCGCGTCCCAGCCTGCCGCGACTGCACGTGTCCAGGCCCAGTGCGTCTCACAGGTGCGCCGCCCTGGACGGCCTCTCTAGCAGCCTCTACAGCCTCGAGCGCGTCGGCGCCGGCTGCGTCCGCGTGTGCTGCGCAGCGCTCCAGCCTCGCCACCCTGCCCACGTGGTGCGCTACTGGCATTCTCGCGCCGGCCGCCAGCGCGCTGCAAGCAGCGTCAATCTGGAGTCGCCATTGCGACATCCGCGGTGTTCGCTGGCCGCCCGCAGTCGACGTGTCGATCGTTTTCCTCCACACGCGAAAGCACGCCGCGCATTCACTGCGTTCATTGGCCGACTGCGCGATCCCGGGCTTCTGCAAGCTCACCAAACCAGCAGCGCCCGGGGCTCTCGACAGATCTCTTCGCTGTCCGGCCGGACATGGAGGGTCTACACCGCGACCATGGCGTTCTTGCTGCAACTCTGGCAGTAATGCTGCTCGTCCCTTGCGCGTCCGCCTCAATTATTAAGCCGCTGTCCTTCTCAGCTCCTGCCGCTCTCAATGCCTCTTCTCTGTCGCTCTCGTCGAGGTTCGAGAGCCAGTTCTCCTCTTTGCTCGCCCGAGGGTTCGCCCTGCTCGGCATTGATTCTGCCCAACCATTGACCGTTTTGGACATGGTCAAACTCTCCCTTATCTGCGGCCTAATCCCCGGCCTGTTTCTTCACAGGCATCGGGCCACAATTGCGGAGAAGGACGCCGACGATGCTGCTGGCAGCGCGTCCGATACCATTGGAGAAGGTGGGGAACGCTCCGTGAGGGGCCATGCTGTGAGGGGAAGCACACGCTAATGCGCGAATCCAGATGCCGTCGCGACAGATCCGGGCCTCCTTAGGAAGCATTCAACGTACAAGTCATACACCGTCCCGGCCACCGGTTGGACCTATCCATCAGTCCGCACCTTTTATCGCCCGCATCCACAAGGCGAGAAGCTGCCGAAGAAGCCCGCCCCGCTGCCTCTGCTTGTCTTCGTCCACGGGCTTGGCGGCTGCGCCGCCCAATTCCAGTCTCTCCTAACCAGTCTCGTCAACCTCGCGCCATGCCTCGCGATCGACTTTCCAGGATGTGGCCTATCGAAGTTCTCTCCAAAGGACCCGAGGGCCTACTACACGGATGCTCTTGCCGCACTGCTTGTTACCGTAGTCGAAGAACACCGTGACAAGGAAGCTGGACAGGGCGTCGTTTTCATTGGGCACAGTCTCGGCTGTTCTATCTCGGCATACTTGGCGTCATCTACGTCGCCTCAAGCCCATCAGCTCTCCGAATATGTTTTGGGCTTTGTAGCCATCTGTCCCAAGGCCGAGCCCCCATCCGAAGAGGAGGCAGCGAAGTTTAGAAGATTGCTCAGCATCCCCGACCCTATCTTCGATCTCTGGCGCAGATGGGATAGACGAGGTGGAACTGAGAGCGCCAGCGTTCATAGGTTCGTCGGGTCTGATGCGGACGAGGATACGAAGAAGCTCCAGATCCGCTTCAACGAACAGAGCAGAACACCAGTATGGAAGGCCATGGCCCGAGGAACGCTCCCGAGAACGTGGCATCGAAGCCGTGCCGGCATTGTGGCACGAAGAGGCGAGGGCCTACCTGGACGGGATATCTGGGCTGGTCTTGATATGCCGATCTTCCTTGTTGCCGGAGAAGCTGATCCTATCGCACCGCCGGACGAGATCCGCAAGATTGCGTCCTTCCTGGGCAAAGACATTGACTTCGGAGGTGAGAAAGAAGCGGAGAATATTGCAGATACCGCGGCCCCAGTAAATCTCACCAGTGTGGATGGATCACCACGGACTTACAGAACCGGTTCAGAGACGCTTCTAGACAGCATTGACAACGATTCCCTGCCGCCACTCGACGTCTCAATTACCAGCGACGGAGATGCTTCAATGGTCTTGAAGCCCAAGGCAAAGTGTCTCAAGACGGCCATCCTTCCTTCGCCTGCTTCACACGCTCTACTCTATGCGCCCGCCACGGCAAGGACTCTAGCCGGTCTGATCCAAGGTTTCCTCGCCGACCGCGTCGATAAGAGACTTTCTCTAGGATGGCAGCTGAAGTACCTTACCACGGAAGGGAAATGGGACGTCAAGAACCTGAAGAAGTGGCAGGCCGTCACGCCCGTCTCAGAGCCCATTGGCGGTGTTTTCCGTGCCATGAAGACACTACGAGAAGTGGATCCCAGACACTGTCCCCGCGTCTTCGTTCAAGAGTGGCACGGCAAGGTTCGCTGTGTCATCGACATCAGCCACGAGAGCCCGGTCTATGATCCGAAAGGTCTGGAGAAGGGCGGGATCGAGTATTACAAATTCCCCACCGTCTCGAAACTGCCGCCGACGCTCGACGAAGTTCAGCAGTTCATCTCACTTGTGGACAAACTGCGTGGTGAGAACGCGACTGTTCCAAGCGAGCAAGCATCGCACCACCTGCCTGTGCTTGGAGTGCACTGTCACTACGGCTTCAACAGGACAGGCTTTTTTATTGTATGCTATTTGGTTGAGAGGTTGGGCTGGGCTCTTCGGAACGCGCTCAATGAGTTCGCGTCGAAGAGACCGCCAGGTATAAGGCACGATCACTTCATTGACACCTTGTTTGTTCGGTATCACGTTGGATTAAAGAGGGCTCCGACTTTGTGAGATGGGCTTGGATAGAGGCAGGCGTTTTGGGAGTCATCCTCATTAGATACCATTTCAGTGACGGCCTTGACCTTTTCTTGTATTATCCCTTTAATAAACTATTTTTATACCGAACGACAACACATTTTGGACAAGAAGCAAGACGAAGCTGATTGTGAAACACTCTTAGATCGGTGCACGTCTGCTGATAATTTGCTCCTCAGATGAGCTTGCCATATGCCCACCGCAATAGCAAGGCCTATTCCGACTCTGCTCCGCTTGCTGATTGTTACTTGGCATTGTCGCAATTGAATTTCGCGCGGAGACGGGGCGTGGGGTGGTGTTGCTGTCTCGGGAAGATCACGTGCGACGCTAAAGTGGCTTAGCGAGGCGGCATCGCACTCCGGCCTTCGCACGCCAATTTCGCGACGGCCGACGACGACAGCAGCGACAACCACCGTAGCCCGCACTCAGCCAACTCCACCCCTCGCGACCCCCCCAACCTCACATCAAAATGGAGAACGAACGCGGCGAGCTCGTCGACCTGTGAGTGTTCCCTCCTCTCAGCGACGCCGCGGCTCAGCTCCCCTCGACCACCACTAACATTTTTTTTCTTCCAGCTACGTCCCCCGCAAGTGCTCGGCCACCAACCGCATCATCAAGGCCAAGGACCACGCCTCGGTCCAGATCTCCATCGCCAAGGTCGACGAGAACGGCAGGTACACCGGCGAGAACCAGACCTACGCGCTCTGCGGCTTCGTCCGCGCCATGGGCGAGAGCGATGACTCCATCAACCGCCTGGCGCAGCGTGACGGTTTCCTGAAGAACGTTTGGAGCGCGAGCCGATAAGCGCTGGGCGAGGAAAAAAAAGAGGGTTTCATTGGGAAATGGTGCGTGCAAGACAGACGACTTCGACACACCGGGATGCGTACCTCGACAGGCGCACACACGCAAGCGGGGATTCGTTCCGGTGAGGTGGGAGAGAAAAAATGACGGCGATGCTGACCAAGTCTTTTCTCCACAGGCAATGCTCTTTTTTGTTCGGTGCAATCGGTTTCGGGGAGTCGGTAGTGTTGGCTGCTGCATGACAAGGAGGCTTTGAATTCATACAAAAGCTTCTGCGCTGTAGTTAGGAAGACAACTCCAGTGCGCCTGACGATTTGACGATCTCAGTGATCCGGCAGCGACGAGACCGCAAAAAAATTCAAAGGATTCCTCACGCCAGAACCTCCCAGTGAACGAACGCTCTGCCAGTGTTGCGGTTCAGATCGCCCTTGCGCACATTGTTCGAGTTCTCCCATCCGTCCCAGACCCATTGCTCTTTTTGCCGAATTCTATACCGTCCGGATTAGCATGCGCCCGGCGGATCAAGGCTTCCTCATTCCGGCTCGTTTTGGCGGTTGATTCTCGTCAGTCGCCCGAGCGGACGCCCTTGTGATTGAGGAGGCAAGAGTACTTTAACGCCGCAGATGGACACCGCCTATGAAGAGCTGCTTTGGCTGAGTCCCGCTTTGTGGCACAGATACGGGTGGAACATTCTTTCGAGCAGCTACAGCTCTCCTGCTCCGTAGCCGCTGTAGCTGACTCGGGATTAATATACATTAGGTTTTTTTTCTCTCTCTTTAAACTCGTATTGATCTCGCAGTGTTCCGCGCCACGATATCCTGGTCTAGGTGGATCTTCCAGTTGCCCCTTTACCTCTTGGATTCGGCTGAATCCGACTGCTGAAGATGCCGAAACGCCATCACGAGAGCTTGCAGTCCCGCTCATTTCCTCGACTCGCTCCCATCTACGGACCGCCGTGCTACTGAACCAGTAGGACTGGATTGCAGAATCATGAACATCGGGCGGAGCTTCCGAGTGCTTGCACCCCGTTTTGTCAATTTAGTGGTCACTGCGCAGCGTTCACGAATGCGATCTGAAAATCATTCTCAAAGTTTTTGGTCTGCGGGTTGATTTACTTTTTCTACACTACGCTCCGTATTTACGAAGACGCGGCGGTGCAGTTCACCGACAAGCTCGCCTCGTCAATATTGTCACAGGTAAACAAGTTCGTGCCGGACGGGCTCACAACATCAATGCCCTCGAGGGTGATGTTGCTGCAGACGGTGGGGCTGGAGCAGACCAGGTAGCCGACGAGGGGGTCGTGCTTGTCGGAGGTGGTGCCGTGGAAGTTCTTGACGAGGATGTTGGAGATGGTCAGGTTGGAGGGGAACTGGTTGCAGAGGGTCAGGTTCTTCTGGCCGTAGCACTGCGTGATCTCGACGGCGTAGTCGACGTTGGTGATGGCCATGGTGTCGTAGGTGATGTTGTTGACGCTGCCCAGGCCGCCGCCGCCTTGCAGGTCGCCTGAGAGCGCGGATTGCGCGCCTGGCCAGACTTTGATGCGGGCGCCGTCCGAGGCGTCGGACATGCTGATGTTGTAGACCTGCTCGTGGGTATCTTGTTAGTTGCTCTTCTTTTCTTTTCTTTTTCTTTCTCCTTGATATTGTGAGGAGGCGGGGACGTACGTAGACGTTCTCAACAATGTCGACCTCGCCGGGGTACTGGCCCAGCGAGCCGACAGAGATGCCGTGGCTGCCGTTGCACCACAGGTTCTGAACGACAATCTCGGTGCTGTTAGGCTTGAAGGAGACGCAGTCGTCGCCGTTGTTGATGTGGCTGTCCTGGATGACGATGTTGCTGCTGCGGTACGTGTCCCAGCCGTCGGTGTTCTTGGCCGGGTTATCGCTGACGCTGCCGCCGGCGATGTCGATGTTGGAGAAGACGACGTCGGAGCTGTTGGCGACCAGGTTGTACCATTGCGGGCTGTAGCGCAGCTTGAGGTCGCTGATGGAGCCGCCCTTGAGGCCGATGGTGCCGAACAGGATGGGCCGCAGGATGTAGATGTCCTCGGCGTACAGGTCGTACCACACCTGCCCGTTGCCGTCCAGCGTGCCGCCGCCGTACACGTTGACGTCCTCGCCGCCCAGCTGGAAGAAGGTCGTCGCGTTCTGGAACGTCTGGTTGAAGGCGTTGGCCTGCCAGTAGTCCGTGTCGTTGGTGAATTGGATCGTGCCTTCGATGACTGCATGGGGGTCAGAGCCAAGGCACCATGAGGGTTTCCAGATTCCTAGCTCTTGCTTTGTTGACTACAGAGAAAAGAAAGGCACCTACCCCAGTCGACGTGCTTCAGGAACGTCAAGTCCAGAGCTGTGCCAACGGTGTATGTCGTGTCTGCTGAGAACACAACGCTGCCGCCAGGGCTGCAGCTCTGGAAAGCCTCGAGAATGGCGGGCCCGTCGTCGGTGCCGTCGCCGGCCGCCGGAACGACGCAAGTCTTGTTCCTCGCGGCCGAGGCGGGCATGGGCGTGTAGGCGGGCTTGGGGCCTATCGACACGGAAGGGCGCGTCGCAGGCTGGGCGGCCAGCGACGCCGCGGCGTTCAAGAGCAGGAGAGCTGGGGCAGCTCCGCGGAACAGCATGCCGGGCAACAACGAACGCAACGGAGGACGGGGTCGTCGTAGCGGTCAAACGCAAGAAAATAAGTTCAAACAGGCCCGACGGCGGCTCGGGCCTGATATATGTCGTGCGGCGGCAGCCATGCCTAATTTCCCAGCGGCTGGTTTATCCGCGTGTTATCCCGTCGTCGACGTGGGAGAGGAAGTCAGTCAGGGCCGCCGCAGGGCCCCATGTTACGCCGCAACGAGTAAGGCGGGCTCCAGCGCTCCAGCGCGCTGCGTCGTCTCTCCGCATCTCTGCTCTGTGGCGGCGCGGGCCATTGGTGGACAATATCTTCTCCGCACAATTACCCCAGAGCGCGGCCGAGCAAGCGACCCAGGGCGATGGCGTTGCGGACGGAGGAGCTTCACGAGCGCACCGCCGCCCGGACGACGGAAGACCGCCGGCCATGCTCCTGCTTCGCCGCATGAGTCGCTGACGGGGCGCCCGCAGGCAGCGCAGAAAAAAGGAGGGCACGGAGGGGATAGGAGCTCCGGCGACGGCCCCCCGTCCGGGCAGCCCTGAAGCGAGGGTTTCATGTTTGGCGAGGGAAACGCAGTCACTCAGTCAAGCCCCGTCAAGCCCCGTCAAGGCTGCACAAGCGCTTGTTTCGCGCGCGCACTGGCCGCGGGTTGAGCGGCTGGGCGGCGGCAGCAGCGCCGCGCTCCTCGGGCCTGCGCCGCTCTCTCCTGCGGTGCAACACCACCGCCCATCGCGCGCACTCATCACACCGCTCTTGCCGCAGCCCGTGTCCCGCTACTGCCGGCCGGACGGTCCGCTTGACGCTGCCGCGCGCGAAGACAGGGAACCGGAAGCGCACGCGCGCGCTCGCGCGTGCCGTGGCTGCGGCGTCTTCACCGTGGTCTCCACAGTCCGCGATCCTGGTTGCCGGAAGGCTAGATTTGACTTCAGCGGACAGATTTGCGGTCGTCTTTTGTCGTCGAACTGCAGCTGGACCTTCTCCTCGTGCTGCTCTTCACAGATGATTGGCGGGCGTCGGCCGCGCGGCTGTCGGGTGAGAAGGTGCACTCCCTTCCGTTCCGATCACATATTCATGCATATTCCAAGAAATCCTCCTCCCTCCTCCCCGCCTCGTTTAAATATCTCGTGGAACGCTGTCAGCTCTGTAGGCCGGGCCATTCGAGGCAGGTGTTGGCGAGTCTCCGAGGTTATGCAACGGCCCACGGACGTCTGAGGACCTCATGCGCGCTCTACGTAGCAGGACTTACCTTAGTCTCGATGCTGTGCTGGCATCCTGTACCTTGACGACACTGTGACACACCGAGTTTTGTCTCGCCTGCTTATATATAGCAAAAGTAGGCAACTGTTCAGTTCACTATTTGCCTTACCCAAAAATCCGGATTGTGGCAGTATCAGCTCAGCGATTCTCCACCCTTCATGCCACCAACGTCCAATTTTATCGGCGATCGCACGGGCCTTGGGCCTCTCTTTACAGGGAAATCGCAGCAAAGAATCATCTCCGGTACTCAGAATCAAGGAGACCTAACCATTGATCCTTACTAATGCTTAGGATAATATGCTGAAAACATCTCGATGTAATCAGACGCGGCATTCAGGGGATGGCCGCTTCTCATATGGACTCTGCCTAGGCATGGAAGGAAAAAGAAGACCTACAAGGTGATTCACGAACTGTCTTGATTTCACAATTTTATATATCGCCGTCCTCTTTCAGCCGAATTCGTAGTGGTTATCGATTCAACAGATGGCTGCCATATTTCTCTACTTTGAATTCTTCATTCTTCGCAGCCTCATTTGCGCGCAACCGACCAGGAAAGTTTTCACTTTAGCTTGCGGAAGATCTCTGCTTACTGAAGGCTTGCCATGTCAAGAAGTACGGAGTATTTGTCGAAGCTTGGCTAAACAACCAAAACAGTTTCCGCAGGAAATATCTTACGCCTTGGATGAAGAAGTCTGGAGACCATGGTATCGTGTGAATAAAACACGCAGGAGCCTTCCGAATGCTCAATAAGGAGATAATCGATGTTGGCAGATTACCGTCATACGTCTGCAACCCCTCTCCTGGCATGACACGACTGTTCTGGTCTATAGTCGCTGAGGGGGTCCCTGCAAAGCCCAACTCGCCCTTGCATATGCAGTCATCCGATATCGTCTTTTTCTTTTTCAAGCCAGGGGAGGTGCTGCATGTCACGTTCTTTCACAGGTGTCTGCACTGCGCGGCGACGTTAAAACAAGATTTTCTTTCCTACCACGAGAGTCCAGAAGAGAGCTGTCGTCTGGCCGACTTGCGTCTACCTGGAAAAGTATGAGACAGTTGCGCGGCATTAACTCGATGCAGCACCGTTGCAGCGCGTGGCAGCGTCTCATGACACGACGTACTCACACTGTACTCAAGGGAGGACGAAGGGCCTCAGCTCCGGAGGTTCCCGGAGGTGCTCAGCCACAGGCACTCGAGGCGCTGGGACGTGCAGCCAACGAGGTCCTCCAAGCCCCGGCCGGGAGCATCCGATGACACGATTGGCATATCTCGGCTGCAGCTGCGGGCATTGAACATTGAACCTGCGGTGCATGAAGCATGCACTCTCCCTCCCAATAAGGTTCTGACCGCCGGCACGGCCCGTGCCCACGGAGCCCAGTACAACCACATATGAGAATATTTGTGCTTGACGTCGGACATGGAGCGCAGATTCCGAGGAGGCTGGATATGTGTCCTATGCAGAGCAGTCAGAGCTTCAGCCCTCCGGAGACGTTTCCGCATATGAGGAGAGCTGCAGCACGTACGGGAGATCCCTCCAATCGATGCAGCTAACAAAAGGATTAGTGAACATGCTTGTCAGGTCTTTCAGAACAGGAGAGCCTGTTCTTCGATCATTCCTAGGCCTGACGCTATGTAGACGATTCCATGTAGTACGGCAGCGACTTCAAGAATTCCCTGTTTTCATTACGGGGATTCCCTCGGGACGATCCTTGGCAGGTTACTATGATAGGTTTGGTTCCATCGACCTGTCAGATCAGCGGTGTGATTTCTCGATATGCTGCTTGGATCCAACCTGAGTCCGGGAATCCGCAGTAAAGGATCTGAAATCGAGAAGCACCTCGGCTGCGTGCTTCTAAGATCGCAAGGCAGCTGTCCGCGCGCATGCGTAGTGCTGATGTCATCAAGGATTAAAACAATGGTGTACTGAAATCTTATTAGTGTGTAGGAGCGATTTAGAATTGATTTTGTGCGTAGAGAATCTGCCCAGCTGCTCCAAAGAAAGAAGGATGTCTTGATCCAGGGAGTGAAAACGTCTCCCGAGGAAAGTGATAGAAAGTGGGCTCTGTCCATCCAGTCTGGTAGCATTGGTGGCATTTACACAGCGGCATGTATGCCGCAAACCGCTCAGCCCTCTTATAAACCGGGGAAGTTGGGAGATCTTCTCAAAGACAGGTTATGAAAAAGCGCTGTGCGCTCAGGGCTGTGCACGTCATTAGCAACGTGTTCAAGGGGCTCTTTTGGAAGAGCCCTCTCTTGGCTCCTCTTCATAGCCATTTCCAGGTGGGTAAGATAGTGACAATGAGGAAGACCTTCGCAACTATGCAACATCCTGCGCACCCTATACCATGAGGTTCTTCTTGTGTGGACCATAGCCGTCGAACTTTTCTTTTGGCTCCTGCGAAACTTCTGCTCTTGTGTTACTTCTGGCTACTGCTGCAAAGCTTCTGCCCGCTGCGTTTGAAAGAGTGAGACAATGCAGAACCCACTCACATACTGTCTCGGGAGCAGACACTGGCTCAACCAGTCGAGGTTCTGTCCGCCAACATCCTGTTTCGGTAGAGATACTGTCCGTTAGCCAGCCAACCATCAAGCACCAGAATCATCGAAATCGAGGTGCAACCTTCCGATGCAAGGGGGCGCATCTCAACGTTCTGCAGCCCACGCGTAAAACATAGCTGGACCTGTAATAAAAAGCAGGGGCATGATGCTTGTGCCGTCTGCAAGGTGTTCTGCATTGGCGACACACCGTATGGCTGCTTCCGACGGGCAGCTGCCTTATGTATAAGGTGATCCACGGCCTGGCCGGATCTCTCCAGATGTATTGGGCAGGTTCGTGCGTGCATCAAAAAAAACCAGGGCACTGGAATCTGTTGGCTCCCGGACGCTCCCGGACGCGTGCGGCTAGCCGTGAAGTTCAGCCCTCTTTTGCGCGCGGACCACAGTACGTGGCCAAGAGCGAGTCGTTCAATTGATACGCTCTTTGGAGACTGCCTGTCTCTGCTTCAAGCACGAGGGAATTCCTGGTCCGTATCTGTTAAGGCAGTGGGGGCAAGCTCAAAGTTGGTCCCCCCTCTCCTTTCTTCTTGGCGAGGAAAAGGAAACGCAGGAAGCCAGGCATATTCTAGTGAAATGACGGTTGTATTACTGCATTGTCCTGGCTGGAGCGTAGTACAAAATCTGCCTTTGAGTACACTTACTAGCTGCAGATATGGCATCTCGCTCTTAAACTTCCGGATTTTGCTGGCAACGTGGCAGTCATCAAAGTTCTGCATCATATCGGAATTTGCTTCGGATCAGAAGTGAAGTTCCATTCGTACCGGCCCACTCTCGAGTCAGTGATAGGCATAGCTTCAAGAACCACGATAGCAGGGTAACTTGGCGTCTCGCGTGTAGCTTTGGCCATGGCGTGAGATTGTTATTTTTATCAATAGGCCTCGGCCTGGATCGGCCTATCTATACAGCACGCGTCAGCGGATTCGAATGTGCGCAGGCACTTCGTGGTGACCCTGCACGCCTGTGTAACTCGAGGCTTTTGTGGCTGATCGTGATGCAGGAGCTGCCGACGGTGCACCATGGGCAACCAGGGCGGAAGAAGAAAAATGACAGGGGAGCACCATATGTAGGGACCGGTTAAGAAGAGCCGGGGGAGGCTGAGTTGGAGGCACTAAATCCTGCCTGCATGCATTTAGATCAGCAAAGACGAACGCCAAAGGGAGAGGTCATTGCTCACCCAACGCTGCCGGCATGAACCCTGGGTCATGAATGAGTATTGTCCAATGCGGAGGTAAGGCCCTTTCTAACGGGACAAAAAACGATTGGGACTATCCGTGGACCATTTGCAAAATGGGCGAGAACCTCCAGACTGTGGCTACATTCTGCAAATACATTTCTTCAGATTTTTCTGTCACCGAAGTACCAGCTCCAGATACAGGAAGCGCCGTTGAATGGATGAAAGGCCAAAAAGGAAAAACATAAAGAGCATTATCTTTGTCCGGGGGATACAAGCTTGTACAGAGTTGACTCGTCATCCACAGTGTACTCAGCACTTGCTCTGGATTTCCCATCCCGCCCCACTGTTGACGGGCTGAAGACTAAGCGGAAAGACCACAAAAAAAAGAAAAAAAAAAGAACAAAACAGCTAGGCCTGGATTCCGAGTCATTGAAAAGATGTGGAAAACGTGCGGCTGGTCAACGACAAACAGGGAGATGCACTGCGTGAAGGAACGAAAAAAGAGAAGCAGTTGCTGGGAGCACAAAACAGATCGATCAGAGACGCGGGCGTTTCGATTACTCCACCGCCATCCCACCAACCTTGCGGTTGCCTTCTTCACCCCAAGCGATTGCCTGCTGCAGGGGGTGTTGCCGGGGCACATGGGCGGATTCGGAAATCGAGGCGAGTAGTTGCAGCAAGGCCATGACTTGAACCGAGGGATAGTGCTTTGAGAAAATAAAAACTAGCAGACGTGAACGACAAAAGAGGGAAAAATTGCAGAGGAACTGGAGACAGCTGAAAACCCGGAGCAGCATCGCCTTGAAGGCATCGAGTCTCTTACATGGTGATCCCCTCAGCCTCTAGGAACGACGAGTGTATAGGCGCCATACCCCTATCCGGATCCACATCCGAACACCCGGAGTTGTTCATGGGGGTCGATGGTTCGTGATCATCCGAGAGGGACGGGCTGTTCAGAGTGGACGTGCCGAGCGGCGGGTCAATTTCTGAAGGTGTAGTGTTGGTGACACAACCAACGACGACAGGAGGGAAGAGGTGCGGCGCATCCCACATCGTGGCACCAGCCCAACTCTGGTCCTGGGCAGGACTCTGCGGAAAGGATTCGTAGGCGGCCGGGTCGGCAGGGGACAGCGCCGTTGACCCTGGCTCTGACTGATGCTGGGAATGGGCCATAAGGTAACGCTGCACGTAGTCGCTGCCAGGCAAACCGTCCGGAGACATGTATGAGTACTGCTCCTCAGGAAAGCCGTCGAGCAGGTATCCGTTGACAGCGCAAGGTTCCGCTTCCGGGTTCAACGGCATGTCAAGCGGCATGCCCAGTCCGTATTCGAAGAGCAACGGCTCCGATCGGCGTCGCTGCTGTTGTCGTTGCTGCTGCTGCTGTCGTGCAGATCGTCTGGCTGCATGGCCACCCTTCGAACCGGCAGCTTGACGTTGAGCGGCGGCGTGATGCTGGTTGTGGTTGGGCAAAGCCTTGGTGCGGCGGTTTTTATCGCGGTAACGTGTCGTAGATTTGACGCCCTCTCTGATCGCTTCTTCGGTCAGGCACCACATGTTGCCCTTTTTTGAGTCCTCCCCCGGTGGTTGCTCGACTTTTTTGAACGCCTATCGCGACTTTGCTTAGCTGGTCTGTGCGCTAGACGTCCATTGGGATGTTGTGCAATGGGGCAAGAGGGGATGGGCGACTTACTCCATTCATGGACAGGTTGTGCCGGATACTGTTTTGCCAGCCCTTACCTTTGGTGTCAGGAACCTTGTCAGTGTTGCGCACGAACCAGTTGTAGATATCTCGCAGCACCATCGTCTTCCCTGGAGCCGCCATGAGAGCTCGATAGATGAGTTTCGCGTACGGCTCATCCTTTTCAGAAGTCGCATCTTCGTGCTGAGCTTCGCTGCGTTCACCGTGCGGCGCCCGGCCGAAGTCCTGCTGGACATGGTACTCTGGCGAACCGCGAAATGGCAGGTACTGCGAGGTCGGCGTTGCATAGACACTTGTATTCATGCCCTGAGACTCGCTCGGCGGAGAGAGGTTGTCGTATGCGCCTTCCATAGGTGACTCGTCCTGATAGATTTGGCTGGGGAAGCAGAAGGTTTGCTGAACGGGGGAGTGGTAGCCTACTTGGGGATAGGCATCCTGCAACTGGTCGAGGGACGGGCTGTAGAAGCTCCGAGGACGGCTCCGGTCGACGACGGGCGGTGTGAACTGGCAAGGGATTGGATCGGCATACCGATGCGGATTTGCCATGCGCAACTGAGATGCATAGTTGAGCACAGAGGGCGGGCCGGCTGGCTGCGAGGGTGCAGCAACGTGATAATTGGAGAACTCGTGGGGATGCATCGGGAACTCGTGGTTCATGGGCGGCCACTCCGACAATTCGGAGGCAGGGTCCCCGAGCCTGGCAAAGAGCTCATGGTCCTCGAGTGTTTGCGGATGGGCGTCTTCCTGCTTGGAGGCGGCCAACAAGGCTGACGGC
This sequence comes from Neofusicoccum sp. Z2, assembly GCA_037356115.1. Classification (NCBI taxonomy): domain Eukaryota; kingdom Fungi; phylum Ascomycota; class Dothideomycetes; order Botryosphaeriales; family Botryosphaeriaceae; genus Neofusicoccum; species Neofusicoccum sp. Z2. Next base: position 73,166 of record JBAWJY010000016.1, read on the forward strand.
GGCATGGCTGAGGTTGAGGTTTGGCGGGCGGGAACATGCGAGAGGAAGGACGTCCTGGGCGTATCACTTCTAAAGGGCATCTGAAATTCCTCGGACCGTACTTGATGCGAAGCCTCCGTTTTTGTCATGGTGAGCCGTGAGAGGCGCAGGTTCATGCGGCGGTTGACGAAGTCCCTGCCAACGCTTTGCAGGCGTCGCACTAAGCCTGTTGTGAAGTATGGACAGACGCGCGGGCGATCGATAGAAAGATTCCAGAAAGCCACAAAGGGACGATTAGTGGGACATTTCTACTGGGATGAAGGGCCAACGTCTGCAGCAGGCAGCTTCTGCAGGCGCCATCATCCGGGCGGCTGCCAGCGCACAGCGTCTGCCTCTGCGCCGCTGGCAAACAAGGATGCAGTATGGCGGGTACGCATTCCGCAGAGACAATCCACTTGCAGAGCCGGGGCCGCCAGGCCAAGGGACCTGCGCCAGCTGAATGGCGAGGCGGACCGGCGAGCCCATTGGCTCAGCTTGTTGGAGAGGCCGACCAAAATTACACACACCGCTGTGCCAGGGAGGCGGATAGGTGCAGACCGGGCGCAGCGGCTCGTCAAGCGTCCAACGCTTTCGCAGCCACCCAGACAAGGCAACAAGCGTGGTCACCCTGCCGCTGTCGGCTTTCTAGAAGCCTTCTGCGGAGCCTGGTTCCGATACGGGTTATCCTCGCCGCTGGTGCTCAATTTGAGTTTAACCCGTACCACCACGCCCACGGCACGATGCAAATTTTCCGAGCCCTTCTCTGGCCTCTTCCACCTCCCCGCCGTTACACGCCCGCTCGCCTCGAGAGCGTCGTGTTGGAGGTTGGTTGGAGGTAACCCCTCAACACGTGCCCAGCCGTTGGCTGATGCGCTTGCAGCCAGTGTTTGGGAAGCAGAGGCGGACAATGAGTTGTGTGTGCAACCCAGGGTAGGCAAGTCGCAGGGCAGTGTACGCTTGAACTCAGCTTTTGCATCTGCAGAAGAGCACTTCAAGCACGCAGTGGCCCAAACATTCGATTTTCCAGTTTGCCGGACCAGTGACTTTACGAGAAGCCTGACAAGCTCTCTTGTTGAGCCCACACGAGAGTTGGATTGAGCTTGTGACTTCCCCCTTCAAATTCTTCTGATCAATCAGCTACGTACCTAACGATATGGAATCGCATGCATCCACGGCCGCAGCTCTGCAGGAACAGGACGTGACCAGGAACCAGGAACCGCCGGACGGGTTGGTCGGCATCCTGCCCAGATTTAGCCGCTTTACTGGTCAGCGGGTGGCCGCCGGTCCTGGGAACAACCTCAGCCTCACGTTGATACTGCGTGCAGATTTCCTTGCGACGATCCAGGCAATCGTAGGCGAGGCTTGCCAATCCCACCAGGCTGGGACTGTTCGGCCCATTCACTTTCGGTAATAGATCTAAGGCACGTTAGCCATCCGACCGTGCACGACATCTAAATAGCGCCAAAGGATGACGGCGTACCTTCTTGAACTGAAAATGGAGCTGCAGAATACCCTGTCGATCTTGTCAGCATTGCCCCGCACGATAACAGTTGCGACTAATGGGGGCTGCATTCTCCGTTCCTGTTGGACGACTTTACCTTATCGAAGCTGCTCTTGAACCCTCGTTCCCGCTTAGCACTATAGTCCCATTCCTTATCGACGATTCGGAAGGCAATATCTTCATAGGGCGGGCCGGCAATGAAGCGAATGAGGCATGTGTCCTCTTCACCAGCCGGTGCGAATGATTGGCCCCGCTTCCGCCCATTCTCGCGTTCAATGCGATAGGTGGGAGCCCTTGTCTTGTCGATTAGGTCTGGATAGAAGATGTTGAACTTGTAACCCTGAACGACCTTGGGTGGAGGGTTGTCGTGGTCGTAATGCGTCTGGTTGTATTTGTTCCATTCATAGCCCATTTGGACACGGTTGAAGTAACGAGGCTTGCGTGGCCTGTACTTGCTCATCCATTGCGACTTGTTGGCCGTGACCACTTCCTCTTCTCCATTGAAGATCTCCTCATTCTCACTCACGCCACGAGCGACCTCACGCTCGTACAGGGCAGTTGTGGCTTGAGAGAAATCATCGTTTCGTGTCGCGAACCTTGAGATTCCGGGTGCGCTACCCGCGTCGGAAGGCTTGGACGGGAGCACAGAACCAGGTTTGTCAGCGCTGGGCTGCTTGAAAGGCACGTAGCCCAGCTTCAGGACCTTGCGACGTTCCTCAGTCTACAGAAATTAGTGACATATTCGAAGATTTGGAAATTCGCGCCATGCACTCACAATCTTGTCCAAGAAAGTCTTCTCATCGACAGACTCAAGCGCCTTGTCTTCGGGTCGCAATTTGAGGAAAGGCTCCGGATCCAACGCCTGTGCGTATGCTACGGTCGACGAGGAAGTCGAGCTTTCGCCCAGAAGCCCGCGCAGCTTTTCCTGAATAGTGAGCGCCTCTTGCTCCTGCTGCTTCCTCAGACCCTGCAAGCGGCTATTGACGATAGTCTGTGACAGACGCCTGAGCTTAGCCTTTGCCTTCCAGACGAGGAGACTCCTCAGAAGGTGCTCCCAGTAGTCCACGTCCATCGGTTCGTTCGAATCGAGCTTCTTCCGAATTTGTTTCTCGAGAACCTCGAGTTCCTCCAAGGACTTGGGGCTGAGCAGGCGGTCGACATCGGCGGCTACAGAGCTAACACCGCGAGCTTCTGGGCCGGTGGATTTGGACTTCTGGCGGCGGTCTTTGCATATGACCTTCATAGTCTGGTCGGTGTTAGCACGGTGCGGTACGGACAGGCGCGCGGGGGTACGCACATTCCAGAACTCCTTGTTCTTCCTGTCAGTCTCGAGCGCGAGGTACGTGTCGATATCCTTCTCAAGCTCCTCCATCTGCTTGTCGTCCAGGGACTCCAGCACTCCCTCCGGATCGACAATGTCGAGCTCCTCGTTGTCCTCCTCGTCCATCACATCCTGGGTGCCGTCGATAACGCGGAGGGTGACGGCCAGCCAGTCGATCGGCTTCGCACGGCCAGCCTTCACGCGGATGGCCGCCTTTTTCTTCGCTTGCTGCAGGACAAAGCGGTCTTCGTCGGCAACCCAGGCCTCTTCCTGTGTGTCGGCAGGGCGTTTGCTGGGGATTGTCGACGCAGGCTTCCGGCTGGGCCCGCCGCCCGATCGCGCGCGCCACGGCGGTTGGTTGTGAGCGTCCATGGTTCGCTTCGGAGCTGAGCGCAGGCGTTGGGTGCTCTGGAAAGGTGAGGGTCGAAGTTCTGAGAGCTGCAGCAGACGTCACGGGCGGCCCGACCGGCGGCGTTTCTCGCTACGCCGCCCGCCACCGCCGAACACCACCGCTGCCTGCTGCCAACCCCAAAGCCTCATGGACGCGACGTGGCAACCGCTGCAGGCCGCTGGTCTTCCAGCACAATGCCCGCCTCTGTTCGCCAAGCACCACTTTGCCTCCACAAGCTACGTGGTCCTCCTGACGGACCTCAGCCACGTCTGGAAGGAGAGCCTTGACAGGAGAAGCATCTGCAGACGAGCCCTGGTCGAAGAAACGCCCATTGACCCTACAGAAGACGCAGAGCAGATGCGACTACTGCTTCAGTATATCAAGAATGCAATCGATGGTGATAGAGGCACCCGTCGCCAGCTGGTCAAGAATGACAAGAAACCCCATGCCGTAAGCCTGCATCTCACAACGCCTTTGCCTGGCTCGCTCGGCGATCTCCAGTGGACCATTCATTTCGACCCCTTGCCGGCTGCATCCTTGCATCAGCACTTGATCTCTCCTCTAATGAGCAGAGTGCATGAACAAAACACGCGGATAGAGGATCTCATCGGTCAGCTGAGCGCAAAAGACAATGTTATTTCGAAGCTTCTGGACAAGCTGGAAGGCTCGGGTATGGATATCTCCAGTGTTTTTCCTGGCGCAGCAGGCGCACGAGGCTCCAAGCATTTGACGCCTAGGGAGCAAGCGGCACGGCAGGTTCAAGGTCTTCGCGTTTTTGATTCTCAGCAGTGGCAGCGGAGCCACGAAGAAAATCAACGCATCAACATTCACCCTGCAAAGCTGTCCGAAGTCCTTAACATGCCCATACCCCTCGAGGATGAGGATCAGTCAAGGGGTGCAGACTATCAGTGGCTTTCCACTTTGTCAAGCTCCGTTAGTGAACCGGTCGACAAGCCTCGAGAACTGGTTGCTGCTGTCGACAAGGATGGAGACGTCGATATGCATGTGGAAGCGTCCGACGGCGATGAAGACACTTTTGAGGTTGGCCCGACTTGTGCTCTTTTTCAGACTAGACTAATCGCTAAAAGCGCCAGGACACTCCGCCCCGCTTGAGGAAAAAAGAAGCTCAACAGAATTCACCTACTGTGACCAAAGCAGCTTTTAGCACAGCCGACGACGAGACTACGGACGACGATGATCTTGATAGACCATCTAGCCAGCCTTTGAGACAGGTGCGAAAGCCTAAAGAAGCTGCGACATCCTCATCATCGCCGTCAGGAAGCGGTATACCAAGCATTTCTTCAAAATCCCAAAAGCTTGGTACACTCGGGGGTAAGGCAAAGAAACCGTCGATTGACGAGAAAGCGGTCGACAGCTCTGGAACTCGCAAGGGTGACGCTACTGCATCCGAAACGGAAGACGAGGATAATCTGGATGCAGCAAAGTGTACTTCTTCTATGGCTCAGCCACGTCCCAGTACTACCGAGCAATCATCAGGGGCGACTGTCCGAAAAGGGCATCTTGGCGTGCTTGGTGGCAAGAAGGCGGTGGGAAGTGCGAATGGTAATAGCAAAACATCCACCCCTGCTCATAAGCCGTCGCCAGAGTCCAGCCCACCTTCGGGCCGCATCCGCAGCAAGATTGGCGGGAGGCGTGGCGCGGAACTTTCGTCAGATGACATTGCTGGGACGGCAAAGACGAGTGCTGCGGGACAGACTACGTCTCCGTCCGTGGCTCCGGAGCAAACAGTTTCCACCAACGAGGAGAAGAAGACACCAGCATCAAGTGAGCCACCTGAATCAGAACAGGAGCGAGCGAATAGGAAACGGGAGGAGTTGAGGCGCGAGTTGGAAAAATCGCAGGGGGGACCAAAGAAGAAGAGGAAATTTTGATAGGCCAAATGACACGGTTTGTAGTTGGGAATGGCTCACGTCATGACGTGGATATCTATGTCGGGTTCTCGGAGAACAAATCTGTAGACAAAGCTCATCTCTTCCCTACCATGCCTAGTGCCAGTAAGTATGCATTTCATTGAAGAATCGTCCGGCGATTTTCTTGCACCGTCTAGCATTCTCCTCGTGTTCAGCGCTCTTGGCTGACACGGGACAAAAGTCTGCAACGACTTGCCCAGGCAGTGCTGGGTGTGCATCCCGCTTGCTCGCAGAATCTTCTACATCGGACCTGCTGGAGATGAAAGATACTTGAAAGAGGCGTATGCAAGATGCTGTCTTTGATTTGCCATTCAGCTTCCGAAAGAGCTGCGCTCGTCTCGCCTCTCACAGTTCAAACTGCTTGCCCGGTGCGGAGAGCGTCCCAGTGAGATTAGAGATCAAGGCTAGAGAAAGAATGATAGATTTCAAGGTGACTGTCTCGGAACAGCCTTCGGCTGCGCGCTGATGGTGGCGTTGCGTCGCCATATCACCGTCGCCGTGGGCCCAGTGCCGCTCCTTCCTCCACCTCACCACACGTTTACGCAACCCATCCTCACCACCACATTCCGCCATGTGCAAGTACCGTTACGTGTATTATTCTCGCTGTCAGCATGCTGAGCTCACTCTGGTCGACTACTGCGACGTTGCTCGCTCACGCGCGGGCCTCCCGCCGCGTGCTGCTTCGCTGGATGCAAACGCGGCGCAGAGCCAGCGACCTCAACCTCAGCACCGCACAAGGACAGCATCAGCGGAAGAGAGCGGCGCGCAGGCCAAGACTGACGCGCAAGTAACAGAAGCCGAGTCGAAGGGAGGCGCGTCAGAGGAAGAGGCCAAGAAGCAGCATCCTCACGCGCAGCACACGAGTGAGCGCGCCAGGTCGCCGCGACCGCGCTCTCATTCAGCGACCTACGCGTCAATCGTTCGCTCTGCTCCAGCCTCGAAGCCTGGTGCCATAGCACAATCCGCGCGTCCCAGAGGTATAACCTCTTCGACGCAAACTGACAGACCCCCTCAATCACCGGCGGCGCAACTCGCTGCGCGCTTCGCCCAAGACGACCCCTTCGTTGACAAAAGTAGCCCTTTCCCAGAGACCTTTTGGACTATTAAAAGCTTTGTCTACACTGATGCGACCACGGAAGCAGGTGCACACTCTGAGAGTAGAAGGAGAGTGGACAGGAGTAGTAGCAATCCCACCCTGTCCACTAGCTCGAAGCGTGGAAAGTGCGACTCAGACCAGACCGTACGCGAGGGCAGGACCGCATCACTCGGCTCCAAACACTCGAACACCGCGAGGGCGGACCTTCCGGACAAGTCACTTGACAGACAAGCCGATCTCGATGTTGGATCGCCTACCGACTTTCCTGTCCTGTCGTCGAGCAGCAGAAGCCAGTCATCGTCAACCACAAGTAGGGCTCAGTCACACTCGTCTGCATCTTGGGCGCAGGTCGCTAGACTTACCAGCGCGGTTCGGTAAGCTTTCTTCCTGCCTGCCTGCACTGTTCTCTGCTAATTATGTTCGCGCAGGCCAAACACGAGCTCTACGTCTGACCCCACGGCCGGATCTGACGCTGGTACGATCTCCTCCACTTCCTTGTCATCCTTTCATAGCGAACTACTTGACCATACTATCACGCTAGACAACGCTACTACCCACAACATGGCATCGGAACGTAGCTCCACAGCAAAAACAATCAGAAGCAAGAAGCTCGTGCCTATGAACCCCAGAGTCGGGCACGTACAACACAGCCCCAGAAAGTCTTTGCCGCCAGAATGGATTAAGAGTCCGGCCTCCGCCCCCGAGAAAGGTACATCAACTGTGACCAAGCGCAAGTCTATGTCTTCGCTTGGGAAGACGTCAAAAACCGCCAATGACAGTTCAGCCCCGAGCACGAAGTCTCCTACGAAGACCAAGCCGTTCGACCTTGCAACGGCTCGTCGTGCGGCAGAACGTGAGCAGAAGGAGAGAACGGCTATGACAAAGATCATCCCAGCCGTACCCAAGACTCTTACTTCAGGGAAGGCGACCGGAAGATATCATTCCAAAGCTGCCTCGACTGGCACGGCAAACACAACTCAGCTTCACAGCGCAGCACAGTCTCCATTCCCAAGTAGTTCAAGCCAGAGCTTCGGCACTGCTCCAGAAGAACCACAGGGTGTAGTCTCCGCTCCTGGATCTCCATCACGCATCCCTCGATTAGCTGTCAAAGTCCGTCGCGGCAGCGGAACGCGCACAAGCGAGTCTGAGGCTATTCAGATGGCCAGTGATACTCTAGAAGATATCCAGAGTCGGGAGCAGACGGCCCCTCATGTACATTTCTTGGAGGAAGGATATTCCGCAAGAGCACAGGGTAAGTCATTGGCTTCTGATAATCCGAAGGATCTTCAACACTCACACCGAGCGTCAGAGTGCCTAACAAGCCCCGTTGGTCAGCATACCCAGACGGGAGCAGCTTCTATCCTTCCCGAATTCGGTGGTCACGAATTTAAGACTCAGTCGACCAATTCTGTCAAGACATTTAAGGGTTATGAAGTTCAGCGGGAAGGAGCCCAATACCCAGAGATTATTGGTACATGGCCGGAGATGTCTGAGGCTTCCGACCTCCACAGTCCCGATATGGAAGAAGCAATACATGCCGTGGGCGACAAGAGCGAAGGACCAGCTTCGCATCCATCTGAATTCGATGCAACTTCTGAGAGCTCTGTCAGTGAAAGAGCCACTCAGGCACAAGATCAGTCCTCGAAAGAGCCGAGCCACGTCACTGTCAGAGAAAACGGTCTACAATTGTCTACTCATTACCACGAAACCCATTCCAGTCACAATGCAGCTAGTGGAATAGGTCGCCTGTTCGAGACGCGTCAAGGTCCAAGCCAGCATGACCCAGCAATTATTGCCAACAGAGGATCGAGACTGTACCAGGTGTCCCAGACAGGAACGGATCTGCCAAATCTTAGAGGAAACTCTACACTTCCCATCAGGCTCAACGCTGAGGCGCAAGAGTTTGTCCCTTCGTGGAGCACAAGTGGAATGCCTGGCAACGCTTTCACCATCACGAGCAACCATGGCACTTCGCGTCCGCAGATGCCGCCTGAGCAGAGGAACACCGAGTGGGTCAAGCCGCACCCTGAGCAATATCCTTACGATCAAGTTATTACTGAGCCCTATCCTTTTAGTAATCCGCAAGAATTCGCCGTTACAGGCTGGAAGAAGTACAGGAAGAAGTCGCCGAAGAAGAAGTCTCCGAACAAGACATCCAACCAGCCCTCCAGGAACCTGTTGGATCGTGGCCAGGAGGGGTTCACGAGAGCCGACCATGCGCAGGAGGCGTGGGTTGGACCTGATGGTGGATGGGATCCTATGCGTATACCAGAGGTTTCCAAGGATAGCCACCTGCTACGCGAGGTGACTAATATACCAGCCGGTCAATCGAGCAACACCATCCCCGAGGCCAGTACCAGCAGACCGGCATACACGGGCAGAGGGGGCGCGGGTCTACGAAGCAGCGCTCCTCCAAGAGAAAAGTCCGACCTGGAGAAATGGTGGGAGGGCGGCTGGAAGAGTCACAACGGCGGTCCGCTGACGCATGAGTCTGTCTACGAGTACCTCAGGAGCAAGCGTGACGGAGTTCTGAATGCGCAGGGCCAGGAAATTGGATCGAGCGTGTTCCCATCTCAGGCACGCCAGACTGATGACACCAAGCAAAACTCCGGCTCCGGCACCAGTGCTTTGAAGCCCTGCGGCAATATCAAGATGGATGGAGCGTATGAGGCTCTGCCGCATTATCCCTTCCCCTGCCACCGCTGCATGCCGGATCGCTCGTCGTACAAGTCGACTCTCTTTTAGGCTCGATGGGTTAGTACCGGAAAAAAGAAAAAAAAAGAAAAAGAAAGGGAAGCGCTCTGGATAGGAAACCGGCGTCTGAGACTTCCTAAACGGCGTTAGACGTCACGGGCGGCACAGCAGCAGGTCGATGGATTTGGTGTCGGCACAAGACGATACCCATGCATTCGCAACGGCGTTCTGCAATGTGCAAAGCGTGCAAACGGAGGCGACATCGGCAAGGACATGGGTTGTATGTACAACAGTGCTCGGGGTTCTGGGCGGTAGGGCTGATTTTGTGGTTTTGCGCGGCACGGACGAATGACGTGCAGAATGCGGGCTCTGGCGATTATGCTTTTTTCTTTTCTTCCATTCCTTTTCTGGCGGGCTTCTGTGGTTCGGCGGAAATTGATCCCAGGTCGGTGGGGACACGTGGGAAGCTTCTTTGAAGGAAGCTTCTGCAGGTGGCGCGGGCCGGCGGCTGGCATCATGGATCATTGCTGCAGTGTAGTTAGTTAGCGAAAAGCGTCATAGCCAAGCACGAGCATCGCCGCGACGCGAAAAGACACAGATGTTGAGCGCGAAAAGCGCGCACGACGGCAGGGCGACGGCGCGAAGGAGGTGGAGGCTGGCGGAAGGGCGCGGGCTCGGTCACGCGGCTGTCAGGCGGGCGCGCATGAATCGCGGCGCGCCGCAAAGCGCGCAGAGGGTCCAGGGCGCGCACAACGGCCGCCGTGCTGGCTCCACAGTTCTTCGCCAACGCCGGGCTGCCAGTGGCCGGACGCCGGACACGGGCGGCCAGCCGGGGCGCGCGAGGTGGCATCGTCACGGCGCGGGAGGCCTATTTTTGCGTCTGGCGGCGCGCGTGCGTTCGTGTCGCGCGGGCTCGTTGCCTGGCGCGGGAAGGCACGGCGGCGCGCGAAGCCCGCGAAGGTTAAGGTTAGGGCAATCCTCCGCACAGCCGATCGCGCTCAGCCAACCTTAATTGCCTCCATTCCTCCACACGCCCAATCCGGCTCGCGCGGTGCCACTCGCCGCCCGCATCCTGCCCTTTTCTTTGCCGCGAGCCCCCTGCCGCGCCGTCGCTCTCTCCACACCTCCTCCACTGCGTTCTGTCCGCTTCGTGTCCGCTTCTCCTCCGCCGCAGAGCCTCGGCGACTCGCTCGCCGCCACATTCGCTTTCCGCCGGCCGCGGCGTCTCTCCTCTCGCTTTACTCCCGCCGACAGTCGCTCCCGACGCCTGCAGCCCGCCGCCTGCCGCTCGACGTCACAGGAAAATCACCTGCAGCCGCCCGTTCCATCTGTGCGACCAACCCGCCGTCCAAGCCATTCGGCCTGCGCCCCTCCACGTATCGCCGACATGATGCGCTCGCTCCCCTCCGCTGCTGCGCTGGCAGCTATCACGCTGCTCTCCGCCGCGCCCTTGGTGTCCGCCGCCATCCCTACCTGCGGACCGAACAACCCGTGCCCGGCCGACTCCCCCTGTTGCTCTCGTACGTCAATGCTCCAGCCTGCATGCATATGCAAGGCAATTGCCAGCCACAGCTAACGCCGCTTTCTTCTCGCGCAGAGTACGGCCAGTGTGGTGTCGGTGCCTACTGCCTTGGCGGCTGCGATCCGCTCTTCTCGCATTCGTTCGATTCGTGCGTGCCTGCTCCCGTGTGCAACAGCAACAACTTCAAGATCAACAACCTCGACGGCGTCGCCGACATCACCAAGTACCTCGGCGACGCTAGCCAGGCCAACTGGGTCGCCACCGGCAAGCCGCTCTCCTACAATGGCGGTGTTCTCCTTACCATGGCCCAGGACACCGTTGGCACGCTCTTGGCAAGCACCCACTACGTGTGGTACGGAAAGATCACGGCCAAGTTGCAGACCTCCCAGGGCAAGGGTGTCGTCACTGCCTTCATCATGATGAGTGATGTCAAGGACGAGATTGATTTCGAGTTCGTTGGTGTCGACATCGACCATGCTCAGAGCAACTTCTACTCGCAAGGCGTTACCAACTGTAAGTCCATTCTCCACGCCTCTACACGTGCATGCGCACTATTCAGTGCGAAGATTTTCTTTTTTTATCAAAAAAAAAAAAAGAAATGCACGAGGCACGCCACGCGTGACTAACAATCTTCGTAGATAACAACGGCGACAGCCTCTCCATGACCAGTGACACTGTCAACAACGAGCATGAATATGTCATTGACTGGCAGCCCGATACCTTGACCTGGTCTATCGACGGCAAGGTCATGCGCACCCTCAACCGCCAGGACACCTGGAACGCCACCTCCAACCGCTTCGACTACCCGCAGACCCCCTCTCGTGTGATGCTATCTCTCTGGCCTGCCGGTCTCCCTTCCAACGGCGAGGGTACCATTTCCTGGGCCGGCGGTCTCGTCGACTGGAACAGCCCGTACATGCAGAACGGTTACTACTACGCCTCCATCTCCTCCATTGACGTTGAATGCTACGACCCTCCGTCCGGCGCCAACAAGACGGGCTCCAAGACCTACGTCTACAACAACGAGGCGGGCACCAACAACACCGTGGCCATTGTCGATGACGAGATCATTCTCGGCTCTTTGTACGCCACCGGCGAGGATCCGGACAAGGGCAAGGTATCGCCCTCGTCCTCTTCCTCGGGCTCCGCCAGCAAGACCAGCTCCAGCTCCTCCGCCTCGAGCACCTCCTCTGAACCCGAGACCGTCCCGGGTATGAGCGGTGCTGGTAGCAGGGGCGATTCGGGCACGGTCCAGAACTCCGGCGGTTCCGATAGCTCGTCTTCAAGCAGTGGCTCGAGCAGCAGTGATGGCAGCCAAACTACCTCCAGCTCGAGCTCTTCGCAGGGCTTCGACCAGGGCATGGGCTCCAGCTCCAACAGCAACGGCGCCGCACCAGGCCTGCAAGGGCTTGGTGCCAGCGTCATTGCCCTTGTTGCTGCTATCGCGAGTCTGCTGATACTGTAAGAGAAGGCGGATCAAGCGCCTGAAACGTCGGCGCGTAATCCGGGACTTGTGGATCGCGGCAACTTATTGTCCTATTGTTCGACTCTTTTACGGTGGGAACGTCTGAAATTTGGATTGTAGTTTTGGGAAGAAGAGCATTGATACCACCGCGCACTCTCCTTGGATCGAGGAAGCCTTTGATTTTTCACGCATTGCATGTTTTGACGTCATTTGGGGGAGGATAACAAAATGGAACTGGTTGGCTCGGGGAAACGCGAAGTAATATTCGGAAACTGGAAGAGGAGGATTCATTGAAGCCTCCGTTCGTGTACATTCTTCACGGTCACACGTATTGGACATCGTAATGATCGCGAGACCGCCGGCCAATCAATCCAATAATTCATGTCACGAAAGACACTTAATTATGCTATCTTGTAAGTGATGCCAATTCGTACAAACACAACTTGTGATCAATATTTCCACTGCGTAGATAATTCCATCATTGTTGGAAGTCGAGTCTCCCACTCCGACAGTGGGAGATGCGGTCGCTTTCAATAAAGATGCTTGGCATGGTGTTTCAGTTTGCACATGTATTATATTAAGGCCCAGAGGCCCTAATTTCATTGTTTTATCCAATACTACGTGGTACCAGTTAGATGACTTAGATCCTCCAGAGTGGGTATAAGTACGAAATTATTGAAAGGTCAAATACTTAATTGCTCGCATATTGACTCCGCACCATCTCGGTGATTTCCGTATGTGGATACCCTATATTACCTTTTGTATACTTGTTCATATTTTATTATACCCAGACAAACCGTTAATTCTTCAATAATAGTTACTAACTTATGTATTTCCATTGGCAGTAAGCTCCGATTACGAGGATTCCTTTCACTCCGCCTTTCGATTCCCAAAGTATGACAGATGGTGGTTAGTGATCTTGGGCCTGATAAAGGATTGTGCTGAGTTCCGAGCAGACAAAAGAGTAATGACGGCTGTTTGAAGGTTTCTTTGTACGAAAAGGGGATCAGCTCTGCCAGGCTCCAGATAAAGCGTGCGTGCCGATTGCCGTGATTCAATAATTCGAAAGTCTTGTGTAGATGAAATTATCCATACTCAAAATAAAAAGGTTGAAGGCTTTCAATTTCCGCGCCACATCAATTCAACCTCGACTTACAGATACTACGCCCTATGGCAAGAAGTTGTCTGCATGCCACAGGGGCGGAGGCTCTCTGGGCGGGCGCCACAGCGGTACTCGCTGACGTATATCAGTGTCAGTAACTACCTCATCGCGTCCACCATGTTGTTGTCTGCTATCACTATGACTGTCAATGAAGTTACTCGTACGGGCGGCTTTTTGGTGGCGTACCGCGTTTGCTGTTTGCATGGAAGTCGCTTAAAGATTCCGCTTGCCCAGCGTTTGACCAGCGGCGAGCACATTGCAGCGATTATGTCGGTATTTAGCAGTGCACTTCGTGTGTAGCTGTACTATAGTTGAGAACGTGGAGAAAAGTGTCTGAGGAAGTATGTGTAGGATTTGTGGGGCCATTTGTAGATGACAGATTTACTGGCCCAAATGAAATCAAGTGACAGTGCGGACGAAATTTTGAAAGGACTGCGATGGTACAGCGAACATGAGTAGGTTTACAGAGCAAGAATTCATATGAATAACGTGGCATGTTTTGGGTGACACGTCGAATGACAAGTCAAAAGAACTTCTTTGTTCGTTCACTGTTGGCTTAAGTTTCTATATCACGGCGTGAAAACGGTAGACCATGATGATGAGTGCACAGGTGCTTACACGAAGTCTTATGATCAATCTCTTTGAATGGAACAGTCTAGTTAAAAATCTCCCCAGTATCAGTAAACAACTGTGAAGCGAAACAAAATAAAAGCTATGGGTCAGTTGTGTGAAGTTTGAAGAAAGCTCGGAGCTGTGTTAAGGAGATGCACTTCTAATCCCATCTCTTTGAAGTGACCTGGACGACCATTTGGTCCGACATATAGCTGGAAGTGAAGAGGAGGGGTTGTGAGGCCTCGACTTTGGTATCGTTCAAGTTCTCGTTCTTTAGTCAACTCTTCATCACTAAGGTCAACCTCAACCCTCGACTTTTTAAATAACGTGGGCCCAGGATTTCTCTAGGTCTATTTGGGTAAAAAATTAAGAAGAAAAACTCCAAAAAGGACATTTAATATCACGACATGTGTAGAGAAAATACTGAAGAGAATTGAAGTCAACTGTGAAAGAAGGCTCATCGGTTTTCTCTTCACTTGAATCTGAACAATGCACTCTGAAGTGAAAAATTACCAATTGAACTCATACAGTCAACAGTCTACATGGGGTATATAAGACCACACTCACGAGATCATTCGACCCATCATTCTACAAGGACTTCCTTACGTGGACGGAGAAGCAAGCACAAACTCATCCGCACTCGGCACTCAGGCTCAACCTACCGGCTCAACCTTCTCTTCAACCTCCTTCTCCATCCCCGATCCAAGACACATGGCCTCCAACAACCACACCACCGCCCCTTCCGGCGCCAGCGACCCAAACCTAGCCGGCAGCCCCAGCACCACCAACACAAACACCACCTCCTTCTCCGCGCCCACCAACAAGAAGCACAACCGCAATCCCACCAACTCAAACAGCACATCCGAGAACCCACCCCCCAAAAAGCGCCGCCACAACCCCACCCCCACCCTCCTCTCCCTCCCCCCCGAAATCCTCCAAGAAATCCTCCTCCTCACCGCCGGCCTCTGCACCCTCCGCAAGCGCTCCGCCCACCTCATCTCCACCCTCCCCACCACCACCCCCACCACCCGCATCAACGCAGTCCTATCCCTCCCCCTCGCCCACAACGACACCCGCCCCACGCACACCGCTCCCGATGCAATAAGCCGCGCCGACCTACGCAAGTACCTCCGCTTCCGGCTCGCGGCCTGCGCGACGGTGGCGCGGGGCACGCGCGCACAGTTGCCGGCCGTGGAGGCGCTCTGGCTGCAGGCGAGTAACTACCCGCTTGACGTGTTCGATCTGGCGCGGCTGGCGCAGGCGCAGGCGCAGCGGGTGCCAGTGCCGCGGGGCCTGAGGACGGATGTGGCGATCGCGGTGTATGCGCGCGACGTGCATTACCATGGCGTGATGGAGGTGGCTGAGCTGGCGGCGCGGATGCGGTGTCCGCCGTATGTGAACTGTGTGTTTGAGGTGTTGTTGCCGCATTTGCCGGCGGGGGTGAGGAATGTGTTGTTGGTTGCGACGTATGTGCATGATCCGCCTGTGTGTTGTCGGTGTAGCTGGAGGGAGCACTACTATGGGGCTCAGGAGGTGAGGGATGGGTATGTGCCGACGGATGCTTTGGCTGTTCGCATTAGGGACTGGTTGCTGAGGCATAGGCCTGGCGTCAATGTTACCATCGCGAGGGTTAACGGACCTGACACCCCGCCTTTCAAGGACGATTTCGACACTTGGGCCTGGATTTGAACGGCCCAGGGAAAATATGGTGTTTTGTTCGAGTGTTTCTTCTAGCAGAAAATCATAAGCCTTCGTGCATCATATATCTTTTAAGAATATCGTGAATTCATCGTGAATACCTATCCTCGTTTTTTGCCTTCCGAGCCTCCCAATCTCTTCTTCATCACAGAGAACCAAAAATGAATGCAAGAGAAATATACGATATGAAAAACGACTCGCCATCACGTACTCCTCCCAGAAGGCTCCACCAATCTGACCCTCCTACCACTCCCACCAGTCGCAATACCAGCACTACTATCATCCCTACTCTCCATCCTCCCCGCTCTATCGCTGTCCGACCCCCTCCCCCTCTGACTCTCACTCCTCTCACTATCCGTCCTCACCAGCGCCATCGCCCTGCCTGACCCCGTCGCCGCAGCAGCTCCGCCCACAACACCGAATGCGCCACCGCCGAGCGACGGCGCGCCACCCTTCTCTCCCGCCCCAGCTCTTTCGCCGACGACTCCGGGGACGCCTCCGCGCCCGGCCAACACCGCGGCTCTCACGGCAGCGCCGCTGTCTCTGACCCTACGCCCGTCGTCACGGACGCGGCCGCGCTCCTCGCCGGCTTTGCGGCGCTTGAGCTCCTCGATCTTCGAGGAGCGGAGGGGGCCGCGTACGCAATCGCAGAGGCAGCCGCTTACGGGGCAGGCGCCGAGGGAGCAGTTTGTGTCTGTGTGCCAGGCACGGAGGCAGACGGTGTGGGCGGTGTGGCCGCAGGTGGCGCAGGCGGAGTAGAGGACGGGAGGGGATGGCGGGAGGGAGGGAGAGAAGGGCGCTGCGACCGGGTGGTGAGGCTCGGCAGCTGAGACGGGCGTGGGTTGAGGGGGAACGGAGGTGGCTGATGTTACTGTCGTTGTTGTAACCGTCCGGGAGATGGTCAGAGACGCGTCTGATGGAGTGTGGCTATGTCCGCCTCCGTTGCTGGCCTTATTTTTGGCTGTCGACCGAGGAATTGTGATGCTGCTTTGACTTGCGCTGGATTGGTGGCCTCTTGACCTGCTTCGGCCCTTGCTCCGCTTCTTGGGCGCGAGAAGCGGCGCAATGTCTGTCGGTGGCAGTGAACTCCAGCAAATCGGACAGGGGGCTTGTCGGCCGTGACAGTTCTCGCACAGTGTCTTGTCGCCTGGATTGTTGATTGGGTTCTTACACTGCGTGCATCGCAGTCCAATTTGTGTCTCTTGTAGTGCTTGTTCATACACAGCTGGGTAGGTCGGATACGCAACTCGTCTGAGAGAGGCAGCCGCATTGAACAGACCAAGGGAAAGGAGCTGCGTGTGATAGGTTTGCAGAATTGACTCAGCCTGCAGGGGGTTGATTCCGGTGCGTATGAGAGGCGCGATTTGCGAGTTCAGGATTGCGCGGATCTGGGCAGGCGACATGCTGAGCGAGTGGAGGTGATCTGCATACTGACTGACAAGGGTCGAGGCGGAGGTATCTGTGAGGGGGTGAGTGTGTGGAAGGAAGTCAGAGATGAGAAGAAGCATGATTGACACGGTCTGCGCATCGGAGAGAACGTCTGTGTGGAAGTCAAGGAGCCACCGGAGCATCTCTACCAACGTGAAAGGCGCGCCAAGCTCGCTATCAACATCTTCATGCTTTGAGATGAAGTCAGACAAGATGAAAGCCTCGTCATCTGCATCTACTGTCTCCATTGCAGCTGGGGCACTGCTGGCCTCATGCGGCAACGATACGGGCAGCGGAGCCTTTGGAGAAGGAACGTCAGGCGGTCCATCCGGCACAATAGTACCGCTGGCTTCCATAACATCAAAGTTACTCAAAGATGCGTCCGAAAAGCTGCCATGGGTGCTCGTGAAGGCATCAGACTCCGAGCTAGAGTTGCGCATGAGCTGATTATGCTTGCGCAGCGTCTCGATGTCTTGAATGGCTCTGCTTTGCTCTGAGCTCGAGCTTATGACGTTGGCACTGGGCTTGGTGTTCGCAATGCTTGGAGCTATGGCCTCGTGCGCAATGCGTGCTTGCTCGCTAGCACTGCTGCTAAGGTTCCCATGTGCCGGTACCGAATCATCAAAGTTGATGCGAGGCGGGGGTCCCTGGGCGCAAGTCAGTGTTGGGAATGTGGCGCGTGTGAAGAACGCATTTAGCCGAGCAATAGAAGACCAGTGTACGCACCTTATGCACGTCAGCACCAGAGCCACCCGGTGACTCCATGTACGCGTCCTGCTCATTGATGGAAGTGGCGCCGTTGCCGAAGCTCGAGAAGGCCGGCCCGCTGCTTTGGTGGTCCCAACGGTCCTGCAAGGACTCCGCATCCTGCGCGTGCGACGGGGATCTGCCGCTAGCGAACGAGCCTGGAACTGACAAACCATGCGAATCGGTGGACGCCGAGAACATGGCAAAGCTTTCGCCAGAATTATGCCGGTCAAAATCCGGGCGGCCATTCAGAGCAGGGCTGCTCCCATAGGGCTCGAGACTCAGAGGGGTGCGTGGCGGCGCCCTGTAGCTGCTCACCATGGCCCGCCGCTCATCGAGATCATTAACCGAGAACTGCCACGAGGGGTGCGCGATGCTTGGTCGGCGCGCCTGATTCCGGGATGCGGATTCCGCCTGACCTTGGCCGCCGCTTTGGGTTTGCCGGTCCACGAGGGAGGGTGGCAGTGCAAGAGCTTCACCATGTTCTGGATCCGGGAGGGTGTTCTGGTCTGCATGCGTCGTCGCCTTAGGCGGGTTGATCGGGCGAGCGATCGGCGTTGGTACCTGTGACGAGCTGTCGGCTGTAGCCTGGGCCTGTCCGTCTGCACCGTAGATCGCGCGCGCTGCAGGGATGGCCAGGAGCTCCTGCTCTTTCTTCTCTGTCAATAAATTCTTGCTCACTGCTGACGGAAGTGGCTTGGCCGGAGATGCTGGTTTCTGCTCGAGTCTCCGCCGGCGATTCGCAGCAGCTCGTTGTTGCACTGCGTCCAATACGGTTTGACCCACCACCCTCCACGAGTTCGCCAATCGGTGGTTGCCAGCTTTTTGAGCGTACTCTGCGTTTGCATCGAAAGCCTTCTGGAGATTCTGGAATGATTGGACGGTCGCAGGATCCTCGATCGCAATCATGTTGTACTTCTGCGCGAGAAACGTAAACAGAGGGACGTTGATCGACCCTGGAACAACACCGCGGATCGCCACCTGATTTGGCGTGAAAGAATATCTCTGATTAGCGAGAGAATCGCTCAGAAAAAGCATCTTGCCGGTATTGTCAGCCGTGGGCGGCGTGCTGCTCATGGATTTCGTCGAGCGATTACTCGACGTTCGCCCATGGTGGCGCTTGTAGGACGAGCTGAGGAAGCTGTCATCAATGCTGTCATCTGCGGAGCTCCTGGGAAGGCTGCTCTTCTCAGACGGGTCGCGTTTTGCTCGCCCGTCAGTGGTGAAAGTCTCGTCTGAGTCGTAGCCTGCGGAGGCTCGACGGCGCACGCGCTGCTGAGAAAAAGCGCCAATGTCGCCGGTCGAGGAAACAGCAAACGAGGACATGTTACGCCTGTCGACCACCTTTGGAGCAAAATGCACGTCTGACTGGGTGAAGACGCCTTCGCGCCCGACCGTCCACAGCAGATCACGAGAGCGCCATAGCAGGTCTGTAGGGGCAGTCTGGTAGAGAGAGATTTCTCTAAAGGGCAGCGAGGGCCGGCGGAAGTCCCATACATGCACGACAGGGTGGTCCCGATCATATGCAGTTACAAGCTGGGTGCATTGCCAGGCTCCGTGCTCTTGATCCGCGGACCAGAAGGGCGGCCGCCATTGCGCGTTGAAGACGGGATAGGGCGTGCGGATGATCCATGCCGGTTTCTGGCGGCGCTGGTCGGACGAGAAGTCCCAGATCCTGACTGACCGGTCTGCGCTGGCGCTGGCGAGGTGCTTCCCGTCGGGATGCCAGTCGATAGCATAGCAGGTTTTGTCATGGGCATTGATCTTAAGCTTCGGGGCGCGATTCATGCGGTAGTCCCACCGCTGGATGACGCCGTTCTCGGTGCCAAAGGCAAACTCAACACCATCGGTGGGCGACCACTTGATGTCGCGGATGCCCTCGCTCTGGCCGGAGTAGCGGTCGCGGCTGGGGCACGACATGACGTCCTTCTTCATGTCGCGCAGGTCCCAGAGGCGGGCGGTGGCATCGCGGCTGCCGGACAGCAGCAGGTAGCCCTGGTGCGGGTTGAAGGCCAGCTTGTGGACCTGGCGGTGGTGCTCGTGCAGCTGGGCCAGCTCGACGCCGGCGCGGTTGAGATCGTACAGCACGACCTTGCCGTTGGCGGCGGCGGTGGCGATGTGCGAGGCGTAGGAGCCATGCGACCACTTCACGTCATGGATCTCGAGGGTGTCGCGGTGCCTGGTTGGCGCGGAGGGCGCGCCGTGCTGGTGGTGGGCGGCATAGTTGATGATGGCGGCGCGCAGGTTGGTCTCCTCGGCGCACTTGGTGCCAGTGATGCGGACGGTCTTGAGGATCTCTCTGCCAGCGAGGACGGCATGTGTCCGCTCGTGATTGATGTGCACGGCGCTGATGTCCAGGCCGGTCTTGTGGCTTGCATCTTGCGACGACAGCGAGCTCAGCCTGGCGGGGGTCAGCAGCGGCAGCGAGGCGGCATCACACGACGCACCCGGGGATTCTGGGGGCAAGCGGCGGGCGGGCGCTGTCGGGGCGGGCGGCCTGCGCGCTGGGGGGCCGCGAGCCGTACGAGGTGAAGGACTGGGCGACAAATCTGGTGAAGGCATTGCGCGCGGCCGAGCGCTGCGGCGGCAGCGGGGGCGCAGGCGGCGGCGGCGCGGGCAAGGGCGCGTCGGCCGCCATGGCGGGGAGGCTGTGGAGGGACGCTCAACGTGTTCCTGCATCGAGCCTGCGCTGCACGCGGCGTTGCGGTGAGCGCGCGGGCGCGGCGTGGAACGCGGACCGAATGCGCGCCCCCGGCAGTCAGCAGCTCCGCGATCAGCTCCGTTTGGCCCGCGGCGCAGGCGCGGCCGGGTGTGACATTTTGCGTGGTGTTGCAGCGGGTGCGCCTTGTGATATGCATCGCTGGCGCCGGCCCTGATCCGTGCGTGCTTCTGGCCCGCCGCATCCATGTGCACGCCCTGGCGGCGATTGTCCTCTCGCTGGGCACTCCACAAAACCGCCACCACGGCACCCAGCGTGAAGCACACGACCGGCGCCCGCCCGAGTCGCGCTGTCATGCTTGCCTGACGGCTCCTTTTCTCCACCACCGCCCGCCCTTCTTCCTCGCCAACCACCCGCCATGCCCCAACACTCGCTCCCGCCCGCAGACGCCGTCGACACGCTGGTCTCGAACTCCACCACGCGCGCCGTGCTGCTGCACCTGCACTACGCCTCCCCCATTGTCCTGCTCCTCTTCTTCCTCGCCGCCTTCACCGTCCGCACTGTCTCCGCCTCCTCGTCCGCGCCCCGTAACGCCCATGGCGCGCCCGTCAACACCGCGCCCACCGGCCCCGGAGGCAAGCCGCTGCCCACGCGCGCCCCGCCGCGCTCCGCGCCCAAGAAGGACCCCCAGGACGACCTGCCGCGCGCCCGCAAGCTGCTCTTCGAGTGGCTGTCCGTCCTCGTTGCCCTCACCTTCGCCGCCAACGCCATAAACGTCATCGTCCACGCCCTCTACAGCCGCAAGGAGCAGTGGTGGTGCGGCCAGTCCGTCGTGGTAAGAGCGGACGGGACGCCTGAACGGCTTCACGGACACCTGGCTTACACTGCCCGCGCAGATCTACCTCGTCGGCTCCTTCTTCGTCTACATTCTCTTCGTCATCTCCATCATCGACACCAAGCCCGCGCCCAACTATGTGCATCAGGCCACCTGGGTCGTCGCCCTGCTGCTCGAGCTCGTGCTGCTGGCCGCCTCGCTCGCCCTTTACACCCACAAGCACCGCGAGCCGCGCAGCGGACATGGCGGCCGCGGCAAGCTCCGCTACAACATGACCGAGTGGGAGGTCACTGAGGTTATTGTCGATCTTCTGCGCATCATCTTGCTTGGCGCGTTGATCGCCTTCTACGTCGTCTTCGTGTCCTGCCGCCACAGGAACACGCACTCCGACGCAAACGGGCCGAGTGAGACGACCGGCCTGCTGGCTGCGCACAACGCGGAGAACGGCAGTGCCAATGGAACCACACATTACGGGTCTGCGCCCACGGGCGGCAAGCACAAGCACACTGAGGGAGCGCCTGCCGGCTGGAGCCGCCCGGAGAACATCCCTTCGAGGAGCTGGTGGGAGTACCTTAAGGGCTACTCTGTTTTCTTTCCTTACCTTTGGCCGTCCAAGGATCGCAGGCTGCAGATCATGGTCGTCATCTGCTTTCTGATTGTCGTGCTTCAGAGAGTCGTCAATGTATTGGTACCATACCAGGTAGGAGTCATCACTAACCAGCTCTCGGGCGAAAATGGCCCGGTGACTATGCCATGGCTGTCCATCTGTCTCTACATTGTCTACCGGCTCCTTCAGGGAAGCAACGGACTGCTTGGCGCCACACGATCGACGCTGTGGATCCCCGTCGGCCAGTATTCCTATCGTGAGCTTTCCGTTGCCGCTTTTGAGCATGTCCATGGCCTGAGCTTGGATTTTCATCTCGGCAAGAAAACCGGGGAGGTTCTCTCGGCTCTTGGCAAGGGCAGCTCCATCAACACTTTCCTCGAGCAGGTGACCTTCCAGGTTGTCCCCATGCTAGTCGACCTGTGCGTTGCCATAGCATTCTTTCTTATAGCCTTCGATGCCTACTACGCTCTCGTCGTGGCCGTCGTCACTTTCTGGTATGTCTATCTCACCATTCGCATGGCCCAATGGCGTGCCGAGATCAGACGCCAGATGGTGAATGCGGACAGAGAGGAAGATGCCGTCAAGTAAGTGGGATTTTGCATGTTTCCAATATCCTCACTAATTCTTCGAAGAAACGACTCGATGGTGTCGTATGAGACGGTCAAATATTTCAACGCGGAAGCCTATGAATTCAACCGCTACCGGGAGGCCGTCAACAAGTACCAGAGAGCCGAGTACAGGGTCTTGTTCTCCCTCAACTTGATGAACATCACGCAGAACTTGGTGTTCATGCTCGGGCTCATGGTTGCCTGCTTCATTGCCGCGTACGAAGTGACGACAGGCCAGAGCAAGGTAGGCCACTTTGTCACGCTTCTTACGTACATGGCGCAGCTTCAGCAGCCGCTCAACTTCTTCGGCACGTTCTACCGCATGATCCAATCTGCGATGATCAACTCTGAGCGCATGCTCGAGCTTTTCAAGGAACAGCCAACCGTCGTGGACAAGCCAGACGTCAAGAACTTGCCCACCTGCGAGGGAGACATTCGATTCAATGACGTCAGGTTCTCGTACGACGAGCGTAAGCCCGCGCTGCAAGGCTTGGACTTCCACTGCAAGCCGGGTACCACGACAGCGTTTGTTGGCGAATCTGGCGGCGGCAAGTCGACGGTGTTCCGGCTGCTCTTCCGCTTCTACAACATCCAGGGTGGCAGCATTCAGGTCGACGGTCACGATGTTGAAGATATCAGCATCGATTCGCTTCGAAGGCACATCGGTGTGGTGCCACAAGACACGGTGCTGTTCAACGAGACGCTCATGTACAACCTCAAGTACGCCAACTCCAGCGCAACGGACGAGGATGTGTACAACGCGTGCCGTGCAGCCAGCATCCACGACAAGATCCTCACTTTCCCGGACGGCTACAACACCAAGGTCGGCGAACGCGGTCTCCGACTCTCCGGTGGAGAAAAGCAGCGTGTGGCTATTGCTCGAACGATTTTGAAGAACCCGCGCATTATCATGCTAGACGAAGCCACAGCTGCACTAGACACGGAGACGGAGCAGCACATCCAGGAGGCCTTGACCACTCTGGGACAAGGACGGACAATGCTGGTCATTGCACACCGTCTCAGCACGATCACACGAGCGGACCAGATTCTGGTGCTGCACGAGGGGAGAGTAGCGGAGAAGGGCACGCATGAAGAGCTACTGGCAAAGAAGGGCAGATACGCGGGCATGTGGAAGAAGCAAGTGCGCGCGCAGCGAGCAGCAGAAGAAGCGCGGGTGCTGAAAGACAAGGCGGATCGGCTGAGACGAGAATCGAAGGACGGCATCGTTACCGAGGGAGAAGGTAGCGCCAGCCAAAGCGAAGACGAACGGGAGAAAGCCAAGTCGCAAGAGAACGAATCGGCCGCCAGAGGAGACGGCAAACCGGAGGCCAAATAGGAACCAATCACATGTGCACAGCAAGATTATACGTAGAGATCGCGGAGGGGGCATCGAGCCGCAGGGAGTCGGAGGCGTTGGAGTTGGGGACCGGGCTGGCTGAGAGTCCACTAATAACTGGTACTGCGGGACGAGGCTATGATTTTCCTTTCTTGCTGTTCTTCGTTGCTATCTGTCTTATCACGTCTTTTGTACGGGGGCTAAAATACGATCTGCTTGGCATGGCCCTCCACGGCGCTGGAGGCTCTGGGTATGTTGTGGTAGGCACGGAAATTGGGATTGCGCGATCAGGCGGTAGGCCGGGGCAGGCAACGGTGCTGCCGCCGGGGCCGCAGCCGAGTGCATGTACATATAGTTTGTGTCACGCGAGAGTGGGCTCAAAAGTCAAAACGGGAATGATTCGAGGCGCTCAAATAGGCTCATGGGGGGGTGAAGTCTGGATCGCCGGGCACATGTGGCTGCGACACCCGCAGCTTCCGCAGGGGATGCGGTGTACCGCTGGCCTCGCGCCTGGCGCTCGCAGATGGCAGGGCCGCACAGTGGTTCCACGCGCGGCGGGCAGCCCGTTGCAGCGCTCGGCGGCGGAGACGCGCATGTCTCACCCGCGGCGAGGCAGCGGCAGTGGCGGCACGATCGATCTGGCCGCTTCGCTGTCATCATCGCCACACAGCTCGCGTTTGACGCTGCGACCGGTGAGCGAGGTTAATCGTCGGCGCGCGCGCAGGCCCAGCAACCGGCTCGCCGGGGCCACGCGCGGCGGCCGGCCGCTCGTCAGCTGCGACCCGCCCGCGCGGTAAAGCTTCGCGAGCGCAGCAGCCGCGGCGAGCGGAGGGCAGGGCAGATCGTGGCTGCGATACCGGATCGCTGGTCGGCGGGATATGGGATCTGTCACCTGGGGGCCCGCCGATCCCGCATGCTCTTCGTGCCACCAGCAACCGCGGCTGCCAGCGCGCTGCACGCCGCTCCACCGCCTTCTCCTGCCCCCGCCGAGTCAGGCACGCCCACGGCACCTGCGCCTCCACGCCGCGCCCCAGCTGCTCGCTCTGCCCTCCTGCCCCTCGGCCGCGCTCCGCCGCTCCAGCAAGGGCGCGCCGCGCCTCACGTGCCCCGCCTCCCGCGCTGCGCAGCGTCAGACCACCCCTCGCTGCACCGCCGCCGCCCGGTACCACTGCGCCGCGCATCGTGCTCCCCGATCCAGCAGCAGATCAGATCGAACAATAAATCGCTCCTCCACCAGCAGATCAGCTGCCGCGCCGCAGACTCAGCGCCCGCCGGGCCATGACTTCGCGCCATTCCGACGACGTACTAGTGAGGCTCTCCCCCGTCCGTTCCCTTGCTGCCAGTCATCTGCCGCTGCAATGCGCGATAGGGTCATCCCAGGTGCGGGTCCCCTCGAGGCAGTGCAGGTGTTCTCTCGCGAGAGCGTGCTCGTCCCATGAATCGTTCGTTTCCATCCTGGTGAACGCGCTAAATCTGGCTAACGGCGGCGCTAAGGGCGAGTTCCCGGACGATCCAGCTGATCATGAGGACAACCGGACCTTTACCTCGTGAGCAGATTCCCTTTTCCTTCTGGTTTCCCAAAGTGGCACTGCGCGCTCCTTCGGTATCCAGTCAAGAGCTCGGATGGGGAAATGACGCGCAGCCGCCGCCGGTCACAGGAGCAGAGATGGCGCCTCTAAGCCTCTTTCCTTCAGCGCCGCGTGCGGACGGGAAGCTAATGCAGCCAGAGGGCCCGGACTGTGGCGTCCAGCATAACCATGTACCGCTATGAGAACGGGAGGAGATATCATGCATACCGTGAGTCTCTTGTCTCTGCTCATCCCGGGCGGAAGTGGCGCTGAACAGGGGGTCAGCCTTCGGCGACGGCCTAGTTCTGACGGTCCGTGTTTAGGAGACGGAGCATACTATCAGCCGAACGATGCTCAGCAAGCAAAGGTCGGCAGCATAGAGTACGTCTGCGGATGCCCTGGCCGAACCCCGGACGCTCGGTCTTGCTGACGACGCCGAAGACACCACGTGTGGCTCTTGACCCTGAAGGACGCCCTCTTCCTCGCACCCCTGCAGGATCCGCAGAGGGTTCTAGATGTCGGCACCGGTACCGGCTTGTGGGCCGTCGATATGGGCGATAGGTACCCTTCGTGCGAGGTCATAGGCACGGACTTGTCACCGACACAGGTCCCGTACGCTCCGCCAAACGTGCGCTTCGAGATCGACGACTGTTGCAGCGAATGGACGTATCCGGAAAACAGCTTCGACCTCATCCACGTCCGCGGCCTACTGGGTAGCGTGGGCAATTGGCCAAAATTTTATCAAGAATGCTTAAAGTATGAATACACCTTTTCTTTCCTCCCGTTCGCATGGTTCGGGAAATCTTTAATATATTTCGGTCCGAGCATATTTCTGTTCTTGGCGATGCCCGTTACTGATTATGCCGTGCCGTGGCGCAGACATCTTCGCCCCAATGGATATCTCGAGCAGCTTGAATTCGGTATCAACATCAAGACTGATCCGCCCGATGCCGCTGACGACGATTTGATCAAGAGTTTTGGGCCGCTGCTGATCGAGGCAGGTGAGCGCATGGGGAAAACTTTCGAGGTCTCGGAGAATATGGATAGTCTCATTGAGAAAGCAGGTAGGTGATGGCTTTGCTTATAATGCGCTGTCATACTTTCTCTGAGCCGTTTACTTCTGTGTGGACCATGCTTTGACCTTAAGAAAGGAGGGGAGAAAAGAGAAAGAAAAAAGGTATTCCTGTTGAGGCTGACGATTACAGGCTTTGTCGACATTGTAAAACAACGCTTCATGTGGCCCATTGGGCCTTGGTCTGGTGACGAACGGGTAAAGGAACTTGGCCGATGGAACCTGAGGAATTGGGAGGAGGGTATGGAAGGGTGGGTAATGGCACTGCTTACAAGGGTTCACGGGGTAAGTCGGACTATACGGACTGTGCGTAACTCCGATTGGAATAAATCTGCTGACCGGTCATCCTATACTGCAGTGGTCTTACGAGGAGGTTCAGAACTACCTATCGCAGCTTCTGAGCTCGCTGAAAGCGAGCAATGTCAAAGCATGGCATGAAGTGTCAGTTGTCCCTCCCCCCTTCATGCACGGTCAGCCTGACTGGAAGCATAGTTGTGTTGTATATGCTCGTAAGCCTGGATGAGTAAATGGCAATTTCCGAAATGCACATAAGAGAAAATGGATAAAGTACATACAGGCATGTTGGTCTTTCGGCGATTGATACCCTGTTTGTATCTCTGATTGTCAAAGAATTTTCTTCTTCATCAAATAGAGTCTTCTAGTTTCCCGCCAGAAATTCAGTCTAAATTTTTTTCTGGAAAAAAACAGGTCTTCCATATTGCTCCGAATTTGGCGCAATCAATCTGCTCTCGACGCGCGTAAGAATGAGGTCCTTGCGGGGTTTCGCTTTATTGAGGGCGACGCGTCCGGGAAACTTTATGGATGCTCGCGGAATCGCGCGATTTGCCACGCCACAGATTCCGCGGACCCGGTTACAGGCGGGCAGGAATAGATAGCCGTAACATCCGCACGCCGTAAGCAGCAATCTTCCTGCTAATCTGGTCAAAGTCCAATGCACCCGACTTCCGCATACGACAGGTGTCTTTCGGCTCCGCATCGATACTCCACCACGTTGACCGGCTTTTGCGCCCCAACCACATGACGAGGGAAGCGTTGGCTGTGAAGCACGTCCACAGGTTTCATGACACGATGACAGGTGGCTTGACGCATGTCGTGTACATCCACAAGACATGTTGCATCTGCATCCGCGGAATCTTGAGCTGCTTCCGCACGTCTGCCAGGAAGACCTGCAGCCTCTCGCGCTTGCAGCCCTTGGATGTGTGGTCAGAATTCGCATCGTCATTGCATGCAGACCGGACTATAACTACATCAAGTCAATGGCGCCGATTTGCTCTGCATGCAAGCATCAGTTACCATCACACACGGAGGGACTAAGCCAACCTCGGCATCTCAACCCCGCGATAGGCGCTACTGTAGCCCCCAATTAAATTCTAAACTTTTTTTTCTTGTTTCCCTTGCTTCTCAGCAGCCCACATCATACATCGGCAAAATCCTCCCGCGCATTCCGGTGCAGAGAGAGAGAAAAAAAAGCAATTGTACCCCCCCAATCATTTTAAATCCCAATGACCGGCTCTACATTCATTTCTCCCCCCACCACTACAGCTTCCGAAAAAAGGAAATGCAGAAGAAAAAAAGGAACCAAGGAAAAACAAAGCAAAAACTTAAAAATGAGTCCCGAGAAACATCAACTTCGCATCCTTCGGCCACGCATCCTTGGAGACGGAAACTGCACGTCCTTTACTAAGCCTTCGAGCGTTGGGACAGGCTCGGCGACCTTGTTGGCCGCCTTGAAGCTGGCAAGGAGCTCGGTTAAGCAGCGGTCGATGGGGCTGCAGGGCGCCTATGCATTGCGTTGCATGTCTGTCGTCATGGTAAAAGGCCTTGAATTCTGCCCAGGCACCCAGTCGTGTGAGTCTTCGTCGTGGAGAGGAAACGCCAGTAGCAGTCATAGAAAGCGCAGATGACTTGACGCTTGTCGGCGGTATGTGTATTGCGTACTTGAACACGCGGGTGATTGGCTTCACTTAGTCACCAATCGCGCCAGCGAGGCATATGGAAATACAGGAGCCTGCCGACGAAGCATTGGGGGTTCAGGAGCGTTACATGGTGGATATAGTCGAATTCCCCGGAATTGATTGAATTATTTCTCTATGTCGCCGACTTCTGATTGTGAACTAGCCGTTTTCATTCTATTTCTTGTACAGATCAGTAAACTGAGTCGAACAATTCGCCAATACCCCACAATTGCGGTTTATGCAGAGGCCAAAATTCTCTTAAGATCAGCATTGCATAGAGAAGTGATAGACTCTATGTTGGAATCTCATAAATCACTCCATGGAGCCAATGCGAAGGAGAATGCTGGATTGACTGATGATTCTATGATGCTTCAGAAGCCTGTTATATACATGATGTCGCTGGATTACCTCCCTGGCGTCCACCAGGGCGGCGTCGCCCTCTCGAAGGGGCGCCCTCAGAAGATATCTTCGGTCGCCGAGCCTCAGGTAACCTGATGCTCACGAGGCGCAACACTCAATGTGATCAAACGGGGACAGTAAAGCAATCCTGAAGCCTTCTCTATATTTATCAAACACGCGCCCGCTAAAGAAACACAAAGAATGTCAGATGACAATAGCGCCCACGTAAGGATGCTCAATATCCAGCCGAACAAGTTCAGCGGATACGTCACTGTGATTTTATGTTCAGACGTGTGCTTCAATTCGAAGCACACATCAGCGCACAGGTTTCTCGTGTGAGCAAACATCAAATATAGAGAAGATTCCAAGTCTCAGGGAAATTTTGAGATATGAAAGTCGAGTCCCTTCTCTCCCTTGATCCCCTGAGGTTTTGCATACCTTATGTCTTGTGTTCAATTCAGCGTTTATACTTGAATCGAACATTGAGGAAGGCTTGAGTAACACTCAAACTCCTCTCAATCAACAAATCAATGCCACCAAGCAGATCTGTCCCAACCCGATCTCTGCTCACTTGTGCTTCAGGACACTCATAAGCCATCAAGTTACGACCACTGTCAACACGCCAATGCACTCTCAATTTCGCCGGCCGTAGTATCAAACAGGCCAACCCACCTGAAACTTCAGGTTTTCGTTTCGGTATTCAAGTCCAAACTACGCATCTGCCTCTTAAATTGCACACAATGCGGTCTTCCGCCGCATGCTAGCGCCATGAAGGCGATAAACCAGGTCAAGACGCTCATGGACACTCTCATTATCGGTCATGAAGTACAACTCGTTCTTGAAGGCGTGTTCTTAGCGTCAATGCTTGAAGGTTACTTTGTGATGTCAGATTTGAGGGATGTGGTGTAGCTCTCCCACTATGGTCATCAAGTGTAAACGTCAGCCAAGTGTATACTTCTGCGTGTATGCAGGAGGTTTGTGCCACGCAGAAAGAAAGAGCTGCCCATACCTTTCCTCCTCGGAGGCAGAGTCAATTTTGATGCCATCGTCTGCTTCGAGGAAGTTCTGAGGTTTTGGAGGGGTCATGGTGGGGAATTCTGTGGTTGACAAACACGGCAGTTGAAAAGTGCTGTTGTTTCAAAGGAGCGCCGAAGGGACAGAGCGGTGAAACGCTCTCAAAATGAGAGCTGGAGTCTGTTGCGAGGCGTAGCTGCGCGCTCGATCTCGACGTTTGTTCGTCGCAGCGTGGTACTGTCATTGTCGCTGCGGCGGTAGTGGCATTCCACCGCTGAGGGAAACTCAACAGGTCGGCCCGAGCCTGCGTTCTTGAATGTGTGAGTGTGGCTGATAGTAGTAAAGATCCTGTCAAAGTTTTCGGGATGTTGTGTTGTTGATATGCGAGGAGACGGAGTCAGACTCCCATCCTCATGCTATTCAGGCCGGAGGAAATCAATGAAACGTTCATCTAGACAAGTCAGACGTGTGCGTTATAGCGCTCACAGATCCATGCCCGAATGAAGTCCTCAGTTCCAGTTGCATCGTTTTGGTGCCAGTACCCGAAGACCATCTTCGGCTGAAGTCGTTCACCCTGTCATTTCGTAGATAGGGATTACTGCATAACAGTCGTGAGACGTCAAAGCAACACGGCACACTGAACAGAGATAGGGCGCTGGAAGATATCCTCTCTTTTTCTCGGCTCCCTTGCCGAAGTGAAATCTATTGTCAGATTGGATGAAGCTCTTATTGAGGAAATGTAAACATCCAGTCCTGCAAGCCGCCACAGAATGGCCCAAGCGCGCTGCGAATCCCCAGCTTTTCGAGGGTCCGACCGTTTTGACCCACATATCCTTAATTGAACTCCAAGCCCATAAGCCTCGTCAAGTCATGAAACATAAATCATTCGCATTCCGAGATGCTGTTGAAGTACCACAAGTGGGCATTGACATCAACGTTCAAGCCCCATTGCGCGTTGCCATTCAAGTTGGCGTTTCCTTCGTAGACAGTGAAGTCGTTCGCAGTGGGCACGACATTATTTGCCGTCGAGATGTAATACTCGGGTGAGATGTGCACGAAGCCCATATCAAGAGTTGGAAGTCGAGGCACCTTTGAGAAAGTTAGCTTCACGAGGCTCTCTGAGAAGACTGAGGGATAACCCACGGGATCATTCAAATGAGTGACACGGTAGTTTCCTCCGGGCTGGTTCGTGATGTAATCAGAGAGTGCGGCGGGTGCAACGCGAGGAGCGCCGAAGGTGTACTGTATGCCTGTCAGTAACTCCTGCTGTGTATCAAATACGCGGACATTGGGGGAAGACGAACGAGAGCCACATTGTATCCACTGTTACGCAGTTCCGCAGCGCAAAAGTCGGCCACGGCGCCTCCAAGACTGTGACCAACGACGACAATCTGGTAGTTCGGGTTCGCCGTCTTAGCCGCCTGGACGGCGGGGGTAACAATGCTGCGGGCTTCCGTCCAGGAGTTCCAGAATCCCGAGTGGCCTTGGCATCCAGAGCAGATGGTGGTCTCGGTAGTGCCGTAATCGACGTTGGCGATCCAATTTTGAATGGACCTCGAGCCGCGGAAGGACACAACGATCAAAGAGTTCGTGCTGTCGACCGCGACAAAGCCAGTCGTGTCGGTTACCGTAGTGCTGGTTGGTAATCAGCCTTAGAACATTTCGAATACAGAGTACTTGGAATACTCCTCATATGGACACTCCAGAATGGTAAAAGAAACATAGATGTAGCATGGGTAGTGATGTAGGGAACGCATTCCAAGATCTGGAAGCGCGTCATCCTTGCGAAAAGAAACAGGAAGAGGTATTCCTGGATGTCAGGGAATATAAAACACAAAAAAAAATTTGAGAAACACGATTGGGGAAATTTAGCAAGCAAAAATATCGTTGTTGAATACTCACTCTTCAAACTCGGCCGAGGAGTCGGTATTTGCGGACTGCACAAGCGGGCAGTTTCCCGACTCACAGGTGATCTTCGTTCCGGTAGAGTTGTTGTTGTCACCGCAGTAGGCAGCAGCGGCATACTGCTCCATCAAGTTGAAGGTAGCAAGCAAGTCCGAGCTAATGGCTATGGTGGTTGTGAGCTTAAGTTGCGGCGAAAGACAGGGGCTGAGGTACGTACCTCTCTTCGCAAGCGGCGCGGGGGCCGCAAACGCCCATGCCGACAGAAGCGAGAGAATAACGGAGAAAGACAGACGGGCCATGACTGACGGAGGGAGAAGAGGCGGCACAGAGCTTGCTGCTGGCTTGCCGGTAGATGGCGGAACTCGCGGAGCTTATAAGCGCTGCCATCTTCACGAGCTCTTGGAGAAATTTCACAGCAGAAGAGAGAAGAACGGTACTGATGCCGCGGCGCTCCAGCACAAGCAATTTCCACCGACCGGGCAGCAGCAAGCCTAGCGAAGAGTTGCATACAAGTGCCGGAGCATTTGCCTGCTCGCAACGCGACCTGCCTTTCTTTACAAGAGCGACGCGTCGTGCGAGCCGAGAGGCCAACGACGCTAGACTGGTTGATCCCGCGCAACGTGAGGCTGCGATAGGCCGGCAGAGGTGATGAGAATGGTAGCCGACGCGAGGCGTAAGCGCCGCGGATGGCGTCGCCCAATACGGGGCGCACGGCCGCGACAATCACCATCTCTCCGCACGAAGTCGATTGCGGGGAATCGCTCGCTTGATAGGGCGCCGTAAGGCTTCGCGAATCGCCATCCTTCCGGCACTTTTTACGCCCACCTGACCTGCACCGAGTAGGAAACTGGCAACTGTCTGCACTTTTTCCGGGTTTAGGCCTCCAAGCTGCGTGTCTCAGCCAGGCACGCCGTCATGTGGTTCGCTATCCGCGACACCGCCAAAAGCAGGACGTGCCTCTTTGGGTATGGCTGGCCGACGCTCCATTGTCGCAAAAGCGCAGGTCCGCTGTGGAATCGGCGGGATGGTGGAGCTTGTGGTTGACGCGGGACTATCGATAGAGGGGCACGAGGGGCAGCGTCGCGCGGAATGGCAGGGGGATGAAACTTTGACGCGGCCCGGGAAGCATCCGACGCCGGACTGGGACTTCACCACGAAGAGACCGGCGCGGCGCACGAGCAGCTTTCCGCAATGTGAGCGGCAGGAGAAGGTGAACGAGCGAGAGGATGGCTGGTGGAGAGCGTGCCGCCCCGAAGACCGCCCGGCCACCGGCGCCAACCACCGCGCACGTGCTCGCGCGATGCGACGCGCCCTCTTTGCGCCTCGCGCGCGACCACAACATCAACACCACTGCTTACCATCACCGCTTCACGCCACCTGCACCCCGCTGCCTCGCTCCGCGCCAGCTCTAACACCTCACCCGGAAGCCTGCCCGCTTCATGAGCAGTCCGCCATGATTTTCACCCTGCGTCCCGCCCACAACAAACGACGCCACCACCCGCATCAGCGACCACCGCCTCACTGGCTCCCCCCCAGACGCCACCCGTAACGACATTTGCCACAATGCCACAGCTCGTCAAACAGACCAGCAAGCAAGTAAAGGCAGCATACCGCAAAAATGGCGGCCGAATGTCCGAAGAAGAAGCACGCCGCTTAGAGCGACTCGCAGAGCGGGACCGGCGTGCAGAGGAGCTCAGAGAGAGAGAAAGGCAGCGGAAGATCAACGCGCAGAAGAGGAAAGAGAAAGAGGAAAAGGAGAAAAAGGCGAGAGAGCAGAATGGCATTGGTCTCGCAACGCAGCTTGCTGGCTGGTCGCACACGCAGAAGCGGCTGAAAGGCGCCATGGAGAGATGGATCGGTTTCTCCAAGAAGAAGGGCCCCGCGGACATGACGTCAGAGTGTGAGGAAAAGCCAGATGGCTCGGCGCATTCTGATACTACGAGTGCGACCCTTGCATCAGAGTGCTGCGAAAATGACGAGCCTGAGAAGGACGGCAAGTACGTCAGCAACGGCGAGGAGTTACTTATTAGCACACCTTCACCATTAATATCTCACGAGGATGCCACGGAGTGGAAAAGTGACCATTGGATTGATGACGCTTGGGTTGGATACATTTTCGATGGCGGGAAGTCAACTTTGGAAAGCACGATTGACGGAGAGACTGAAATTCGGGACAAGGACGATCTCGAAAAGCCGGACTTTCATCCTATCGAGGAGGTAAAGTCAGCTCCGGAAGCGACCTTGGACGAGGAAAGCCATCATGGGGACAATGATCTCGACGAGGCTGTCCACGGTCCTACTCCTGAGACAAACCCAAGTGAGGAAGCACCACCCGGGGAGGAAGACAGTCCTTGGGATGATGATGAACTCGACGATCACACCATTCTTACCGCTCTTAAGGGCCAGACGCCAACATCCAAGTCGCAACTAATTCTTCGGAGTCCTTGCGCCAGGATCACAGCAGTAAAGTACGACGATGATGAATTGCCGACTTTAGGTGCAGACACCCTGGTTGAACTCTCTACATCGGACATGCAGCTTGCGCATGAGCAGACACCACCAGCCCAGCGATTCCCAAGCTTTTCAAACTGGTCATGCTCATCGGAGCTCGACATCTCTACGGAGGACTTGGCGGAGATCAATGCTCCTCTCAAATCATCTCCGCCTTGCCCTACCAACCCAGACCGCCCAGCTATCACAACTCCCACCAAGGCTGCCGATCCCAAGCCTAAGCAGGACCATGAGCCTCCAGTGCCGTTGACGACCTCGCAAAACACCAATCAGGCGCGTCCGATCTGTGGAAATTTGCGAATGCCTCCGCCTCCAAAGCCAGCCCCGAAGAACACGGCTAAGCTGCCCTCGTCCACAGTGAAACAGCCGCTGAAGAGAAAATTTGCGGTCTCGAATGACGACGACCTCTCTCCGTTCGAGGGGCAGAAGCTTCCAGGCCACAAGCGGTCCTCCATCACAAGGTCCACGGGTCCACCTTTTAAGCCCGTCACTCCAACAGCAAAGCGGACTCTTGCGCAAAGGCCCACAGCTTCGTCGCGATTTGCGGGTTTTGGTCTTTCAACACAGCTTCTACAGGACGCTCTGGATGACGACGACGTCTTGTCGCCTTGAGGGGGCCTTGATCTTCAGTGGCCCTTGATCTATTCAGAGACGAATAAAGACAATTTGAAACTTGAGCATTGTATCGACTCCATGTCCCATTGATTCAATGGAACGCATCTTCACTACGAACCTTATTGTTGATGTTATAGACGAGGAGAGTCTGTAAGTGAAAGCTATAACATGTAGAGAAGATCTGAAGTTGAATATCTGGTCAATAAAAACTCATGCTGGAACGGACCTTCTTCTATGTATCTCCCACGCGCACCAAGGATATGCTAAGGGAAAATGCTCTTGTATCTTGCCCACGTCGTTTGACAAATCAGCGTAGCTTTGCCAACAGTTTCCGAACTTCTACTATCCGTGTTCAAATGAAACGACGATAATCTTGCGAAACTTGTCATTCTGGACGGCTTTGGCCTTCGTGGATGCATGTGGAAGGTCGGGATATCGCAATATTTTGGTCCTTCCTCTTTGGGAAAAGCTTCATGCTTTGCAATCGTCTGCGTTGTTAGTGCCGCGTTTTGGGATTTCAGTGATAAGTCTTTCACGCAGACGCCGCTCTCACAGCACAGCGAAGCATACGAATTGCGCTTCCAAAAAAACAATTCGTTCATATCGTCAAATCTTCATCTCCAGTCCCATCCCCAAAAGCACCCTCCTTGCCATCACCCTCCGCTTCCACCTCCTCATCCAAATCCTCAATCGGAAAAGTCAAAATCGCCGCAATATTCCCCAGCCCCTCCAGCCTCTTCCCGCTCTCATGCGCCGAGCTCAGCACGCGCACCTCTCCGCCCTCCTGCTCCCTGACCCTATCGACCAGCTTGACCCACCTCCGCCTGGTAGCGATGTCCTGGCTGCGGAACAGGGCGTTCGAGATGAGCAGGACGCCGCCGCCACGGCCGACGGCGCCCTTATCGACGGCCTTCTCGACCTCGCGGGGCCCGTACCAGGCGCGGCCGTCGTCCAGGCGCAGCAGCTCGAGGAAGCGGTCCATGAGCGCCGTTTCGCGCGCGTACTTGGTGTCGCTGAGCTTGGCGAGGACGGTGGGCGACTTGAGGACCTCGTGCAGCGCGTGCACGTGGCCGGAGGAGGAGTGCGCGACGAGGATGGAGGGGAGGAGGCCTTGGAGCGGCTTGTTGCCCGTCGAGAAGGCTTGCTGCTTGATGTAGTTTTGGAAGGTGGCGGCGACGAAGCCGGGGGAGGCGAGGAGGAGCGGGCGCGGCGTTGAGAGGTCGAGTTGGCGGAGGAGAGTGCTGAGTGTCGTGGAGAAGAATTTGTCCATGCCCTGAAGGAATGCGCGGTGGTGTCAGCAGAAGCGCGGACTTACCCATGGGGGGAGGGGTTTGGGAACAGGGCTCAATGGCAGCAGCCTGCATACCTTCTCGTGATCGCTGGCGCCGCCCTTGCGCTTTCGCGGAATGGGGCTCTCGACGCGCTGGCGCAGGATGGTCTGATGCTCAGTGATCAGGCAGATGTTGGCGAGCCCCTCCTGCATGACCACCGCCCACACCTCAGCGCGCTTGGTCGGGTCGGTGGCCTCCTTGAGCGCCTCGATGGCGATGCTGTCCCAGCCGTCGGCCTTCTCGAGCACGAACTGGCGCTGTAGCTCCAGGTCCAGCGTGTGGCTCTGGCCCAGCCCCACGAACTCGTTCTCCGCCGCCACCTGGCCCGCGACGTGCAGCTGGCTGCTGCCCGCATCGAAGTCGATCGACGTCACCCGGATTGTGAGCATCGTGTGCACGCGCTTCGAAGACGTCGCGCCCGTCGCCGACGACGTTGTCACCTTGCGCAGGGCCGCGGCGCGTAGCGTGTCGTGCGGCCGGATCAGGTTGTACGCGTGCCACATGTCCTCGGGCTCTTCGGGGAGCAGCGTCGCGCTGCCCGCGCCGGTGCGGCGGTCGATGGTCTGCTTGATGAGGCGCATGGCGGCTTCGTACTTGGAGGGATGATGGCGAATCGACGGTCTCGGGGAGGGGGTAAGCGCAGCGGCGCAAGGATTTCGACCCGCTCAACGCGGGGGTGGAGGGTGGGGAGAAGCGGGCGGTGGTGTTGAAGTTTGGCGGACGGTGACGTTGACAGGGCCCCGCAGCCCACTTGCCTGGTGTACTTATCGATAAGCGCGCCGCCCAACTGACAACAACCGTCTTTCTCTGCCCATCCTCTGTAAAAAGGGAGAGATTAACAATTTTGAATACTTAAAGATCTTTCTAAGACCTTCTACTCCGCAGGGAATTCACGGGCAGCGCTCCGGTTAGTGCCATGTGAAATCCAATACTGTCAGAATATATGGCTCGATAGCACGACACCTTTTTAGCAAGCACTGACGATTGGGAGGGGAAGCTTCATCTGAGGATTGAGACCGTAGCTTGCGATTTTTGTTCTGGTTCAGCCTCCCGGACGAGGCTCACGTTTTGAAGGCTACTTCGGGAGTCAAGTCATAACGGAAGAGAAAGGTAAAGAGAAGAGGGGGTTTGGGATAGGAAGACGAAAGAACTCGCCGCAGCAGTGCTGCAGCTGCAGGAAACCAGGAAAACTGTCGATTGGTGCCTAAGTTAAATCCGTTCGAGGGAACTGTAGCAAGCCATTCGGACAGAATGCTGAAAATCAAGACAGCCCCTCTTGGTACATTCACTGAGCTGCAAAGATCTTTGTATAGCCATAAGGGTAAATACATATCCACACTGTTCTTATAAGAAATGAAGCAAACGAGCCCTCCTGCAGCAATTCCCCTCATCTGGGATGTTAATACAAGCCAATCCTCGTTGGGAGAGCATATAAGCCGGGAGAAACCATGATCACACACTGGAATAGATGAGAAAGCAAGAAAAAAGCGCATGATTCCAGAAACCGGAGCTGTATCATGGCGCAAGCAACCTGTCTGATTGAAAGAAAAAGTCCTATTTTAGCCTACATAGCCCCTATTCACCTTCCTACGCCACCCCGTAGTCGCAGATAAGCGTCTCCTTATAAACATCGGGCGTGTTGCACGTCCAAGGCTCACCATAATACGGAGACTGCACGCACTTAGAATTAGCCGAGTCCAGGTCCTTGCAAGTAAGCGTAGACTCCAAAGAATTGCTCGTGATCTTGCAGTCGGAGTAATCGTCCAAGTTGAACTCGAGCAGCGTCGGGAAGTCGCCTTTGCCGGTGCTGTCGTCGCGCGGTGTGTCGAGAGCCAGAGCGTACGTGGTCGACTCGCTCTCACACCACGGGAAGTCCCGTCCCACCATGTCGGTATAGGCGTCCTCCGTCATGTCGAGCACCTGCCAGTTGTATCCGGTCGTTGTGGTGCCCCACTCGTGGAGCAGGACGACTGCGCGCCGCGACGCGGTTGGCTGGGCGCCGCCGGAGGTCTTCGTCGCCGTCGCGGTGGCGATTGGGTGCGTGGCCCAGAAGGAGGTGAGGTAGCTCGAGTATTCGTCGGCGGTTGAGCCGAACGCGGCGGAATCTTCGCTCGTGGTGGGCCAGTCTTCCAGGAGGGGGATCTGAAGGTCGTAGGCGGGCGCGGGCGTGCCCCAGATCTTGGTCGCCGTGTTAGTCACAGTGCATGCCACCGTGGTCGAGCAGACGGTGTTGCAGGAGGTCGTGGCGCCGGCGATGCAAGCCGTCGTGCAAGCGCTGGCTGTCTGCGTCGTGCACCCGCTCGATGTGCTCGTCGGGTTGTTGCCGTCACCAGGGCCACCACCACCGCCGCCGCCGCCGCCGTTGCAGTCGCCGGTCAGACAGCCGAGTCCTCCACACTTGCTCAGAGGGCATGAATCGATACAGCCGATTATGGGGAAGCAGATTTTATCACAGCCGTCCACGCCGCAACCGCCTCCACAACCTGCTTCGCCACAGCCGCCGTCGCAGGCGAATCTTCCGCAAACAGGCTTGGGGTTGGAGGAGTCGTCATCGTTGTCGCCATCGTCGTCGCCATCATCGTCGCCATCGTCGTCGCCATCGTCGTCGTCATCATCACCACCGCTGTCGTCTTCTCCATCTTCGCTATCGTCTTCCGGACAGCCAAACATCGTGCAATCGTAACCCCCACACTGAGTTGTGCAGGTCGTGGTTGGGGTAGCGCTGCTGAAAGTAATAGTGGGATATGCTGGAGGAGAAGTGATGGTGATGGTCGGTTGAGGCTGGATGGTCACGACGTGTGACGTCGAGAAGAAGGTTGGCGAAGGAATTGTGCCGTTGATGACTCTGGTGGGCTCAAATGTCGCAACATCCGGCGGCAGAGTGACAAGCGTCCACGGCGGTATGATGCTCGGCATTGGCGACAGGGTTTTCTCCTCAGTGTTCGTTTTGTGCGCGCTGATCGGCCAGAACTGGATTTCGGTCGTTGTGATCGGGGGAATTGTGAAGTATGTTATCTTGGTGATGGCGGTTCCGCTGGACAACGACCAAATCGACGTTGTCAAGACTGGCCATGAAATAGTCGTTGTCTTGGTAAGTTGGTATGGTGGAAGGACGAGCGTGCAAGGTGGGATGCACTGGACGGTCGGGTCCTCGTCCGTCCAGACCGATCCAGGAACATACACATCAACGCTGCCACAGCGTGGCTCCGGACACTGGCCGTTATCTTCGGTATTATCGGAGAGAGGAACGACCTGAGGATTCATGTTGTAAATGCAGTTGGGGCAACCAGTTGAAACGCATTGTCCTCCAGCTGCAACTCGCTTGATGTTGCCCGCCGAATCGACAATGTGCATTCTCTGCCATCCAGCCTGCAGACCAGGAAGAGTGCCATAGTTAAAACCCTTCTTGAGATCGGTCTTGAAAATCTGCTTGCCACCGCTGTAGAGCTCAACTGAATAGCCGGTGCTCGGAACAATGGCCGCGAAGTTCAAGGCATCCTCTCCGTTAGAGAATCCGTCGGGCTTGACGAAATACTCACTCGCCCCGTCCCAGGGGCAGATGGTGTCCTTGAGCACGGTCTTGTACCAGATTGCACCAGTAACCTCTTCGCCAATGACTGGTTCCATGTCTTCGGCTTTCTTTCCGTCCTTGAAGGCGTTGATGAACGAAGTGAGGACAGGCCGCCAACCATCGTGTGGAGTGACTTTTTGCCTTGCGTAGCGGCTGGGGTCCGTGTCATTGTTCTGTTCCCTCCAAAGGTTTCCGATGTAATGGCTCTCCGGTCCATCGTTCTGCACAGATCAGCGGCCTGACCGCACACGTGAATGCAGACATCTTACCCAAGTTATTATTTGTATGTATTCTGGAGACGGGTCCATGTCGTTCAGGATTCCGATCATTCTGAGCGGCATGTTGATATCACCGTCGCGGTAGATGTTGGTGTGGTACTACAATCATGAGTGAGCCATGCAAAGAGTAGGGGAAAACTTGGCCAACATACCGCGTTCTTGTATTGTAAGGGGCTGAGCGCTGTTGTTCGTGGTTAGGACGGCGCAAAGTGTATTGGCGGGAAACTTACGCATCATATAGGGCTTGGAATGGTTTGCCGCGCCTTTATTGACAACCAAATCCAGACTTATATCACCAGAATAGTTGCCACCGTATCCAGCGCGTAGGGGCCAGGTAGATTCCCAACTGGCAAGTCCGTCAACAACATCTCCCCAGTAAGCGTACCAGCCTGGATCAGCGGTGTAGTAGCCGTCGGTATGGTCAAAGTCAGGAATGAGGAATACATCACGACCCAGCTGGTTGCGCCACTCGACCCATGTATCGTTATGAGTGGCACCATCAGCAAAGGTAGTCACCATGGGGAACTCGTCGGGCTCCGGCCCACGCTGGTATGCTGCGTGGTCCATGTATTCCTGGATCAAGGGAATGAAGTCCATAGCGCCCTGCTTAGGATCGGTATCACCAGCGGCCCAAAGGTCCATGCTGATCCAGAGCTTGAAGTTCGGATGATTATCGCGTGCGTAGTCGAACATGTAGTTGAAGGACTGGCGGACGAACGACTGTCTTGGGTCACCGACGTTGAGGATGAATCCGTCAAGGCCCATCGAGGAAGCGTCGTCAATGTCCTGGTGGATGTGGTCCTCGTATGCATTTCCGACCTTGAGTGAGTTAGCTTGGATCGCACTCATTCACTCGGCAGGCTTACCATGTAATGGGCAAACACGGCCTTTGCCGTAGCATGACGGGAAAAGATCAGAATGATCGTTGCGACAGCCTGGAAGGCCGCGCCAAAGGTGAAGCCGCGCATTGTAGCGATGAAGAGGCGGCGATGCTGGTGATGCGGACAAGTGGTCCAGAGACGTCTCTTTATATGAATCGATCATACCGCCAGCCATGTCGGAAAGTCCTCTGGCGAAGGCTGACATCACGAAGCTGAGGCACAGCATGCCCGGGAGGAGCCGTGGTCATGTCACGGCCAAGCTCGAAGGATTCACTGTGACCCACTGTGATAATGATTTATTAGACCTATGATCGAATGCCCAGGCGGAGGACGTCCCATGACGGCTACGGGAAATATTGGTCAGAGGGAATTAGTTTCGCGTAGTGCGGCGCGGGAGAGCATGCGATGACAAGACGTTGGATTCGACTCGCGGTGGTGTTGGTGGGTCTGCTTGGGCACAGCCAATGTCTGTAGAGCGGAGGAAGGCCCGGCCACCAGGCACCCATCGAAGCTCACAAAGTTTTCGTCCGGCGGCGGAGTTCGCGTAGGAGAGTGCGGCGTAGCGAAGACCAACAACAGTTGTTAGCGAGAGAGACTATTTGCCAAGCTGGATTGGAGCAATAGACAATGCAGGCAGCAAAGGCGTTATGGATGGTCATGACTGGGGTATGTGGAGTCTGTATTAACGGGATCTTCAGTTGCCTGGATGAATGTTCGCGAACAGAGCTGCAACGGCCTCTCTCTGGCAAGAACGCTCTCTGCAAAGGCCTCTCTCTGGCAAGAACACCCTCTCCTTTTCCGCAGCGGACGGGTTCTGTCAGGCGTGTGCGAACCAACAGATGCTCTCGTATCCAAGCGGCGTAGCAGTAGCAAGGAGCAATATTGCGGCCTGGATGGTGTGCGGCACAGCGGCGCCCAGATATTTGGGAAATAGGCAGCGTCGTGGGGGCGCCCCACCTGCCGCGGAGGGCAACTCGCGTGATGCGCTGCCCTGATTCGCCGACTCGCAACCAACATGCCTTCTTCTTTCGGGTGGCCGGCAGAGCAGACTCCTTCTCCCACGCCTCCACGTGCGGCCTGACATCCTTAAATATTTCCCACCGCTCGCACTGATGGAGCCAGACTCACACGCATATTCGTGCTCGCACTCCCTCTCCGCCGCTTGTCGCGTGGTTTGTGGTCCAACATGTCTTCCGCTCTGCATGCCCTTCTTTGGGCTGCATCGTTTATCCTCCTCTTTTCCCATCCTGTCTCTCTGGCCCTCGAGATTGGAGACCGCTTCAATCTCCTCCATGCGCCGGATCTCGCCAACTGCGATGACCACACGGACAATCTCAATACATGGATTGTCGAGTCCCAGAAAATGGCCCAGGCCGCTCTGGACGCTTTTGCCCTTGCGAAAGGAACCCTCACTCCTCCGAGTATGGCTTCGGAGCTGCAGGACAATGCCCAGAAGATGATCTCCGCTTACTTTGCGCTCGATTCGGGCTCGCCCGACTCCGAGTGGGATGTGACTCGCAGTAAGAAACCCCCAAGAACGACGCGGAATAGATATGGCAAATGCTGAATGTTGGAAATCCAGACGCCTTTCAGAAGGTTGCCAACTGGCTCGATGGGAATGCTGCTGACCCAGGAGGTCAACGCGTGTGGTTGTACTGTGACTCCACCTTTATCGCCAAGAAATCGAGGACCGATGATGC
Source organism: Neofusicoccum sp. Z2 (assembly GCA_037356115.1). NCBI lineage: Eukaryota > Fungi > Ascomycota > Dothideomycetes > Botryosphaeriales > Botryosphaeriaceae > Neofusicoccum > Neofusicoccum sp. Z2. The sequence continues at coordinate 115,618 of JBAWJY010000016.1, forward strand.
CTACGACGTGAACGGCAACTACCTCCTGCAAGAAGTAAACGGCGAGTTGCAACGCATCACCATCTTAGACGAATACCGCTCGAATATCTGGCCAGGCGACCTAACTGCCGATCCAAAAGAACCGTACTGGCTTGCATCCCAGGGCCGATACTTATTTTCATCCGGCCAGAAAGATGAACAGACGTGCAACCTCGCATCCGAATACGCCGGCACCGCTGTGAACCCCGGATACGAACCACCTTTCTTCATATATCTCTGTGTCACCCAGCAGATATTACCCAAAAGAGGCATATCGAATACCCTGGGGGCCAAGGACCAATCAAAGGGTGACTATCTCACTTCGCAAGTTCCCCGATCAGCCTCGTTGTACCATGAATTGTTTCATCTTATCCTTGGAGGAGATGATACTCCCGACGCTGTTTGTAAGTATACCCTTGCACGAGACTTTCTGGCCCATCTGTTGACACTTTAGCAGATCCGGCAAGCGTTATGTTCAAGGCCTTGGAGGATCCCGACGACGTGCCCGACTCGGATGACCTTCTGACCCCGGATCCGGTTTCGAGGCCCAACCCGAACAAATGGAGCACAGCCCAGCTTCTGCGGAGAAACCCCGAGTCGTTGATGTTTTTTTCCCTGGCTTGGTGGAACTTCCGGTGCAAGACCTTTACTGACTTCTATGGTAAGGGGTTCAAGGTGAGGTATTTGAGCGGGAAAGCGGATCAACTGTCTTGGGATCTGTCAGAAGCAAATCCAACTGATTTTTGTTGAGATCAAGTTGGTGTTGAAGCGACGCTCCGAACAGCCTTTCGTCCTGGAGTGGCGATGGGGTAAGCAAGCTTGTCACATGTAACAGAGGCGGATGGTGGACGAGCCGAGAAGAGCATATATCTACTTTACTTGGGATCTTCTTGAGCTTCTGCTATGGCTTTCTCACAGAACATTTACCCTTCCCTTTAATTTCTATACTGTCCTTGCCTCTGGGCAGGGCTCTCCGAATTAGCCAATGATGGTTCGCCATTAAATCTAGTTATAACGCAATCGAAAGTGTAGAAATGTTCTTCTTGCCATTCAACAACGCCCAGTTCTTCGCCTGCCGGTCAGAACATACCTCAGGCGCAAGCATACCGCACCCATCATCTGTATTGTAAGAGCGCTTATATGTGCGTTTGAGCTCCTCTTACTTCTCCGGGTTTACCCAAACATGAAACCAACGCAGCGTACGTACTTGCTAACCGTTACTCTACTGGACCTCACTGCTCCACCGCGTGGGGGCTTCCCAGAGTCACAGTATTTGCTCAGGATGATGCGTCCGGAACGCAGGCACAAGATTGCCGAATGTGTCGCTGTTAACACCATTCAGCCAATCAGAAGCTCCGCACGCCGCACTTACCCGGCACCCACCTTCCTGCTGAGGACAGATCTTCGAAGAGCTTCATGCGCGATTACTGATGGACTAACTATACAGATGCCGGGTACGGACAGAGGCTGTCAATTATTTGTTTAGTGTTCTCAAATTGAGAGAAGGCTAGCTGTGATTATTCTATCTTTATGTACTTCGACGTGCGCTGGCGACTGCAAAAGCGAAGCAGCCGTGAAGAACATCTCCTTGCAACGAACAAATCGCCTATCGTCTGGTTCGTGGTGTCACACGAGCGGTGAAGAAACAGCGTAATCACCGCCCAAACCTCTTAATCTCCCACCACCTCAGCGGCGGAAACACCAGCGCCGCCCAAGCAAACCCAACATAATTCCCCATATCAGCGCCATACTCCCCCACCGTCTTCGCAATGGGCCCGATATACCAAACCTGCGCCATGGACAAAACGGCGCCCGCCCAACCGACCAAAAACGCCACCAGCGCCGCGATGCCCAGGGGGAGGTGCTTCCGATCGCTCCACCTCGCCCAATCCCAAGCCAGCGCCTCGCGCCTCCGAAAGAGGAGATGCTCCTCGAGCGTGATGGCCAGCCAGATGCACACCCAATACCCCATGAGCGCGAGGAAGTTGGTGAAGATCTCGGCGAGGTGCGCGCGCCCGGCCGCCGCGCAGACGGTGTAGATGACGACGCCGACGCTGTTCCAGACGACGCGGGGCACGCGCGCGCACCAGCGGCCCAGGATCTGGAAGTCGACGCCGGAGGAGTAGGTGGGTGGGATGAGGTTGGCGACGAGGCCGAGGGCGACGACGACGCCGCAGAAGCGGGCGAAGCCGGGGCCGAGCGGCGCGAAGCCGGCGACGATGAGGGCGCCTTGAGAGGTTTGGTAGGCGGAGGACCAGGTGGGGTTGGCGGCGATGCCGGTGGCGAGGCCGATGCCGAGGATGAGGGCGAAGGCGAAGCTGGTGGTTAGGCCGAGGGTGGTGACGGTGAAGACTTTCCAGGAGGGCGTTGTGGACGGGTAGTATACGAAGTAGTCGGCCGCGCCGCCGGCGTAGGTGATGGCGGCTGCGAGACAGAGGGAGAAGAAGGAGAGGCGGTTACCCGCAAGGGTGCGGGCGTCGCCGGCGGACGAGGGCGTGGTCGTGTCAAAGTGCGGGCCGGCGACGCCGGCAAGGATACACAGGACTATGAGCTGCGGTAGCCAGGCGTAGCGCTCGTAGTAGTGGAAGACTGCATAGCCGAAAGTACTGATGCCCCATGTGATCACGGCGACGATGATGATGCCCACCACGATGGACAGGTTGTCCGTCGAGACGGCGGACAGGATCTGCCCCGCAACCACGCAGTCGATGAGGGAATAGCCCAATAGCACGATGATGTTCAGCAGCACCACGATCTTGGATGGATACCACCCCATGGTGTATCGCGCGAAGATCATCGTCCTGTTTCCGGAACGCGGACCGAAAGTTGCGATATATGCAACAGCAAGGCAGCCGATCAGCATGCCGAAGACGGCGCACAGACAGCTGTCAAGGAAGCCCAGGTAGTACACCGCGGGGCCGAGCATTCCAAGCGTGACGTTGTTGGCGGCCAGGTTGATGGAAAACCACAGGATGGCGATCTGCGAGTAGCCCAGCGAGCGCAGGTCGTGCCGCTCGTCGGGCTCCACGCGTTGGATGCCGCGCGCCTCGAGGTTGTACGCGACGAGCGTTTGCTCGAAGGCTGTGTACCAGCCTTTGGTGGAGTCCACGACTGCGGAAGGACGGAGAGTGGAGCCATCGTGGACAGCAAGTGGTTCTTGCTCCTGCGGCTGCTGCTCCTCGCTTTGCGGCAGCGCGGTGATGCCCTTCTCGATGTCAGCCGTCGTGGCGGCTTGCTGTTCGCTGAGCATGGCTCCCTAAATGCTGGTCAGCGACACGCTGCTCGTCACGAGGGGCGCGGGGTGTAAGGCAAGCAGCATGCGTCCTTTCGCTAGAATTATCTAGATCAAGTTCAACCGTATCATCTCAGAACGCCGGTTTCCAGTAGACGCGTTTCTCTCTGTGCAACGCCGTCTTCCCCACGCCTCGGCGCTGCAGTGCTGACCGACGGCGGCGTCGAAAAGCGTGGGGGATCAGGCGGGTGGGTGACACAAAGCGGCGTCACGAAAACGCGGACGAACACCGGTGCCATGCTGATGCTACCTTGGATACCTTGATCCGAGAGTCTGTCCGTGCGATTGGCATGCATTTTGCTCAGAGCTCGTACTTTGAGTGTTCTAGACGTGCGGTAGAGGGTCGGCGACACGAAGAGCTGACGGCGCGGGCCGGGTGGTGTTGAGGTCTTGGGAGATCTGCAAAATGACTCGGGACGGAGGTTCTAGAAAGCGCTAATCGTACGCTCTCCGCACCTTCCGCTCTTGTGTTGAAAAGCACCGATTGGCTGGGTTCTGGTGATGGGCAGCATGGAGGTGGTACGGCCCCCGAAAAGTTTTGAAACTTCTTCCGGCTTCGCCCGCGTCTTGGCACACACGCCCACGGCCACAACATCTCGCCCGCAGGTAGGTCGTCCATCGCCGGTTGATCTGAACTTAATCTCAGTAGGCAATCAACGCATCGCAACAGGTGTACGGCAGTAATTTGCTTACCTGACATTCGTCCAATTGGGTTTCTCAAATTGATGGAACACCACGACGACGTCACACTGAAATCATTCACGACGCACCATCTCCCGGTAAAATCAACCACCAAGCGGTAAGCATGCGCGGTCAGCCCTTGGCGAAACACGTCTTCTGGGTTCTTGTTGGTGGGAACTGGTTGAATTTGAAAGGTGAAGCCAAAGCCTCTACTCTAAAGCACCTGCTATGCTACGTATGCTATGCGAAGTGGCATGGGTATTCGCTTTTTCCAAGAAGGAATGCTGGCCTACGCCTTCAAAATGCGAAAAGCGACGATGAGAATTGTAAAAGGAAATGAGCTCAGCTAGGACGACGCTTGACTTCCATCTCCAAGTCCCTAGCGATAGCCGGATGCGCCCAAGCGGACCAAGCACGCGCGTGGATCTCAATAGAGCGCGCCATGCCAACCCTCTTTGGCTGCCACCCAAGCAAGTTAGACGTCCGGGCAGACGTGGTGGTTGTGACCGAATTGAGCGCTTGCTCCAGGCATTGGAATTCGCCGGCGTCTTGAAAATGAACTTCTTGTTGTCGCAGTCGAGAAAGCGAGCACAACAGCGGAGAAGAGTGGCAGCGCTTTCGTGGCTGCTCACGAGGTCAAAGACCGGATGGACATCTGACCTGGCGAACAGCTGCAGCTTGTCCACTGCGAGAGACACGGCCTCGGCAACATCAAGGACGTGGACGAGTGCTAAGACCGTGTCTTACTCAACAGGGAAGTCGACCGCGGGGTTGTCGCCGCAGAACGCTGAGAGAACAGGAAGGAGAAGTGGAGACCGCATAGGCGCGGCACCGCCGTAAACAAGAGTCGGTCGAAGGAGAATGACATCGAGAAGACCCGAAGCGGAAAGGATCTGCTGCTCGAACACTGGGCGCCAAGCCAGGAGCTCCACCGGCTGGGCTAGAGCTTCCGGAACGCCGAGAGGGTCAAGATCGTTGACAATCGCGGGGGATGAGCCGTGAACCATGGCGCAGGAGAGGAATACGAATGCGAGCTTAGCGGAATTCCGACCTTGCAGCTCGGATGTCTTGGTCCGCTGGGCACCAAGCCTTTTCAGCCGCTCAAGAAGTTCGAGTCCCTCCTCATGGCTGCTAGACGTCGACGTGGGCGTAAGAGAGGACTTGGGTGTATTTGTCGCAGTCGGTGATGGAGCCGGGGATTAGACTGATTTCGGAACGAAGGAGATCGTTCTGCTTCTCCTCCTCCTTGCAGAGGCCGTAGACGGTGTAGCCGTTGCGTAATAGCGCATTGCACACATGTTGACCGATGTATCCATAGGGCCCCAGGATCTTGGTCATTGAGGTAGACAGTAACCCAGGGCTTGGCAGAGAGACACAATGTCTTTACTCCTCAGCCGACGCGGGCTCCGTGCTCGAGAGGCGAGAGGATGAAGACGAAGTGGACGAGACAGAGGCGTTGCGAGGCGGGTACTGCGGACGAGTGGTGGCGGCAGGCTGCTCGTCGTCGTCGTCCGGGAGGAAGATGTTGGGGTCAGCGCGAATGGCTTGACCACCAAGCAAGTTGGTAATGTAGATGTACTGCTTGTCGGAGGAGGTCATGGCGACGGAGGGCATTGCTTGTGGGATGGGAAGAGGCAGTCGCGGTGTTGTTTGCACGGGGCAGGCGGGACGTGGCCGTGGTGGGAGTGAGGGTGTTCTTATATAGAGCACACCCTGGCGATAGGCTCCGCAGACCCATTAACGCCGCTATATTCGGGCGTGCGTGTCTTGGGCTCTTGTGTCGAGCCAGTGAGTCAGCTTGGCAGCTGAGTGGCCGCGGTAGCTTTTAAGGTTCGGAGCCTAATGCGGGTCGCGCTCGCGCTCCGCGAATCCGCAAAGACCGAACGTCTGCCTTCCAGGCCACGGCGAATTACACCTTGCCGCCTGGGTACACGAGCCTGCGCGCGGAAAGTGGGGACGCGACGAGCTTCTCGCCCGCTGCGCCGCCTGCAGGCGGGCGTGTTTTCTCGGGCCAGACTGGCGCCGCCGCTCGGCCACGACTTCGGCCTCGCACGTCCCGCGGACATACGCGGCGTTTGCGCGGCGACTCTCGCTCGCCGTGCCGTCTGATCCGCGTCTAAGTCAGCGCTCTTAATGTCCGCTCCCAAGTCCGCTTCAGCCTCTTGAGTCTGCCTTACAGGAGATCGTGGCAGAGAAGGCCCTCCTGCTTGGCCCATGACGACAGGAGCGAGCGACCGCGGGCTCCCCCGCCGATAAGCCCTAATGCGCTGCCGCCCTGTGTGCGCGCTGATACGCTCACCACCACAAGGCATGCACGCCCACTCTTTGCAGCGTGCATCTTAAAACGCATCTAAAACCTCAACCGATCCATCCCACCGCACACAACCTTCGTCCACGTCTCGCGTCGCTCGTGATCGTCGCCCACCCAGGCCCCGTCTCCGATTGATTTTCATCCGTGCATCACGCCCGTGTTTCCCCACCGCGACGCAGCGTGCGTGCAGCAAGCACCAAAATGACTTCAGCCGGCAGCAAGGCGGACTTCAAGCCCGCATTGATCATCGTCGACGTGCAGGAGGATTTCTGCCCGCCCGTAAGCTCCGACCCCCCATCGACGCCCTTACATGAATAAGAAATCTCCGCGCCCCCGTCGCCACGACTCGACTCAACTCAACTCGACTCACCTCACACCCCATGCCCCCCACAGAACGGCTCCCTCGCCGTCCCCGACGGCCGCTCCATCATCCCCACCATAAACCACCTCCTCACCCTCCCCTTCGCCCTCAAAATCGCCACCAAAGACTGGCACCCCCGTGACCACATCTCCTTCGCCTCGAACCACCCACCGCCGAACAACAAGCCCTTCACCACAACCATCACCATCGCCAACCCGCTCAACCCGTCCGAGACGCAGACCACGCGCCTCTGGCCCGACCACTGCATCCAGGGCACCCCCGGCGCCGAGCTGCTGCCGGAGCTGACGCGCGCCGCGCTCACGCACGTCGTCGAGAAGGGCCAGGATAAGCGCGTCGAGATGTATTCGGCCTTCCAGGATCCGTTTCGGAGCCCGACGGTCAGCCGGAGCGAGCTGGCTGCCATCTTGCGCGCAGCGGGCGTGTCGGACGTGTATGTGGTGGGGTTGGCGATGGATGTGTGCGTCAAGTTTACGGCGTTGGATGCGGTGGGTGAGGGGTTTGGGACGGTGGTTGTGAGGGAGGGGACGAGGGCGGTGCAGCCGGAGCAGTGGGATGAGGTGCAGAGGGAGTTGGAGGCCGCTGGGGTGCGGTTTGTGAGTGAGGGTGGGGAGGAGGTGAAGAGGGTGGAGCAACTGCAGGGCTGTTAGGGGGTGCATGTCCCGATCGCTGTGACTCTTTTGCGTGGAAAGGTCCCTCTGCATTCAGATCTGAGGTCGGATGTCCCCCCTGATTGTATGTACATGCATAACGAGCAGTACCGTGAGGACACGACTTTCTCCCCCACTGTAGTCCTCCGCAACTACGACGGTAACGAGCCTCACAAGCCTATTCCAACTGCCGTTCCCAAAAATGAGGAATCTTCATTGACTGGAACCCGACTGGCGGGACAAAACGAAGTTGCTGTCGAAAATGGAGTTCTGATCAAAAGGTTATTCATGCTTACCCCACAAGGTACGCCGCGAGTCTGTCAGGATGATGCTCGCGGAGTTGCAAGCAAGCGTCTCAGAATAACATCAAATGACGAATTAGCCTCCCGTACGTGAGTCGGGAGCTGCCGGCATGGCTAACCCCTTTTTGGTCCTTGCGTTGGATAGGAGGCCTTGCATGGTAGCTACCGTGTATGGAGGTCCACTACTTTGCAACGTGCACAAATATAGCATCGGCGGTGGAGGAGCCACATATCAAAAAGCTGCACGAGACCATAGGGTACTGATGTTTGGTAAACTTTCTTGAATAACAATTGCCCGGACTGGGTGCGTTCAGTTCGGAGCAGGCATTCGGCGTGTTGAGGGTATATAGCTTGCGAATGAAGCTAAAAAAAAGCAATCGCTATACAAGGCAGGGAGATGACACCTGTGGCTCCTTTTCCCGTGCCTTCGTTTTCTAAACAAGACTGCTGTACTGAGAACAGCCGTGGATCCAAATGCCAAAGCCTTTCGTGTTTTTTCATCCGTGTCTTTACCGTAGCGCCTTGCTACTATGCTAATGCTCGTGATGTCTCCCGAAGCTGGGACCAGAAAACTCCAGAAGAACGCCGGACTATGCATATACACATTATCGTTCTGTTGTGCGGTTTGTACATGTGGTCGACGCCGCGTACTCCCAATGGTGTGGGGCTGGCGGTGGGACGGCGTCGGTACTGTGGGTAACGAGGGTGCCGGACCGAAGGCTGAGAATAAGGTTTTTCTCGGAGAAAATGGCCGATAGGGAGCCTTAACGCCTCCTGATGAGCCATCTGCCAGACAGGGGGCTGCTTCAAGAGCCACCCTGATGCGTTCCGGACCGACACTCGTTCTTGTGGGTCGAGCAGTAGGAGCTGTACGCGCACACAGTCAGCGATCAGCGCGCCAGAAAACAGCGCCGAGGCAATCTTACTTCAGCGGGATCCACTTCATCTCCTGTTGGTCGAACCGATGGCCCTCGTAACGCGTCTTTGTCAAGCTCTTGGCGCCGTACTCCTCCTGGAGCAGCTCCGTGTAAGCGTACGGGATCTTGACGGGCATGTTCTCGAAGGTGCTGTCGCGGAGCGGGAAGATGTCGTCGTAGCGGAAATGGTGCTTGTCCTTGCAATACATCCAGCCGGGGTTGCCGTTCTCCTCCTTCTCCTTGTCGTGCCTGACCGTCGTGATGTCGATGAACAGACCCGTCTCGGTGTCGATCCAGCGGGCGTCGATGACGTTCAGCCAGTCCTTGGTGGAGCCATTCACGTAGTGCGGGTTCACCTCGATCATGTAGTCGCGGCTCTTGTCAGTGCCCGGGATGTTGAAGTGGTGCACCGTCATGTTGTAGTAGCTGGCCAGATAGTGCATGCTCTGCTCCGACATCTGCACATCGATATCCGTGTCCCAGGGCATGATCTTGCGATTCCACCACCAGCCTAGTAGCGAGCCGTGCATGATCCACGTCTCCGCGCCAATGTCGTGCATGGTGGAGAGGTACGTCTGGACGAGGGCGGTCAGGTTGGAGAGGCGGTCGTCATAAGGCAGCGTCGTCTCGGCGAAGCGGCCATCGTAGTGCGGGTGGAACTGGAGGGTGGCGCGTTAGCAGGGGGTTGCGGATTGTCGGATTGATCGAGGGTGAGGCGCCTTACGGTGGACTCGTGGAAGTACTTCTCCTTGGGGTCGCCGCCCTTGCCGCTGTGGTCCTTCCTGTTCTTCGCCTTGACGCTCAGAAAGTCGGCGTCTCGTCTCCCTAATGTCGGATCGCGAGCCGGGGCGGCGTGCACCGAGCCCTGGAGGCTAAGCAGCGCAACCAACACGCAAAGTGAGAAGCGGGAAAACATGGCGGAAAAGTCGAGTAGCGAGTGACTCTAGTGTCGCAAGCGCATATTATGGAAGGCGAGTCGAGGGCGGTGGGGAGGCAGCGGCGAGTGAGAGGCCAAGGCTGCAGTAAGCCGTGGGTAAGATTGATGTCGTGTGAGGGATTGCCGGGTCGAGCGGCGATGGGCCTGGGGGAGACTTATGGCCTCGGGCGGATGCGAGCACTACGCAGCGACGCGGCCGCGTGTGGAGATGCGCCCGAGCGCTCGACCGGGATCTGGCGGTGATGTCGCGGCCAGAGGCGTCAGGGATGGGCCGTGTGCGCCGCCCGGGCGCCAGCAGAGCAGGCAGAGCGCCACAGCCCGCGGCAGCCCTGCAGCGACGGATTCGGCAGCCTCTGCTCTGCGGCGGGCGGTGCGCCCGGCGCTGACGCTCGGGGGCAGCAGGATGCGGCGGCCGGCTCGCACGGCAAGCGCAGTGTCGCGGGCGGAAGCAGCGTCCCGGGCTGGGCGCCCCGGGCCAGGGTGACGCGATTGCATGCCTGGCGTGGTGCAATGTTAGGCGTCGTCATCGTCGCTGCAGCAGCGCTCGTAAAAGCACAAATACGGCCGCGGTCACAGCGGCTCTCGGCGCTGACGGTGCTTCATCCTTCGATACCACAGCGGCCCAATCCGCCCCCAACCGTGGCACAGCCGCTCAGGCACGCCTCCCGTGCAGCCTCAACGCAGCCAGGGGCCAGCTGGTGCTATAAAGCCGGCGGTCTTGCCCGCGTGCATGGCGCCGTTGTCCACGCGCGTCGGTAGGAAAATAGGCGCGGGCGAGGGCGGCGGCGGCGGCGTCTTCGTGCCTTGTGGCCGCGTCATCTGCTAGGCCAAGCTTTACCAAGCTTTTCACTGGGGCGCGTGGCTGGACTCCGGGGCGCCTCTGCTTTCCTCAGGTTCCGCTTCACGCAACCCCTCACGTGCCTCCCTTTTTTCCCCGTCCCTGGTGCTGGATCCTCGGCGGGGTCTGTCCGTCTGTCCGTCTGTCCGTCTGTCCGTCTGCGACTCGCCCTTTCCGCGCCGTGGACGGTTGTCTGATAGCGCGCACGCGACTGCCTGCTTATTATGCTAAAATAGGCGCTGCGTGTCCGTGTTGCATTGCTGATCCGCTCCGAGATGAGCTGTTATCGCCGAAGGAACGACTTGTCAGCACCGAGGTAACCAGCCTACGCCATGCGCTGACGCGGCGGCCAATTGGAGTCTAACCACTGGCGCTAACGACGATACACAAGTGCGTCAACCATAACTCAGCCTCGCCCGTTTGGCGTTGTTTGCCGATCCCAGCGCCGTCCGTTCACCGGTCTTCGAGGCTGAGTCGAGCCCTACAACGAGAAGCCTCCTCTAGGCCTTGGCTTCAATGTCTTATCTTTGCGCCCGATTCTGCCTTCGCGTGATCGCACTGGTCTTAGCCCACCCTTGGACTCTGAGCACATGTGCGCAAAGAAGAGTGAGACATGCAGCGGCGGGCCGTTGCGCGGCGGGTGTCTCGACACCCAGGGTCTGATACTGGTCTGCAACGAGCCGAGTCCAACTGTGTCGCAATCTTCGCAATACGTGCACCAAACAGACTGGTCATCATTTGCGTTGATCCTCTACATCCTCAGCCCTGTGGCCTTGTCTAACGCAATAGGACGCCTGACGCACTCCTGGTCTCCATCCCCTTGATGCACTCCCGCTCTCGATATCCTACCCGCGCAACCGAGCACATCTAAATTTCCAAAGAAGACATCTTATGCCCATCTTAGCACAGCCACACCACCCTGGTCTTAAGCTTAAGCTTAGACTAAAAAGTTGCTCGCATTAGTCGCGGCTAACGGTGGGATCCCAGGCACACGGTTCGTATACACCCGTCTCCAGGCTCTTCATGTCCTCCTCGTCGAGTTCAAAGTCATAAATCTTGGTGTTCTCTTCGATGCGGGACTTTGTCACCGTCTTGGGGAGAGCGACGAATCCCTGGTTTGGTTATTTTTAGCATATCTTCCGGGTCAAACCGCCAGGATACGTACCTTTTGCAAGCTCCACCGAAGCAGGATTTGCGCCGCCGTCTTCCCATGCTTCTTCATCAAGAGGCGCAGTAGCGGGTCGTCGTTCTTCGTTGTCCGTACGAGCGGCGAATAGGCCTGCAGATATCCCGTCAGCCTCTGCTCCTCGATATGGACAAACGCTGCTTACCTGAAGCACAACGGCCCTCTCCTGACACCACCGTACAATATCCTCTCTGGCGCACCAAGGATGCAACTCAATCTGGTTCACACTCAAGACTCCGCCCTTTCCCTTGCCCTCTTTCTCCTCGGTCTCCTTGATCCACGCCTCCAGCTCCTCGAGATGATGCACGCCGAAGTTGCTCACCCCAATGCTCCTGATCTTCCCTTCCTGCACCGCCTCAACCAGCGCCTTCCACGCGCCTAGCCGAGCCTCACGTCCGCCGTAAGGAGCATGGAGCAGGTACAAATCGATGTAATCGAGGCCCGTCTCAGACAGCGTCGCTTCCACATCCGCCCGCGCCGACTCGTAAGACATGCGTCGAGGCGCAACTTTGGACGTGAAGAAGAGAGAGGACCGTGGGAGGCCAGAAGCCACAAGACCGGTGGCTGAAGGCTTCTCGTTGCGGTACGCCCGGGCTGAATCAACCTACGCCTATCATCACTAGAGTTCTTCATGCACGCACTTCATGGGGGGGCTTACATGGCGGTATCCGACACTAACGGCGTGCTTGACTAAATCGGCTGCATCATCGGCAGGGCTAAGACTGATTCAGCTTTTGGCTCCTGACAATGGTACTGAGGGATGAGCGATGGAATAGTCTCACGTCTGATACACCTGGAACATCGTTAGTAGTGAGCGAGATGACAAACATAGAAACGTAGAGTTCTAGGACGAAAACGGCCAACAATCTCTGCAAAAGGCCGCACCGCCTACAATAATATGGCATGAGAAGAAAGCATGTGGTTAAGAGCATCTAGCCAATCCTCCAAAGGTGGAAATCGCCAGACGCTAACCAGACGCTCAGGAATGAAGTACGAGCTGCACCAGCTAAATGTAAAGCTTAAGAAGCTGAAAATCGACTTACACCATAGCCCAGTGCCGGAATGTCGTAGCCCGAGTTCATCCGAAGCTTGCTGTTGATATCCAGCGTCTTGTTGCGTGCCATTTTTGCTGCTGTCGTCGTAGCGAAACCTTTACTCGCAGCACCTAGATGACTCTGCAATGTGAGCAACCTCCTCGCTGCAATCATGCCAAAAGATGGAGAGGAACCTTGGACAGAAGTATGCTGCTGATGACTTGATGGGTCAGCAACGGAGATAAAGCTGGCGAGATTGTGGTGACGCAAGCGCGAGTCGAGCGGAGTCTAGCCTAACCCCGCTTATTTCCACCAGGAAGGATGGGAGGGGTAAAACACCAAGCACCACCTGCAGGCGGGAGATCGCCCGTGCAGTCAATAGCGCTTATAGAGCAGACTGGTGACGTGATCCCTCTCGAAGGATTGTTGCAAAAATAAAGTCAAAATGCCATTCACGTGTGTAAGAGTCATCTAGTGCTTTGTGCATAGTATGATCCTAATGGTCGTGTTGTTTATTCATGGTGTATCTTACAATCAACGAAGTGCGCCAGTCCCAGTCTGATAAACGATAGTGAGAGAAACCCAGACACGCATTTATCCTTTATAACATCGGTTATTCCCGCTCGTCCCTCCATTCCGCACCGTTGCTGATGCCGCTGTCAATCTCATCTGCGGGCTTCTGGTTAGCCTTGCGACCGATATCTCCATCATCCTCACTCTCGTCATCTTCGAACGCTTCCGGGGCTGTGAGCGGCTGCGAAGCCTGGCCGTTTTCACGGTCCAGGACTCCGTCGTCTGCCGAGACTGAAATTCCACGAGCACCCCACTTGTTGTTCCTCGGCCTGCTCTCTTGCGCAGGCTCCTCTCCAGCCTCTTCGTCGTAGTCAAGGTCATCGCGATCAGCCTCCGTGCTCTTCCGTCCGAGCACGCGTCCCACGAGCCAGCCTCTGCTGAGATCGTCGCTGTCGACCACACCGCCACCCCGTAGCTTGACACGCTGTCTTGTCCAGTATACCCATGCAAAGTCAATGTACAGACCGGTCTGGATGAGACCGAAGATGGTGCGAATGGGATCGAAATTGTGCTCCGGACCAAAGCCGCGCACGAGCCAATTGAGAATGTAGAAGCCGCGGTAGGAGCCGAGGGTCACAAGATAGAATGAATCGATGACGGTGGGCACGGTGGTTTGGCGCAGAAGCAGCAGCTGCGGCAGCACAGCGACGGACTCGAGGATAATGGAGAAGACCCATAGGTTCTGCAGGAAAGCACGGGCATCAGTCAAGCTTCGGCGACACGGCGGTTGGAAGCTCCTACCTCGCTGAAGGTGAAGGGGTGCCAGCTGTGGAAGATGCCCGTCATGATCGGCGTCAGGACCAGACTTCCGAGGGTGGCGTAGCCTCCCAGCTTCATGGCCTTCTCCCTCTCCCTTGTGCGAGCGAAGACGCGCATCATTATGAAGACAATGTAGGCCGAGGTGGTGATGAAGTATATTTTGAGGACGAAGTTCCACCAGCGGTGCCAGTCTTTAAAGATGGGGGTGTAGAAGAGGTCGACGTATCGCGTGCAGAAGACAACAATGTAGAGTATCTGCGTCAGCAGGGAAACGCCTGGAGGACAGGACGTGGTCAGCGGCGAGGCAGCGGCGGATAATGCAGCAGGCAAAACACACCCTCAGCACTCCGGTTCGAGTGGATGACGGCGATGAGGATCATGTGCGAGACGGCATGGGACAGATCGCCCAGGATGCGGAAGATGTTGAAGTTGAACGCCATGGCGGCGGCGGCGGACGGGGGTAGCGATGTGTGTGCGAGCTTCAGTAGTGATGGGGTAGCTCATAGCAGAGCTGTGCAGAGCGCGCGCCAGGCTGCGTGGTGTTGCGAGGTCATCTGGGTCGAGGCCGACACCGCCAGCTCCAGCTTGCCCGCCAGCCTGCGTCAACGCGCGGCCAGGGTCCGGCCTGCCTTATGTCAGCAGCGCCAAGCGCCACTGCGACTCGCCTGTCAACCTGCGACTGCGCAGCCCGTCCCCGCCGACACAGGCCAGGACGCGCGCTTTGGCGGCTGCAGCTGTACGGGATACGGAGTACGGGCATGTGTCCGCAGCCGACGATCTCGTCTTCAGCCTCCTGACCGCTGCCCAGCCTCTCGCGATCTATCGCTGCCTCTATGCTCGACGCGTCCGCCATCTGAGCCCCTCGCGTGCCGGCCTGTCTGCGACGCCATGTCCGTCATGTCTAGATGATTGACAAGAGGCGTCCCGCTTGACTGCAGGCTAGCCGTGGCTCCCGCTGATAGAATAGATGAAGCCGAATGCGGCCACTGTTTCACACCCCCGGCCTCGCCAACCAACTCATGAAACAAATCTCCGGGTCCACTCCCTTCCGCCCAGCGCGGAGATCGTATAAGAACAGCCCGCCAGCGCACGACAGCGCCCTCACTACGGTAGGAAGCAACCTTTTGTTCCTCAACGTCCATCGCCATCTTCTCCGAGTATTGCATACTCTTTCCATTCATTAGCCTGTTTGCGTCTCCACACTCTCTATACACAGCTATCTATCAATCAATTTGTTTCAAACCGCTCGCTATGCCTTCATTCAAGACTTCCTCGTTGCAGGCGATGCTTGCCCTGGCGGCATCGACCTCTGCCCTTCCCACATTCTCCTCGCTGGCCAAGCGCCAGTCCTCGTCCCAGGCTCCCACCAATCTCTGCGGCATGCCCGATGACTCTCTCATCCTCTCCAACACCCCTTGGATCGTCTACAACATGATGTACAACTCGGCTCAGATTGTTGGCAGCGCCTGCACGGGCTATGAGGGCACCCAGACTGGTAGCAACGGCAACCTCGAGGTCAAGTGGAACAGTACCTGGAACATCGATTATGTGCAGAGCACCGACAACGTCCCCAAGGGCTACTCCTTCGTCGGCCTGACCCAGAACCTCGAGAACCGCATTAGCGACATCGGCTCGATTCCGGCAACCTACGACTGGACCAGAACGAACACCACCGCCTACAAGGGCAATGTCTGCTTCGACTTCATGACCTCTGACACCAAGGGTGACTCTACTAGCTCCGCTGCACAAGAGTTGATGCTGTGGCTGCAGTACGAGGGCGGCCAGCTGCCCATTGGCTGGACTGATGGTGCCGTCGCTACCATCGACAACCTCTACGGCACGTCCTGGAAGCTCTACCAGGGCAAGAACGAGGACACCGGCATCACCGTTAGCAGCTTGCTGCCCGACACGCAGTTCACCGGCTCCTTCAGCGGTGACATCAAGGATTGGCTCTTGGCTATGGTCAAGCAGGGTCTTTTCACCGAGAGCACCTACGTGAACGTCGGCAATGCCGGTACCGAGCCTTTCTACGGCGATGCCATTCTCAAGGCCACTCTCGGCCTCCAGATCAACCTTTGATCCAGCTCGTCTGTTGCCCCCATTTCCTCTGTGGCCCCTACCTCCACCACTGCCCCATCCGCTCTGGCCCCCGCATGAGCTGAATCCCCCATCTCCTCCGCCCCCGCCACAACGGCCTCCTCCAGCGCCGTGACCTTCGTCCTCCCCTCCTCCAGCAGCACCATCACCATCGAATCCACCGCGCTCCCCATCTCCACTCCCACAACCCTAGCCACACCGACCACCCCAACAGGGCCCCCTTCTTCCTCATCAACCAAGGCACCGGCACCCTACACCACAACAACTACCCCCTCGCCAGTCTCATCCACTCCAGCCCGATCTTCCGAGCTAAGCGCACCCACCCCTTCTGTCCCTACCAGCGCTGCTGACCCTGCTTTCCCAACAGGTAATTACAACCCCTCTACTCCTTCTGGTCTCAGCGGCTCTAGAGGTTTCTGCAACGACCCTCGCCCCACGCCCGAAATTGGCGCTGGGGTTTCTGGCCAGCAGGGACAGAGTCAGGGCCAGGGTCTTGCGCTCGGAGAGGCTGGGCAGGACGGGCCTTGGGCGGTTGAGTATGATTGGGGTTGAGAGCGAGGGGAACGGTGTGATTGAGGGTGATCTGGAGTTAGGGATAGTTCACGAGGGATGAGAAGAAACTCCGATGCGTTGATGAAGTAAAACAGGCGTGTTTCCGGTCTCCGTCCTTCTCCCGCGACGGCGGGGTTTTCGGGCGTCCCGGAAGTGACGGCAGGAGATGGAGATGGAGAGTAGGGAAGACACAGACTTGAAATCTGGCTCAAAATTTATATGCTATGAGGGTTCTGGATTTCGCCTTATGAGTAATTTAATCTTTGATCCGCCTCCTACTTGCTGCTGTACGGGATGTGTATTCCATCTGTTCAACTCTACTTGCTCGCGAATTCCACTCTATCTTGGACCCTTGAGAGGAAAGCAACCATAACATCGGAACGTGCATCACGGGAAGGCACATCTTCTCAACATAATTCGTCTGAATTGGCACAAGCAACACCTCAACATCTCACTACAGTTCATCAAGATTGCATGCAAATGCCCATGACAAATATCCTACCAATGCTATCCCAAATTCCTCAAATTGCCCCCCCAACCCAGCAACCCATCCTTCCCTCCCATCACCACCGCCCGCCCAACCTTCCCCATACCACCGACGTCGCCTCCATCCCAAACACAAAACACACGCTTTCGCTCTCGCTCTTCCCTGCGCGTTTGCTCGCTTGCTACGCAACCATCGCAAGACTCCAGGCCGTCAAACGTCAGGGTATCTCTCGACGACGACAACAACAACAACAACCACAAAAACGATATTGCAAAAGCAGGGAAAAGACCCCCAAAGAAAAGCCCCCCACTATCTATGTACAAACCGATCTTTTTAAGCGACAGTCATGAATGCGTAACGATGAATGCTCAAAAAATACGAGGTTGGGGGGAAATGAACTCCGTTCCCTGATCATGAAGACATGTGCCAATCCGGCAAACAAGAAAACGAGCGCGGATGACGAGAGACGGCCTGGTCCAACGGAGATGAAGATGAAGTGAAGAAGAACAGAAGATAATAGAGATATAATGCGGGAAAAGGGAATATAAATATAAAGTCCCGTCTGCTTCCCAAGATGGAGAGTAGCGAGAGAAGGGGGAGGGGGAGGGGGAGGGGGAAGGTGAAGTCTACACATCACATAACCACACACTTCAGCCTCTTCATCACATCCCTCCTATCCCTATCCTTCTCCCTCTCACGCGCGTTAATCTCATCCAAATTCGGCGCGCTGCCGCTCCGCCGCCCGTCCGACCTCCCCGAATTCGTGCTCCTTATCGTCGCCAACCGCGACAACCCTGACCTGTGTCTCGCGCGCCGCCCCGCTGGACGGTTGCTCCGCGACGACCGTAAGTCGTCGGCGCTCTGCGCGGCGCGGTAGTTCACGCCGAGGGCGCCGCCAAGAACGGCGCGGGGAGGGCTGGGCGTGGGGACGCTGTCGCGGCGGCGGAGGAGTTCTAGTTGCGAGGCTGTGGGGGAGGGAGGCGTGGGGGCTGGTGGGCCGTTGGTGGTCGGGAGTTGGTTGGAGCGATTGTTGTGGAGGGCGCGGGTGGTGGCTTGATAGGCGGATGGTTCCGGGTTCGGTGTTGGTGGGAGGGGTTGAGGTGGAGGGTAGGAGGGGTGAGCGGATGCGGGGATTATGCGGGGGAAGTGGAATTGTTGTTGTGTTGGTGGGGGAGAGGTTGATGGTCGATTTGGACTTGTGTGGTGGCGCGGTGCTGAGGGTCGGGAGGAACGGCCGGAAGGGTGGGAGTAGCGGGAATTGTCGTTCAACGTGGGCCATGGCTGGTGAACGGGGTGGGCGGTGTGTGGATCGGTGTGGGTATGGGATGCAAAGTTCAATGACGGACCGCCGTCTTGCCGTTCAGGAGGAGCGGAGTAGGTGAAGGTGCTGGCCACGGTATCTGGCGGGATAGCGGGTATTTGGAGCCGAGGAAGAGAAGTGTGTTGTGCCGGCGGAGATGCTGGGATGGTTGGAAGAGGTCCACCAACAGGATGACTTAGGCTGATGCTCGTTGCTCCTGGACCTGGAGGATCCGCACTTTCCGTGTACGGCGGAGGAGGAGGTACCCAATTGTCGGCGTCGCTCTCATGTGGTATCTCACGAAGGCCGTCGGCACGTCTGTACTCTAACGGCTGGCCTGGTAATGCCCGAAGGTGCCTTCGATTTGCTGGCGCTACAGCAGCTACAGTTGCAGCGCGGTTCAGCGACATCTGTGATCGAGGTTGTCCATGCGAATAGGGCTCTTCAAAAGCCACATCATCTTCGACGCGGGCATTTACCGGACTTGGATGGGGTCGGGTGGTCGACTGAGGGCTAGTGGTCGTCGATGAACGGAGTAGACTGTTCCTCGTTGCAGCCCTCGCAGCTTCGCCCCTTCTCTGCGCCACAGTACGAGTCCGCACTAATTCAACTTCTCTTTCGAAATCAATGTCATCATCTTCTGGCAGCTTCTCGCCCGGAAGCGTTTGGTCCAGATCAATTTGCATTTTTTGAGTCCTGTCAGGATGTCCGCAAGGATCAGAAGCTTGGCTGAAGTCGAAATCCATCATGATCAAGATGCCGGTGGTTTTGGCGCTCTCTCCAGGCATTATTGGGGTATCAGGAGTTGTGTTCCACACAACATTCCCCACAGCAAGTAGTCGTTCAGTGTCCCCTCTTGGGGAGGTGTCTAACCAGCGCATGCAGGCAATATCCTGGGCTGATGTGTCCTCGGGCCTCTGGACTGAGATACAAGCGCATGGCGCCACAGGACTATGATGCTCAGAGTGCTCTCTCAATTCTTTGTACACTGCGGCGTTGGACTCGTAGGTGTCCGGTAATCTGTACAACCAGATGGAATTGGAGTCGCGTTGTTTTACAGCTACAGCCACGTGATCTGCAGCGGGAGAAACGGTTGGGAGGGCATCTTCCAGAGACTCTGCTCGCATGAATCGGCCAACCTCCGGTGGAGGCTCCTTCGTCTCGACGAACTGGGCTCCAGCAAGATCGTAGATTCCCCAAGAGTCCTCTTCAGCGTCAAAAGCAAAAAGTTCATTGACCTGTCCGGTGATGGAGTCGGGAAGTAGCAATGCCTGTTTCGCAGTGATAGCCTTTTCGGGAAACAGGATCTGCCTGGTCCATGCAACATGGCATTCCTGCGGGATGAGCTCGCCATCCTCGGTGAAGGGGCCATCGAAGGCGCCGTGGACGGAGAAGACGGTGGTAGGGCGTGGAAGCCTTGCAGAGGTGGTTGCGAGCAATGTGCGACCGTCGTCGGAGAAAGTGAGATGGTCCATGGAGTCGCAGTTGACTGAGCGCCTGTCGTTCTCGGACGCCTTCTCCGCCAACGAAACAAGCTCTATTCCATACTGGTAACCGGTGGCCAGGACCATGCCGTCCGGTGACAGGGCAATTGTGCTCGCGTCGACGGTCAGGATGACGCTCTTGATCTTCTCCAGGCCCAGGGCGTCGCCGTTCTGCAGGCGGTACAGGTCGACCTTGTGGGGATTGGACAGCACGGCCAGCAGGCTCGCGTCGTCCAGAATCTCGACGGCGACAGGCTTGCGGCGGACCTCGAGGGTGCGCATGAAGGTTCGGGGCAGCTTGTCGGCGCGCACGAGCCAGATGTTCTTGGTGCTGAAGACGGCGATCATGCGGCCCTTGCGTGATATGGAGAAGCCAAAGGGCTGGGGCAAGGCTGACGAGGTGGCCGTGTCGGAGACGAGGTCGAGGACGGTGGTGCGCGGGCGCGGGTGCTGCTGCTGGCGGGCGCGTAGGGTGGCGGCATCCTTCTGGTCAGCATGGCTCATGTTCGACGCGTGCGAGGAAGTGGCCAAGGTGGAGGGCGCGGTGGACGCGACGCTGCGGGCGGTGGTGGCCGTGTAGCTGACCGACGAGCGGGCGGCGGTGGACAGCTGCGGCGAGGGGGACGGCGCGGGGGGATTGGCGTCGTGCAAAGAAGGCTCCGGGCGGCGGAGGGCGGCGGGCGGCGGTGGGACATTGTCGGGCGGCGAGCGCGGAGGCGGCGCGCTGTAGAGGTCGTCGTCGTCGGCGTCGTCGCCGCGGGTTACGCGTTCCATCGCGCGGGCATCAGCTGGGCATGGCGGCGCTACTTGTCGCGGAGCAGCTCGGGCGCGGCGCGAGAGGCTCGACCGGGCAGGAGCATTATAGATCCGGGCAGCGCATGCGGCCAAGGGCAGAGCTCGCCCGCGCACAAGCAGCAGTGCGACTCTGGAGTCGCGGGCGAGCGTGTGGGCCCTCAGGCGCCATCCCTGCCCGCCTGCACCCCCGCCAGCCCTGCCCTAAAAATAGCCCGGCACGTGCGCGATACGAGCCCGCCCGCCAGTCGCGGCCTCAACCCGCTGCTGTATTTATCTATCGCGCGTCTCGCTTGCCCGCCCGCCTGACCCAAACAAGCCGCCTGCCGCCGCCTGCCAGTCCTCGCCCTGCACGTTCCTGGCCCCGCGCCCGACCGCCCCGTCGCCCGCCCTCGCCGCCGCGTCGAACATCGCCATGCAGCATGTAAAGACTGACAGTGAGGACTCCCCACCTCTTCCCAAAGCCGTCTCCATCTGTCCCGAGGAATGAAGCCTTCCACCAGCTCTTCTGCCGGGAGAATGCCCTGTTGGGCGGCTTCGCTTGAGAGGCGTAAGACTTCAGCATACTGCCAAAAGCTCTTCCTGTCCATCCAGTCAAAGCCAAGGCTCGTTAGATGACGAGGTGCTAAGGAACCCGCGACGACAGCGCCCTTTGCACGAGTTTCATCGGCTTTCGTCAGCACGGCTTGGGCAGAGACGTGGCTCTGAATAAAGTTCTCGGATCAGGAAGAACTCTCGCAATGCGCTGTCGGCTGGGTGAATGACTCCGGCGTGATGATCGTGCCATTCAGGCCGTTTCGCCCAGGTCGTGAGGTGATGCTAACACCGAGCACTTGCTCAGATCGGCGCTCGTGGCTTCTGTGCGTACAGGTCGATCGCACCACGCCACCTGGGAACGTGGGGCCAGAAACGTCGTCACTGGTGGAATCGCTCATGCCCGTCTTCACCGATAGATTCGGATTGAAACGCGGTTTCGGATTCACGGTATTTTTGGCAACTTCCAGGATAAGATGAACTCAAAGACCTTGCTTTGAGACAATGTAAAGTAATGGACAGAAGGTCCCGGTGGATGACGTTGGCGGCTGCAAAACGGGACGACGAAGGTGCACCGAACAGCAGGAGAAGATACGTACCGCGGAGCTCATTGCCCAATACAACCTTGCAAGCATTGCTTCCTGCATAAGCGCGGAGAGTAGGAGGTTGCATCTGGCGGACACGGCGGTTGGCCTTTCGACGAGCCATCGAGCCTTTGCCGGATTTGCCTTCTCTTCTGGCACTTTCTGCTGTTTGGATCGGAGAGCCGCCTCCGCATGACTGGAAGCTGTGTCCCAGAATCTCAGAGCCAGCCAGCTTTTCTTCAGAGCTGCATCAACCTTTCATTGGTCTCCCGATTCTTTCGACGGCCTTTTCGATTGACATTGTCCAGGAGCCTGGGAATTCCACTTACCAGTGTTTGTCATCGGCACTCTACGAGGGTGACGGCAGGAGCCAAGGTCACTTTGAGCACGCCGCATTGGCAAGACAATTGAGTTTGGAGAAAGAGCAACCGAAGGCAGCTTCTCGCAAAGCTGGAATACTGCCGTACCGGACAACTCGGCTCTTGGTGGCCATACGCGGGACTCAGTCCATCCATCGGGTCGTGCCTGCTCTCGGGACACAGCTCGCCCGCGCCGTCGCGCCTGCTCTAAGTTTCGCCTTCCCAAGGGTTTTGGTGCGATCTGCTACCGATGGCAGGATGGGAAGGGTTCGGCATATGAATGATCCGCTCCGGTGGGGCGTGTTTTCCTCCGTCCGTGCGTTCGTGCCTGGATACGGATAGGTAACCGCTCATGATGACAGTGCCGTCCTACCCTACAGCCTGGCGCGCAGCGTTGTCTACATCTACGTAGTAAGGCTTCGAGATGGGCCCTGGGATCAGCCTGGATCTTTGTCTTCAATCTTTCAAAGAGGATGTTGACGGGTTAGTAAGAGCTGCCGATCGAGGAGCTAGCGAAGGCGCCGCTAGGCCTAATCTGGTACGGCCGCCCGCGTCGCACCCAGAGGTCAATCGCAGGCCCGGGCCCTCGGGCGGAGAGTTATCGCGTCGACAGGGCCCGACTCTCGTGATGCTGGGGCGACGAGGGCCGGCCGGGGCGCTTGGATGGATCTGCTGCGATGGAGCTAATCTCAATTTTCCAGGCACGGGCGTGTGATAGGGCGGCGGATGTTCGGCCTGCCGAGCGCCGGCCGTCGGGCGTGGCGCCATTTGAAGCGGGTGGGTGATTAAACACAGCCGCCATATTACGGCGCGCCCGCCCTGCTCTGGAGCCCTAGTCTGCCTGGATCCTGTCGTGCCTGCCCCCGCGACCGCGCCCGCCGTTCATTGGGCTTTCCGCTGCCGCCGCCGCCGAGCCCGCAGCACCACGACCGACGTCCTCCTGTCGCCAAATTTCCGGGCTGCCTCAACAACCGTCTGTCCCCGTCAGCGCCCGCCGCACCCATCCACCCAGCCATGGCCCAAGTCAATGGCAGCTTCGCCTCGCCCTCCGCCGATGCCCAGGCCACGCCCGAGCTCCTCGGCTCCCAGGTCGCCGCTGGCCTCGTCGGCCGCCTGCTCGAGGGCGTGAGCGCCTGGTCCGTCGTCGTCACGCTCTTCGCGCTCTTGGTCGCCTACGACCAGAGTGAGTCGCGCTGCTGCCCCGCGCCTGCGTGCGCCCGCTGACGCCTGCTGCAGTCAAGTACATCTCGAACAAGGGCTCCATCGCTGGCCCTGCCTGGAAGATCCCCTTTATCGGCCCATTCCTCGAGTCGGTGAACCCCGAATTCAAGAAGTACCACGAGAAATGGCTCAGCGGCGAGCTCAGCTGCGTCTCCGTCTTCCACAAGTACTGCGCCCGATGCCTCCGCGCCCGTGCTGCCCAGCCCGCTGACGGAATGCAGGTTCGTCGTCATCGCGTCGACGCGTGACATGGCGCGCAAGGTCTTCAACTCGCCCACCCTGGTCAAGCCCTGCGTCGTCGACATCGCCTACAAGCTTCTGCGCCCCGAGAACTGGGTCTTCCTCGACGGCAAGGCCCACGTCGATTACCGCAAGGGTCTCAACGGCCTCTTCACCCGCCAGGCGCTCGCTATCTACCTTCCCGGTCAGGAAGAGATCTACGACAAGTACTTCCAGAGGGCCCTGGAGATCACCGAGGAGAACAACGGCAAGCATGTGCCCTTCATGCACTACTTCCGCGAGTTGATCACCGCCGTCTCGCTGCGCACCTTTGTCGGCCACTACATCCCCGATGAGTCTGTCAAGAAGATCGCGAACGACTACTTCTACATCACCGAGGCTCTCGAGCTGGTCAACTTCCCCATCATCCTGCCCTTCACCAACACCTGGCGCGGAAAGAAGGCTGCGGACATGGTTCTCGACGAGTTCGCCAAGGCCGCTGCCAAGAGCAAGGTCCGCGTGGCTGCCGGCGGCGAGCCCGACTGCATCCTCGACTGCTGGGTCAAGGCCATGTTCGAGTCGGAGGACTACAACAAGAAGAAGGAGAAGGGCATCGAGGTCGAGAAGCCCGCCCAGGTCATTCGCATGTTCACCGATCTTGAGATTTCCATGACCATCTTCACCTTCCTCTTCGCCTCTCAGGATGCCACCAGCAGCGCCGCCACCTGGCTCTTCCAGATCATGGCCGACAGGCCCGACCACCTGGACAAGATTCGCGAGGAGCAGCTCCGTCTGCGCGACGGCGACAAGAACAAGCCTTTCACCATGGATCTGATGGATCAGATGACGTACACTCGCGCCGTTGTCAAGGAGACGCTCCGCTACAGGCCGCCCGTCATCATGGTGCCCTACCAGGCGAAGAAGTCGTTCAAAATCACCGAAAACTACACGGTGCCCAAGGGTAAGTCAATCTTCATATCGATGATATCATTGTGGTGGCCTAACGTGACGCAGGCTCCATGGTAATCCCGACGACGTACCTGGCGCTGCACGACCCCGAGGCCTACCCCAACCCTGACTCGTTCGAGCCCGAGCGCTGGATCACGGGCGATGCGGAGAAGCAGACCAAGAACTGGCTCGTCTTCGGCACTGGCCCGCACTACTGCCTGGGCCAAGTGTACGCCGTCAACAACCTCATCGCCATGATTGGCAGGGCATCGATGGAGCTGGACTGGACGCATGAGGTCACGCCGTTGAGCGAGGAGATCAAGGTCTTCGCTACGATTTTCCCCAAGGTCCGTCCCCGCAAAGAGCAGTCTAAACACACCGCCACGAGCTTCCGCTGACAGTTTTGATTGCAGGATGACTGCCGTCTGGCCTTCACGAAGCGCCCCTGAACGGACCACGCATGATGATGATAAGCGGGCCGGTGCTGATCCGGGTCTCGGGAGACATCCGACTGACCGGCCGGCTTCTTTTGCATTATTTCACCGATCTAAAATCCCAACATCACTAATATCGTTTTTCCTCCCCCTATAATCTTCTCATCCGCTTCGCCATCATCTCACGAAACAGAAAAAATATCTTTGGCATTAGAGATCTTGGTATTCCAGACCATGGTTGGGGAGATGATGATATACCTGGACCGACCAAGCGACAAGGGAGCACAAAAAGCTTGGGCCAACAGATAGGTTTTATGACAACTGGTTGGGCGGGCATGTGCGCCGGCGATGCGTAGAGCGAGTAGAGCAGCGCTCTTGGCTGGGCTGCTTGTCTTTTTCAAACCCAAGCCTCTCAGTGTTGCGTAATCGGGCGGTGGTCTTCAGACGTCATGGTTTTTTGTGCCGCGACCAACTTTTCGAATTTTCTGCTCACAGAGTTTTGCCGTGACGTCTAATGCGACACATGCATGCGATCCAGGTCTCGTTGCACCTCTCGTCGCGGCAACATGCGATCAGGCGTCGGAACCGTTGCGTACCCGAATGGGTACCATTCTCCGATGATTTCGGCCGAAGCTTTTTTGCCGTTCGTTCTTCCTCTCATTTAATCCTCCGCTGCTCTGGCCACCATCATCATCCTTCCAGCCCACCTAGCCGCTCGTCCCTTTCCCACACCATCCTCACCATAAGAACCCAACCTCCCTAAACCACCAGCCCAAGCTCCAACCCTGTGCACACCCTATACAACGCGCTCCTGAAACCGCGCCCGACAAAAGGAACAAGAAAAAGATTCCCAAAAAAAAAAAAAGCCCAACATCACCACAACGCATACGCATACGAAACGCCGCCCATCCGCCCGCCCGCCCGCCCTCACCCGCGGCGCGTGCGGTCCGCGTGGTTTATTCGTTAGGCTCGGTGGCTCGGTTTCGCGGCCGCTCTGCGCTCCGAGCATACCCATAGCATTGCGCTCCTACGCGCACGCGCGCACGCGCGCACGCCGGAGAGAGAGAGAGAGAAACAGACCATCTGTCGTCCTTAGCGCACGCGCGCATGCACCGCGCCTGCTGATGCTGCGAAGCGAAGGAAGCGAGGTGAGGCGGGCGGGCCGCGGGCTTGCATGCATGCAATGATCGGCCGGTGGGTTGGGCGGGCTTTCCGCGGGAAGGCCGCGCGCGGCGGATGCATGCGGGTGGTTTGTAATGAATCTTGTCTTCCGTCTATCTCCGCATATATCCGTTTCATGGTTGCGGTTGTTCTTGGTGTTGGGGGTGGGTGTGCTGGGGAGGGGTTGGGTTGGTCGATTATCGAGGGAAGAGGGGAGTTAGGTAAGTGGTCGGAAGAGTCGCGATGGTGATGAGGGTTGGAAGATGATTAAGCGTGGGAAGGGCTTTGGGGGTAAACGTGGAGGTTGTGGAGCGAGAGATGGTTCCGGGGTCTTTGGGAGTGCCGTGGGGAAATAGAGCCGACCATTTTCATTCGGCTCTTGAGTCAGTGTCGTATGAACATCCAAAGCATGAGTAGGCTTGTAGGGATTCTTAGTTCCGGTCCTTTCTGTTCTAATGGCCCGAAATGCAAGTTTACCGGCTCGGTAGACGTAGCAGCTTCTTTTTCTTTCTCTTGCGTCACGTTTCCGATATTGCTTCCTCTCGTTACCCCTTGGCAGACAATTTGTAGTACTGTATAAGAAAGGATAGCTTACTTGGGACAATACCGTGCACGATTCTTGCTCATGAATCTTGCACTCTCAATGCAATTGGCCGTCAGAGCTCGCTCATCAATGACACAGATTCTATTACTATTATGCTAAGCGGAGTCTGTCTCTCGGAATACTCGAAGCCATGTAAAATGCAGAACACCCCATTTCCGCGCACCCAGCAGCCCATACTTCGCTCAGTTTACCTTTATCGTTCTCTCCAAGGGGAACGCAAAACCGAGACTAAAATTTGCTAAGACAACCTCGACACCCACCGCCGCAAACGTACCCAAAGCTCCATCACTGCACCTTCCTCCCCTTCGGCACCCTCACCAACCAATACAGCCCCAAAGCCCCCACAACATTAAACCCAACATAAACCCACAGAATCCCAAAATTCCCCCACGCATCCCCCCACATCGCCCCCACCCCCTCCAAAAACGCATCCGCCGTCGCCATCCTACAAAACCTACACCTCCCCCCCACCACCCCCGCATCCTCTAGATACCCACCAGCGATCCCCACATACTCCCCCAAATACTCCCCGCACGACTGCCCCCGCGGCGCCTCAAACACCAACCACTCATTCTCCGCGCACCGCACCTCCGCCCCGCTCAGCGCCGCGCTCAGCAACGCCCCGACCAGGTACGTGAACGGCGAGACGCGATGCAGCCAGAGCCAGGCGCGCGGCAGGGCGGGCGCGGGCACGAGGACGCCGCAGAAGATGAGGGAGAGGCTGAAGCAGAGGTTGGAGAGGTTGGAGCCGGCGGCGGCGGTGGGCGAGGGCGCGACGAGGAGGGTGCCGAGGGTGCTGGAGAGGAGGAGCGTGGCCCAGATGAGCAGGAAGATGAGGGCGGCGCGTTGGGAGGGGATGGGGACGGTGCTGGGTGGGGGGGCGAAGTTTGTGGTGTTGCGGTGGAGGCCGAGGAGGTAGTAGATGGGGAGGTGGATTAGGAGGGCCATTAGTGTGTTCCAGGGGATTTCGACGAGGATGTTGGCGATGAGGAAGGCGGGCCAGGAGTAGGTTTTGGAGGGGCGTTCGCGGGCTTCGTAGAGGGCGCGTTGGGTGATGAAGAGAGGCATGAGTTGTTGGGTGAGTTGGCCGAAGATGGTCATGAGCATGAAGATGGCGAACGTTTGGTTCTGGAGGCCTTGGATGGTGTTGGGGGAGTTCAGGAAGACAAGGCCGATGAAGAGCGCCTAGGAGTGATAGGGTCAGTGTATGGTTGCAGACTGGGCGGGTAAGTACTCAGGTGGCTAGGTCAAGACGTACCGACAGTAGGCAAACCGCCGCCTTCGAGTAGATGTACGATGGCGTCCGCCAGTAATGCGCGAAGACGCGCTTCGTCACTTCCCACATTTGCACCCGGAACGGCGCCGCAAACTCGCGATATTCCTCTTCTTCCTCACTCCCTCCAGCACTGCCTTCCCTCGTCTTCAACCCGACTGGTTTCTCTTTCAGCTGCAACAACTCTTGGTATACAGCATCATACTCCCTACTGTCTCTCCATGCCCTCGGCCAATCCACATCCGAGCTGCATCCGGGCACCGCGCCGGTAACCTCAAGCAGCCACTCGGCCGGATTCGCCTTCTCAGGGCACTTCCTCCCGTCCTCACACCTATTCTCAAAATAGCTGATGACGGTGCGCGAATTCTCACCGATGTCACCGAAGTAGATGGTCTTACCGCCATTGTGCAGGAGAAGGAGGCGGTCGAACCGCTCGAACAACATGGCCGAAGGCTGGTGGATGGTGCAGAGCACCGCTTGGCCGGCCTTTGTCAGCTTCTCAATCAGATCGCAGATGGACCACGAGGTTTGGGAGTCGAGGCCAGAAGTGGGCTCGTCAAGGAAGAGAAGCGAGGGCTTGGCGGCGAGTTCCACGCCGATGGTCAGGCGCCGGCGCTGCTCGACATTAAGGCCTGAATGGTAATGGTCAGAATAGACGAAGTACTTCACAGGTCAGCTTCATCTCACCCTCTCCAGGCACGCCAACAACGGCGTCGGCGTACTCCTCCATGCCCAACAGCTTGATCACTTCCCAGACGTAGTCCAACTTCTCCTGCTTCGACACATGTGCTGGTTGCCGCAGTAGCGCGCTGAAGTTCAGCGCTTCCCGCACTGTCGAAGTTTCCAGATGAAGATCCTGTTGCTGCACATAGCCGGTCGAGCGCTGAAAGTTCCTATTGCGTGGGAGTCCGTCGATCAGAACATCTCCGCTGACCACACCCATCGTCGTTCGTGCAGCCAGCGCATCCAGAAGCGTGGTCTTCCCAGCACCCGAGACACCCTGAATGCGATTGCTTAGCAGGATCCAAATTGTGTTCAGCACCAGGGACCACTTACCATCAACGCAGTCAGAGTCCCCGGCTTAATCCAGCCATCCACATGATCCAGAAGCCTCTTGTGCCCCTCAGCCGCTTTGATGTCGTAGCAGAGATTTTGCCAGTGAAAGACAGATGTCTTTATCTTGATTGACGAAGCCGCACTGGATTCGCCGATGATGCTGCTTCGATGTGAAGCGGCGGCTTCAACGTCCTTCGACGCCTTGGCTTTTAGCGCATGTCCACGCCTAAACACCAAAACCTCCCCTCTGGATTTCTGCGCCCGGACAAATTCCGCAGCCAGGAGGTACGTCACCATGAAGAGAAAGATCAACGCGACCAGCGCGCCGAAGTCCCTGGACAAGGTCAACCAATATCCCACAGGCTGACCACGCCCCTGAGAGCTTTCGAAGAGAAGCGAGTGCTTACCTCCACTTGTGCGCGTATTCGTACTGGAACGCAGAACCGATGTATGCATCCCCATCGACCACATCCGCTCCCGGCTCCGCTCCGACAGCATCACACACCCTATTCATACTCCCTACATTCCGATACTTCGGCAGCAACCCCGGCACGAACGTCCTGCAAGCAAACTGCCTGCCATGAAACTCGTTGATCATCAACGCCTCGAACCCATACGCCACCGGATCGACCCAATTGATCCACCTGCTCCAACCCCGCATGTAATGGATCGGAATAACAAAGCCAGTAAAGATGACAATGGCGAGGATAAGCAGCACAGCAGGCACCATGGCCTGACTGACCGTACGCGAGACGGACGCGATGGTGCGGAAGATCATAGACATGGCGAGGGTCAGGGAGAAGGAGATGAGCAGGAAGAAGAAAAAGGCCGAGGGGGTGCGTCGGAGGTTCGTCAGGAAGTAGAGGGGGAGGTTGAAGAGGATGCAGTTGGCGATTTTGTAGGGGAATTCGGTGAGCATGCTGGCGAAGGCCTCGGCGCTGGTGTGGTACAGGGCGTAGCGGGTGTGCTTTTCGACGATGGGGCGCTGGGCGTAGAGGGTGAGGATCTGGTGCTTGGCGTTAGCGTATTGCCCGCCGGGCTGGGGACTGAGGTCGAGAAGATGGTACCTCGAGGGCGCTTCCAAAGGCGTTTGTGAGGATCGCGAAAAAGAGGAGCGCACCCCGTTGGAAGAAGCTGGTGGTGTCGTCTTGTAGGTTGTAGAAGACGCTCCCGATGATCAGCGACATGATTGCGTTGCCGAGCAATTGAGTTACAGTCAGGCTTGGATCAGCACGCAAGCGCTTGAAGCACCTCCAAAGGCAGAGCCGGACCTGTTGGGGATAGGAAAGTGTGTACGGAGACGCTATTCGGCTGCAGAACTTTCAACGCGGTATTTCGTATGGGGGGTTCCAGGATTACTTACGCAAACTTTGCCTGCTGTGCTCTCTTCGACGCCACGAACTTATCGAGATGCTCCCCGCCAAAGGCATATTTACGGTCGTACTCGCGCAGGTCCTGTAAAAGGCGATGATACTCGTCACTAGCCTTCCACACCGCGGCGAACTCATCCGGCGTTCGCGGAACACGGTGTTCGTGACCTTTCCGTACAATCCGCTCCGCCGGGCTGGTCATAGACGTCAGAAAATCAGCAGTGGTCTGTCGTTGAGGACACTCGAATCCCAAGTTGACGAAGTAGTCCCTCGCTTTGTCGCAACGCCCGAAGAAGATCTGGCGGCCCTCGTAGAGCACCGTCACCTTGTCGAACATCTTGATCCCATCAGCAATGTCCGACACTCCATACACTGATGAGACTTACATCGTAGGTGTTCTGGCTGGCCTGGTAAATAGCAACACAGGCACTCACGCCCAGATACTCGGTCTGCACCCTCAACGTCTTACAGAACTCGAGCGCGTTGGCACTGTCCAGGCCCCTCGTACTGTTGTCCCAGCACTGCAGCGGTGCTCTGCTCAACGTCGCTTCCGCAATGCTGACCCGTTTCCGCTCGCCACCGCTCACCCCGCGGACATACTCATCGCCGACCTTGACGTTCACCGTGTGCCCAATGCCGAACATGGCCATAACGACGTCGCGCATGTGCTCAGCCCACCGATCGCGATCCACGCCACCAAGCAGAACGCGCGGAGCGCGAGCCCGCGCCGCAAAGAGGAGTGTGTCGCCAACGGTGAGCGACGGGAAATGCACGTCCTGCTCAGCCGTATAGATCGCATCGCCGCAGAAATAGCGATGCATCTGATCAGCACAGATACCTACAAACACCCAACCGCATTAGAATCCTCGCGCCTCCAGATACACACACACATACGCACAAACAACAAAAACAGAAATAAGGGAATCCTCACCTCGATAATTCAAATAGCTCTCCTCATCCACACTCAACCCCGCCACCTCCCCCGCCACCGTCTTCAAAAGCGTCGAGCACCCACTCCCCGGCGGCCCCAACACCAACACCATCTCCCCCGCCTCCACAACCCCATCACACCCCCACAAGATCTCCTTCTCCCTCTCCCTCTCCCTCTCCCTCTCCCCCTCCCTCCCCCCCTTAACAACAACCCCCCTCACCCACTCCCACCCCCTCCAAACCACCGACCCCACAGTCCCCTGCACCGCGCTCTCAGCCGCGACCCCACGCACCCACAGATTCGCAAAGGCCAAGCCCGCCGTCCGCGGCGGCTGCTTGTCGGGCTCGGCGGCGTGCAGGTGGAGGAGGGCTTTCGCCCAGGCTTTGGGGGAGAAGGTGGGGGATTTGGGGTCGAGGACGGAGCCGGGCGGGGCGAGGAAGGGGTTGTGGGTGTTGGGGTGGATGTAGGTGGGGAGGGAGGAGTAGCGGTGGGCGAGGAGGCGGATGCGGTGGTCGCGGTCGCGGTCGTGGGTGGTGGTGGTGGTGGGGTCTTCGATGTGGCGGGGGGGAGTGGGGGAGCGGGAGGGTGGTTTGGTTTTGGTGGTGTCGGTGATGGCGTCGTGGCTGGCTTGCGTTTGTTTTGAGTGGGTGCTGTGGAGGCTTTGGCGGTCGGAGGGGCTGGAGGGGTCGATGAGGTCGACGCGGGAGTCTGTGCGGTGATGGCGGATGGATTCGCTGTAGCGGGTGCTAGTGTCTTCGATGTCGGGCCAGGTGTTGTGAGGGTTGGGATGGGAGTGTGAACGGGAGCGGGTGTCGTGAGGGAGGATGGTCATGCCGACTTGCTCGCCTTCACCGCCGCCATCGTCGTCGGTGCTATTGGTTTCTGAGTTCGCGGCGGTGGAACCGTATCGGCTGTGAGTAAATCTTCGGAAGGATACCATTGGAGGCTGAAGAGAGATAGTGTTTAGAGAAGCTGATAGGATTGATGGACGTTGGCGGAGAAGAATGGGCTTATTGGATTTATGATTTCTGCACAGCCAGTAGCTGGGAAGAGCCGCAGATCCAGGAAAGAGTACGCAAAGGCTCTTGAACAAAGAGAGGGCGAGTTGATAGGAACCGTTGCCAGGTAGGCTGTTGACCCAATGATGTGGCACGATGCGGTCCGTTCTGACCCCTTGCGTTCAACCCTTCGACTCCCACCGGCACTCACCACCTCCGAGCGTGAGTAAGGGAGAGGAATGCATCCTCGGAAGAGAAAAGATCCCGTATCCGAGGAACTTCTAATTAAGATTAGCATTACTGTGGCAACAATTCGCAAGTAACACTTGGTTTTCATCCTGATGCTCTTGCCGTGGCACAGGCCTTCGCCGGGACCTACTCAATCTCAACAGCCAGCATACTTTCCGTCGCTTGGGAGCTTAGCAACCAAATGAGTGGCAATGTTTAGGGAAGGTTTTCCTCTGTGTATTGGCCCATTTGTATGTACCGTCTGGGAGCTTGCGATCCCGTATGAGACTCCGCATATTAGTGCATGCTACTTATGCTGCCTCCTCTTCTTGTTTTTGATAGCTTCTGTTGATGTCAATATCTGTCGTTGGCCGTGTGCCTCACGTAGGAGTGGTCTCGATAAGAGTGGGTTGCGCAGGATCTGTTATAGGTGCTCCCATATAAGATTATGTAGCAGCTCGAACCTATCTTGCTTGAACCATCGTTTTCGCACCTGGGAGAACATCACTAGTCATCTGCTAGAAGCTATGAGTTTGGCCTACCTTATGTGACTCCTACACCTCATACGGCTTGGGCATATGCATCTTTAGCCCTCACCCGCAACTCTTGAGCCTCATCTCAGTCTACATCTCAGTTTCATCAGCCCAAACCCGTCAGCCAGCAGCAGTGTCGAAACAGGGTTGTAAAGGTGTTCCCATGTGTGATGGGGTACGAACAAAGTAGAAAGCTTGCCATTGCTGAGAGAGTATATGTGGAGCCGTAAGCATCAGGTTGTGGCTGATGGTGCAAGAACCTGAAGAATGGAGAAGTATGTCAGCAGCGCTTCAAAGACGTTAATTGGCGTCAGATGAGTTTTCAGCCAGCCAGTAGGGCCATAGCTCAGCGTCGAGCTCGCCGGATACCCAACGCGCATGGTCCATCGCCCACAATTAACTTTGCGGGCACCCATAACGCACGGACACCAACCCTGATCGTGTCCATAAGACCAACTCCACCTCTTCGTTACCTTCTTCCTTCTTCAACGTCCGGCACACTCTAGAACAAGGCCCACCCTTGACGACTACCACAAGATCTTCTTATCACACTTGAACTTCAAGCCCAACACCCAAAGTTCTCTTCATCGACCAACCCCTTCCACCTCCCCCGTTGCCGACTATACAAGGCCTAGATCTTGTCAGCAGTCTTAACCCACGAAACTACCTACCTCCGGCCAAAGCAAAAATGGTGCACATGATGGACGTCCCCCGATCCAGCTTCGACGGCCAGCTCGGAGGCCCGATCCAGTACCAAAAGGTTCGCGTCTACGAGGACGACGAGTCCTCGAACGAATCCTCCAGCAGCACGAGCGACGAAGAGCCGAGCCTGTGCTCTGAGATCCCAGCAAGAACGGGCTACAAGATCGTGCGGTTCCAGAACTCGACGTCGGCGAAATTCCAGGCCAAGGTGATGAGAATGCGCCGCGAGTCCATGTGGGTCTCGTGCTGCTACGGCGGCTGGGACCTTTCTCAGTTGCTCCAAGAAACGGGACTCACGTCGAATATTTGCTATGAGTTCCGATTGCTCCACGACGAAACTGAGGCCGTCCTGACCCTAGGCGAATGGGCCGAAAAGACGATTAAGGGGGATTTGCTTACGCCGCTGACGAAGTTCCTCCAGTACGTCCAGTCTCATTGGGTTGGGCCAGACAAAGAGTACTACGGCTACCAGATAAGGCTCTACACAGTGAAGTCCATTGACGAATCTCACTATCTCCAGTGGCATATAGATCAGTACGGCTCCGAGAGAGATCGGCCCGGGCCTGAGCCGGTGAGGGTCATCAGCACTCTTAAAGGAGCAGGGACCATGTTCCTTCGCGACAAGGACCGCTGCTGGGCGGATTTTCTGTATCAGCCCTTTCTGGACATCCAAGAGATGCAGCAGCTTGAGCTTGGTGAGCTGGCCATCTACCAGGGAACCGAGAACAAGAGTGACAGACATCTCCGGCAGGATGGAGCCATACACGCTCCTCCTGATTGGAACAATGGCGATAGAGTTGCCGTGGCGCTTATCCTCGGATCCAAGAGGCAGGTTAAGGTGCTTGAGGACGTCATGTACCGGGATATTAGAACGCCCGATGTCCATTGGCCTCGGATTGCTCCCACTCACGGATCCAACTACAGATAGCTACCGTTGCGGAGGATATCCTCATCTCAAGCGCAGAAATGCGTTGGCTGATGGGGGCTGAGCCTTTGAGCTCTGGGCGGATCTAATGAGGGAAAAGGAGAAGATGCAAGGCGCAAAAAGCAAAAGCAAAAGAAAAGGTCAGCCTTGCATTTCCCCTCCAGGTGTTCACCTTTTCTGATCAAACGACAGAACAGTTTCAGCTTATCCTCCAGTCTCAGAGGAGGCCATGATCCCGCGCTCTTTCTTCACGGCTGAACAAGGCCGTTTTCAGAGAATAAGTTAACCATGAGGTTAGTCGTGAAATGAACCTACATTACTTCGGATGTACTGACAACTCAGTAGGCTGTAAAACATCAGCTGCATGGGCCACGAGAAAATCTTCTTCAACTTCACGCGAGCTTAGATCATCTTCGCGCCGAGGCACGGTGTTGGATACTTGCCGGAGGTTGGCGGCTCCGGATGGAAAAGTTCTGCGGTGAGGCACTTCCTGGCGTTTCCGGTAAATCTTGCCCTTTGGAGTTGCGTCTGGAGGGTCTTGCTTGGCAGGCGGGTAATACGGGCTTGGATGTTTCTGAAGCGACTGGATATCCCCGTAGACACAGCGATCGATGGTTTTCCCAACGATTGCCTGACCGACTCTGCGCGCCAGCCCACGGACGCTCGCACGAGCTGTACTGACACTGCCGAACATACGAGATCTGCAAGAGAACCGCCACGCGGGTGATCATCAGACTTTATCGACCTGCGGCTGGAAATAGCAGCTGAGCGGCGGTCGATCGATCAGCGAATGGACTGATGTGGGCCTGCGGACGTCGCGATGGCGAAGGCCTGACGACTGACGCCGAGGGCGACGCACGCAAGTGGCTGGCGGGCAAAGCGCGGACGCGCCTAAGGATAGAAACGAGGCCACCGGCGCGTCACAGCCTGCAGGCAGTCGGAGAAGCTTCCAGTCGGCGGCGGATGCGGCAATTCTGGGGGTCCGGGGAACGCGGTCCAGCGCAGGCACAGGCGATAGGCAGAGGCAGGGAGCTGCCAGCGCAGCGGCGCGGCGCAGCAGCCGTTCAGCTGGCGGCGGCGGCCAACCACGGCGCGGCTGGTCGGCTGCTGTCAGACGGTCTGGGCGGCTGGTCCGACGCACAGCTAAGGGGCACCCGCGCAGTGCATGAAGGGCCAGGGGCTGTTGCGACGGCGCGGCGGCAGGCGTGCGGCTAGCGGAGAGGACGGCGCAGGGCGGGCGGGAGCGACGACAATGGCGGCCGTTGGCGCTGGGCGGCGCGGCGCGAGTCAGAGGCTCGGGCAACGCGTGGCGATCATGGAGCTCGCCGCGCACAGCTCGCCAGAGCGGCCGCTGCGGTGTCCAGAGCTTCTGGATCGCCGGCGCCGGGGCCGCGTCGCATATGCGCTGTCGCCAGAGCTCACCACCGCGCGCGCGCCCAACAATTCCTCGCAGATTTGGCGCGGCGCACGCCCGCGCTCCCCGCGCGCACGCGTTTCACTCGCCGCGCCTGGGCTGGGCGCGCTGCACAGGCGCCGTTTCAGGCCGCCCAAAGCGTGCCCTGCGCAGATGAGCTGCCCTGCTGTCGCCGTCGCCCTGCCGCCGCCCGCCAATCGGCGCGCTGCTCGTCCACAGGGGCCGCCAGCGCGCGGAATAAAAGCCAGCACCACCGCCCTGCTCCCACCTCTTTTGCTCTCCAGTCAGTGACTCACTCCCCGTCCTGGACTCCCTTTTAAAGGTCACGCGTTCTCTATCAACTTTCCTTACGCGTCGTTTACTT
This sequence comes from Neofusicoccum sp. Z2, assembly GCA_037356115.1. Classification (NCBI taxonomy): domain Eukaryota; kingdom Fungi; phylum Ascomycota; class Dothideomycetes; order Botryosphaeriales; family Botryosphaeriaceae; genus Neofusicoccum; species Neofusicoccum sp. Z2. The sequence goes on from JBAWJY010000016.1 coordinate 152,065, forward strand.
CTTCTTCCCATCGACGTCACAATGGCCGACGGCGGCGACTACATCCACCGCGCCCGCTCCGAGACTGTGAGCCAGCGCAGCGTCCGGATTGACGCCCCCGCGGAGCAGATCGAGCCCACTCCTTCTGTTCCCTCCGTCTACCCTCCCCCGTCGAGCAATGGCACCGTGACTGAGGAGAAGGCCGTCGACATGGAGGCCAAGCCTCTTGAGACCACCTTCTCTCCCCAGACCGCTCCAGTCATCACAAAGTACCGCAAGCAGCGCTCGAAAAGCATCGACCTGGATGACTACTTCGTACGCTGCCCCCGCCCGCCCAATGCCCGCACGCCCGCTGACAGCCTCGCAGGAAGGACCGCGCGCCATCGACAAGCACTCGAAGTGGCCCATGTTCCTCCGGATGCACGGAAGCATCTTCCCGGAACTGATCCTTCCAGTCATCTGCTGCGGTTTGTGGGCGACGTTAATGTGTGTTTATGTGCCATTGCATTGCTGATTCTGTTCCGAAGGCACCTCGCTAATCATCTACAGTACCTGCATCTCGGAATTCGTCCACCCGCTCGGTGTCTCCAACATCCTGTTGACCGTCCTCGGCTTCGTCGTGTCCCTCGCCATCTCGCTCCGCAGCACCACCTCCTACGAGCGCTACTCGGAAGGCCGCAAATACTGGGCCCAGCTCATGCTAGTCTCCCAAACGCTGGCACGTGAGATCTGGGTCTCCGCTTCCGAGCGTGAGGGTGAGGAGGGCAAAGAAGACGTTCTAGGCAAATTGTGCGCTTCCATCGTCTCGCATACGTCTCGCACATGGCTGACTCCCGTGCAGGACCGGACTCAACCTCATCGTTGCTTTCGCCAACGCCCTCAAGCACAAGTTGCGCTTTGAGCCGTACATCCACTACGAGGATCTGCAGGGCTTGGTCCAGCACCTTGACACCTACGCCAAGGAGGCCGAAGACCCCGAACTGTTCGCTCCACGCCAGAGATCCGCCTGGAAGACCGCTGGCGAGTATCTGGGTGTGCCTATGGCCGAGTCGAACCCTCGCAAGCAGGTCAAGCGCGCCAAGAAGCCGCTTGGCAACCTGCCGCTCGAGATTCTCAACCACCTGAGCCGCTACGTCGACACCCTCACTCAGGGCGAGAACCCCAAGCTCCAGGGTTACCACCAGGTCCAAGCCAGTAAGTTCTCGCAGCACCACATTCACTGTCGCGCGCGTCATCTGACCCGTCCCAGCGCAAGCCATCTTCCAGCTCAACGACGTTCTTGCCGGCACTGAGCGTGTTCTCAACACCCCTCTCCCGATCGCCTACACCATCGCCATCTCGCAGATTGCATGGATCTACGTCCTCATGCTGCCCTTCCAGCTGTGGCCAACCCTCACGTGGATCACCATCCCAGGCACCATGGTCGCAGCGTACATCATCCTGGGCTTCGAGGCGATCGGTCGCGAGATTGAGAACCCCTTCGGCAACGACGTCAACGACCTTCCGCTCGACGACTACTGCAACCAGCTGGCGGCCGAGATCGACATCATTGCGTCGACTCCCGCGCCCCGGCCCGACGAGTTCATCAAGCGCCAGGACAACCTGGTTCTCTTCCCCTTCAGCCCCAACGGCTACTCCGCCTGGGCCTCCCGTTCCGTCGGTCAGATCCGCGAGCGTCTACGCGCTCGCCCCTTCCAGACGATGCAGGAGGCCGAGGACGCTCGGAAGAGCATGCACGAGTCGCGGAAGAAGAAGCAGGAGGAGGTATAGGCTGAACTGCCTTAACTTCCTCTTCTGTTTTTCTTTCTTCTGGGCTGGTTGTCTCGGCAAAAATCTCTCCTCTTTCTTCTCATAACCCCCCACCCCCTAGGGTCAGCGATCTCGGAAGACTGGCATCTTCGCTTCTTTGTCAAAATTGGATCGAGCCGAACAAGCAAGTATAGAAAAAGTTATTGTCTAAAGGTTTTTAGCGAGCACGGACACGGAGTTTTATCACCCTATAGCGAGATCGCTTCGCTTTGCGTTTTATCATCGGCGCCTTTGTTTTGGAATGCTTTCATCACCCCCTGCGTCTTTTTCGAGAAGGGAGAGGGAAAGGTCGTCTTTTCAGACCTGGAAATGGCATTAGCGGGAACACCGGTGGCATTCAGTCGATCCACCGATAGGCTTGTTGATGGGAAGCCTCTTTCTGGCACGCTTCCGTGCCTTTGCGAAAAAAGAAAAGAGAAGCTCTTATGCGGGCTCCTTTTCCATTTTTTCCTTTTTGGGTGGGACGATCAACAAAAGTCGTAAATCCCCTTCTTATCGTCGCTCGTTAGACATTTCAAGCGCGGTTCCTAACGCTTGTTATCGAAATTTAAGTAAAACGATTCGCCCCCCAACTCTCAGCTTCCATCCAGTCACTCAGTGCATGCAAGTGATGTATGAGACGTGCATTTAGCCAAGCTACCTGCCCAGATAGGCAACAGGCGTCGTCAGCTTACGACAGCCGCTGCTGCATGCCTTAATCTCCCCCGCAATCCAATCACGCCGCCACAACGCTCCACTCTTCTCCACACCCAGCTCACGCCACTTCAGCCACCAAGATCTACTCCGAGCTCAGCTCACATACGTGTAGTGTGGTGTATAGCAGAGATGGGAAGTTGGGGGATTCATTTCGATGCGAGAGTGGAGCAAGCACTGTGCTCTCTGCATCTAGATGTACTACTGGCGCAATCCTACGCGAACCAACCTCATACGTATGTATGCCCTACCTCCACATTCTATCCACATTCCGCTCTCCCCTTCCTCGCCCTCATCCTCTTCAACTCATTCTCATCCTCTACTTCATTGTTGGAGGGAACTGTGGCATAAGAGATTTGTAAAGAGCACTGTTGAGGTAGAAGTGTTGCCAAATGTACAGAGAATAGCCGAATGCAATTGCGAAGACGAGGCGGATGCGGCCTCAGTCCGTAAAACTTTGAATGTTCTTCAGGCCCGATGTCCATGTGAATCCATTCCAGCAGTGAAACAGCGTTTCGTCTATGATATCGTCGTCTTCCACCTCCTCGCCGTCGTCGAGATCGTCCTACCTGGTCTATTCTCACCAACTCTTGTTTCCCCAGCACTTCCGCATCCATCTCTTTGCCAAATGTAGTTAAGAAAGTTAGAAAAATACACTCAAGTTCCAGACAGCATCTTAATGAGTGTTCGATATCCATAGCATAGGCGGAGTCCGCCGGAGATCGAAATACCCGTGCTCCCAATCTTAATTGGCCATCTTAAGAGCCTTCCACTCTTTATATAGAAGCATAGCACGTAGTATTAAGACTTAGCATAGTACAGATATATTAAGTAGGTTATTATTATTGCTCGAAATGTATTGACTGACTAGAATCTAATAGAAAAAACACGGGAGATAGTGGAGTTTGAGGTCGGCAAGAACTACCGCAGGATCGCTGCCGTAGACGAACCAGGCGAACTAATTACCTTCGTGTCGACTACACATGCAAACATCTATTTGATGCGGCTAGTAGGACTGTGGAGCCGTTTCGCCACCGTTAGTGGGAAAGATACGAATGAGGCTCGAAGCATTATCCTTTCAGCGTCTCAAGGCCTATGACGTTGATCGCATGCTAGCAGTTCTTCCAAAGATAAACCGCTGAAACTTCACCATTATATTACTCTCTCGACCGACCTGCTCGAAGGCCGTAGACGAAGCGAAGTCTACGGTCTATATAGATTCCGACATCACAAGTGATGGTTTCCTACGTAGTCGGCCCCAATCACCAGACCCAATTTCACGCACATCGCCACCATCGAAGCAGAACTGTATCATTCCGGAAGAATACTACTAAAGTACAGCACACGAAATGAGCCGCACCCTCCGCGCATGCCCCATCGGCAGTGGGGAGATGGATTTAAGGGCACGATGGAAAAAATGCCTTTCTGGTTCCCAAAGAGAAAAAAAAATTGTGTCCCACCAGCGCCTCGGTTTCCCGCCCCCTTTGTGGTCAGATCAGAGTCGATAGACAGACCCGGTTCGTCACTTAAAATGATAAAAAAAACGCCTCTAGCTTTCCAAGAAGAAAAAGCCCTTGGACACGTATAGCCATCGTGCTCTCATGCACCCGTTCGTTCCACCAGATGAACTTTTCCTCTCGTCATTCGCCGAATGGAATCCGAATTGCTTAGATTTCGTGGCTCTTGAAGCCCTCGTCTCCCTCCTTCAGCGGCGAGACGTCGCCCTCCTCGCTGGCGCCGACCTTTTGCACGCCTAGCTTCTCTCCGAACGCGTTCGCGCCGTGCACGGCCTCCTGGACGATCTTCATGCCCTCCTGCGGGCCGGCAAGAGTCGCGCGCTTGAACGCATCTTCGACGGACCGCATGCGCTTCTGGAAGGCGAGGCGGTCGAGGAAAAGCTGCTGGCGGCGACGCTCAAGATCACGGCGCTCAGCGGAGAGGACCTGCTCGAGCTCCGAGAACTGCTGCAGCTTGAGTTGCATCTTCTGCAGCTCAATGTTGACAGCACTCGAGACGAGGCGAGAAATGGTGCGCTCTTCGTGCGAGGCGAGGGCCGCAGCACGGGCGGCAGAGAGAGCAAGCGGGACCGTAGCGTAGGGGTTTGCCGACTTGGTGGCATCGGGTTGGGAGGTGGTGGTAGCAACAGCGGTAGCGCCGGTTGCTTGAGGTGAGCTCGCGTCGACTTCCATGCTGTCCTCGTGCTTCACCTCAGCTTCAGCAGCCGGAGCAGCAGAAGCCTCCTTCTCCTTGCCCTTATCCGATTCACTCGGTGGAGCATCGCCCTTCTCCAGCTTCTCCCGAAGCGCACGCTTCATTTCGTCCACGCTCTTGCCAGCTGCCGCTGCGGTTACCGAAGGATCGGCCAATCCAGCCAAGAAGCCCATAACAGACAGGACAGCATTGTCAGCCTGAGTAAAGGGAAGACGGCCGTTGCTCAGGTAGGATAACGAGCCTCCAGTCAGGTCGGTCTTGTTGGCATTCTCCTGCTCCTCGAGATACTGGTCCTCGATCTCAAGTTGAAGGAACTTGAGCACGCACTCCTCCCTTGTGCGGTTACCGACGTACTCAGCAACCTGGTTCCAGTCCTCGTCGAACATCTCCAAGGCCTCAAGCAACCGCAGAGTCTCACCATCAGTCCAGGGAGCGTTCCGGTCAGGGATGCCCGAGTACTTGTCGTTCTCGATCTTAGTGTAATCCGAGGCAGTGCTGGAAGAGGGGAAGCGACCTTCGAGGAAGCAATCAGGGCAGAGATCATATTTGAGCATGGCTGCGGTCTTTCCTGATGCAGAGTGAGGGGCGGATTTGGTGTTGTGGTAGTGGACGCGAGTGCAGTCAACGCCACACGAGAAGCAGTTGACCTGCCTGCCGGGCTCCTTGAGGGCATCAATGAGAGATTTGCTGTCGGCGAGCTGGGTTCCGTTGGTTGCAGAGCCCTCGCCATTGGCAGGCTTTTCCTTGGATTCAGCTGGAGTGACCTCCTTTCCGTTCGATTCATAGGCATTACGGCGGATCTCCAGATTGAGGTCCTCTTTGGAAGCTGGCGTTTGGCTCGCGAGCCGGTCCGTAGCGGTTAAGGGCTTACCCACAGTGATCGCCGCCTTGGGCGCCGGCTGGTGAGGCTGCAGGCCGCGAGGCGTATCGGCCGTAACCTTGAAGTGTCCGGTGAATGGCGGGCCAATGTTAGACGGCCTGGTGTCGGGATCGACCTGCACGAGAAAAGTCAATATATGGAAAGCCCCCGAGCTGGAGGAAGCACCCATACCTGGTAGTTGATCAAACCCCACTGCTCAAGGAATGCGTGAACACGCATAATAGCGCAAACATCACCAGCCAAGTTGCGTCGACAGGCGGTCACAGTGAGATACTCGGCGGGATTCAGGCGGTACGTATTAACCATGAAATCCCGGTAGTCTTTGTAGACTGCCGGAGTCTTGCTGCGGTTTCGGCTGTTGAAGAACTCGGGGAGAGCCTTGCGCTCGATATTGTGAATCGTGTGCATGTCGAACCAGGTGCTGTAACTGGGGAGGATGATGGCGTGGGTTTGAGCGATGAGATGCGAGCGTGCTTGGTTTTCGAGGGCGGATTTCGTTTGCGTGGGCTGGTCGTCTCCTGCAGCATCGGCATTGTCGCCACCCTCCTTGTCAGGGCTGCCGCCCTCCTTCTTGGTGTCGTCCATGCCGCCCATTTCCTCATCCTCTGCAGCATCAGCGTCCTCATTTTCGGGCCTGGGCCCCTCGGGCGCATCGAGCGGGTTGTCCGATACGGCGGCGGGAGTAGCATCATTGTCCTTCTGGACTGAGTCCTGGGCGTCGTCTGCCATGGCGGTATCGTTATCTGTTCAATTTCCTCGTTAGCCTCATCGCTGTTGTCCAAAGGTAGTCTGGCTTCATGTGAAATTAATGCGTGCAACTGTTGGGACAGCGGGCTAGCTGAGTGTAATCCGGACTAAAGATCAATGCGTAGGTTCCGAGGACACAAAAATGCTCCATGGAACTCTTTCCCGCTCAAGGACCCCGAAGCCAGCAATGTGGTCATTACGCAGAACCACTCCGCTTGTTTTGGAGGACACAGGTGAAGAGCCGCTGGATCGACTGTTCGCAACACTCGTCCAAGATAGCCAGGCTCACCCAAGTTGTCCTCCGTCCCAAGATCTGTGCGCTCAGTCTCTTCGGAATCCGAGCTGAATAGCAATCTTTCCAGTTCGCTGACCAGACTGGTTGAGGACCTCGACTGACTGCGGCTGGCGCTAAGGTGGGCGAGATCCTCGACAGCGGCGTGGCTTCCTTCATCGCGGGGGCGAGATGCAGGAGAACAATCCGGAGTAGCTGAACGACCCAAGGACGTAGAGCGGTGGCTTTTGGGGAAAGACATGATAACCGAAAAGATAGCAGCACTGCGGCGTGTCACGTACCTGTGTGTTCGGGTTGGGATTCGGCGGCGGGCGCGTCAGCAGTGCCCTCGTCGGCTGCGGAAGGCGCGTCAACGTCCTGGGCAGGAGCGGTGGAGTTGTCTGCGCCGGGAAGCTCGTCGGCCATTGTGCGGTGGGTGCGAATTGGACAGGCGCGCACGCCCTGAGGATGAAGCTACGTTTGGGTCGAGATCGCGCGAGGCAGCGCGAAAGGAGGGCCGAGGGTAGCAGGGTCGGATAGAGGTGGTAGACGCGACCGCGATGGTGCCGCGTTGAGCGGAGGAACAGCGGGAGCGATGGGAGGTCGGGAGGACGATGGCGGTGATGCGCGTCGTGGGCGACTGGGACGTGAACTTCTTCGTCGCGCCGCAGGTCCTCTCCGCGATCGTGCCAAGCCGCCCTAGCCCCAGAGCGGCAAGGCGGCATCTGAAGCTCTTGTGATAGAACCTCGGATGCCGACTCTCGGAGCTTCAGCTTGACGGCTCGCCGCTACCCCAAGTCCTTCCTTCGCAGCCCTCGCTCCTCCATCCGCACCACCCCATCTCCTCGCGCACGCCTCAACCCGCCATGTTCTCGACCGTGCGCAACACCGCCTTGCGCCAAGCGCGTACCCAGCTCAGATCAGTCCGCCCGATTTCGCTGCCCCACCAGTCATTCATCGCGCGCCTGCTCTCGACGCTGGCAGTGCTGGAGCAGAGGGAAGGAAAGCTCAATGTCTCGTCACTGGCCGCCGTTACCGCTGCACAGAAGCTGGGCGGCTCTGTGACTGGTCTCGTCGCCGGCAGCGGCATCAAGGCGGTCGCCGACGAGGCGGCCAAGGTCAAGGGCCTGGATAAAGTCATCTTCATTGAGAACGGCGCGTATGACAAGGGCCTGCCCGAGAACTACGCGCCTCTGCTGGTTGAGAACATCAAGAAGGGCGGCTTCACGCACATTCTCGCGGGGCACTCCGCCTTCGGCAAGAACCTCATGCCGAGAGTAGCCGCGCTGCTCGACACTCAGCAGATCTCGGACATCACGGCCATTGAGAGCGAAGACAGTGAGCTGGCTCCTTTTCCCACGTAATTGAAGTCCGCGTACTGATTTTCTCAGCTTTCGTTCGCCCCATCTACGCCGGCAATGCCATCCTTACCGTCCAGTCCTCTGACCCCGTTAAGATCATAACCGTCCGGGGCACCGCTTTTCCAGCTGGCGAGACGGAGGGTGGAAGTGCGCAGACTGAGGAGGGCGTGGACCCCAAGGCCGACACCCCTACGGAATGGGTCTCGGAGGACCTGGCCAAGTCTGATAGACCCGACCTGGCGACGGCCAGCAAGGTCGTCTCCGGTGGACGCGGTCTTAAGTCGAAGGAGGAATTCGACCGTCTGATGCCTCCTCTTGCCGACGCCCTTGGCGCTGCTATTGGCGCGTCTCGCGCTGCCGTTGACAGTGGTTTCGCCGACAACAGCTTGCAGGTTGGTCAGACGGGTAAGAACGTTGCGCCGCAGCTTTACCTTTGCGCTGGTATCTCTGGCGCCATCCAGCACTTGGCCGGTATGAAGGACAGCAAGGTTATCGCCGCCATCAACAAGGACCCGGATGCGCCCATCTTCCAGGTTGCCGATGTAGGCTTGGTGGGCGATCTCTTCGAGAAGGTGCCGGAGCTCACGGAGAAGCTCAAGGCTCAGTCGTGAGCTTTGCAGGGACGGTACCTGATGTTTTGAAACTACGCGTTGAGTCAGGAGATATGAGTCCCACTGGGTTTACCATGTGCGTCTCAAACAGACTACGACGTACTGTGGGCGCCACACCCAGGTTTGCCGGGCTAAAGCATGGCCCGGCTGTGTAAATACCACGATCATGATTTTTATTCACTGCCATACCCATAAAAAAGAGAAACAAGACTGGGCTTGCACAATAACTCTCTCCCTGACCTCGAAAGCGACAATTGATGGCGGAGATCAGCGCCGCCTAGTGGGGATCGCAAGATCTGGTCTCGATCTTCCCCCGCGTCACCTGGCGCGTGGCTTGCCGTCCAAGCGCCCTGGCGTCACCTTGCTGCACCCTTTCTCCGCGCGAAATGCGCGCCTTGTTTCGCCGCGTAACTCACTACATCCAACGGCCGATCCTGCGCTGTCCACATGAACAACCATCCTCGTACCCGCGCCTAAAGCCAGCTGGAGGCTCCTAGCCGCCCGCTCTTCACTCGCTCGCCCTCACCTATCATGCCACGCGCACCGCAGATCGACGCGCGCAGCTAGCTGGCTGCCTCTGCCCTTATCAACACGCGCACACACACTTCTTCCACCTCCACACTTTATCCCCCCGCCGCCATGACGCCCATTTACCTTTAAAGCAAACCACACCCGCCTGGGCCCCGCCCTTCCACCCTTTTTCTCTTCCAAAACTTTTCCACTCTTGCCCACATACACACGCATATACCCACCCCAGCTCGGCAATGACGCCCCGCCCGCCCGCGCATCGCAGACCCGCTCGCCGGCGCAATAACAACGCACACGCAACGCACACGCACATCCCCCAGCCAACACAGTCACCAATAGTAGATAAATAAACACATACCTCTCATCAACATGACCTCGGCGACAATCAACTCGCACCTGCCGGAGAAGCCGGATAGCGCGGGAAGCGCGTCCATGGCGCCGAGTCATCCGCAGCACATAGCGGTCACGGAGCCGTCCAGCGCGTCGTATGCGCGGGATGGGGTGGCGAAGAAGAAGGAGGGAGCGATCGGGAGGGTGGTGAGGAGGCTTGTGGAGAGGAGAGGCGTGGAGGAGATGAGGAAGAAGAAGTATGTCGTGCCTTGTGCTGCTTGGTGATTTACGTCGGGGGATGCGTGGTGTTGTTGCGGGATGGCTGACGTGATGTGTGGCCTTGCAGTGATTGGTGGTTTGCTAGCACCGCGATTCCGTAAGTGCTTCACCATGGCCTACGGTTGGTTTTGGCGAAGGGTGGGGCTGATCCAGGATTGTGATATGTGCAGGCTTCTCGCCGCTACGCTCGGTCCGCTGGCGAATGTCATGTCGATTGCTGCGCTGGTGACATATTGGAGGATGGACCTGATAGTGGATGGCAACAAGGTGCCGGAGCTGGACGGGGTAGCTTTTAAAGATCCGGCTTGGTACGTAAGGTGCGCTGGGGTTGATGATGTGCATGTGCTGACAAGGAGCGGCAGGTGCTATTGGCTCAATGCCGCATCCCTGATATGCGGCTTTGTCGGCAACTTCTTCCTATTGATGAACTTCACTCAGAAGATTCGGTACATTGTTGCTTTACCTATGACTATCATTCTATGGTATATCGCGACTGGTCTCGTAAGCCAACCCTTGTCCATCGCAAATGTGATCTCTTAATCTTTTCGATTAAACTTTTGCTTGCCATTGGCTGATCTCTCCCAGCTCACAGCAATCCTTGCTTGCATGGAGACCTATGTCCCGCCAGAACGTCCTGGCCAAACCTACACGCAAGGTTACTGGTACGGCGTCATGGCCGTAGTACTTTATTGTGTCTGCTCTATGATTTTGATGGTGAACATGGTTGGATATTGGCTGGGACATTATCCTCAGACTTTCACGTTGACCGAATCTCAACGGACTCTGATCCTCCAGACAATGCTGTTCTTCGTTTGGCTGGCTGGAGGAGGCGGTATTTTCTCAAGGATTGAGACCCTACATGGACAGGATGACTGGACATTCGCCAATGCGGTAAGAATCCATTAGCAATACAGAGACATTGCTGACACTTGTGAAGCTTTATTTTTGCGATGTAACAATCCTCACTGTTGGCTTCGGTATGGACGACAGCCTTCTTCGAAGAGAGCCAAGACTTACCATTCACAGGCGACCTTTACCCTACCAACGATGTGGCACGCGGGCTTGTTTTCCCTTACTCCGTCGGCGGTATCATCATGCTCGGTCTCGTCGTCTCTAGCATCTACAAGTTCACCACGGACCTTGGCCACGAAAAAGTCATTCAAAAGCACATCGACAAGATGCGCAGCCGCACCCTCGAACGAACCGTAACCTCCTCGTTCGAGCTCCGACAGCGCGTGGTAGAGAAGCGCTTTAAGCACTCTGGGCCACACCCGCTCCGCATATCCGCACCTTTCAACCCAGTAGACCAGTCGGCAGCCACGCGCATCCGCAACCCAAAGGGGCCTCGAACGGGTATGGGCAATACGGTGCCGCACCGGCGGAAGGTGCCTAAGCTCAACCCGGCGGGGGCGGTGCGGATACGCAAGCCTCGGCTGCTTCTACTGAGGGAGGAGAAAGACAGATTCGATGCGATGCGCGCGATCCAACATTCGACTGCACGGTTCAAGCGATGGTATGCGCTCACGCTTTCGATCATTGCGTTTGGCATCCTGTGGTGTGTAGGAGCTGTCGTCTTCTGGCAAGCTGAGAAGGGCACGCAGGGTATGACGTACTTCCAGGCGCTGTACTTCTGCTACGTCTCCCTGTTGACAGTTGGGTACGTTCACTTCATCCTGAAGCTCCGTCAGCGTGATAGCAAAACCTGATGCTTACGTCTGTGCTTAGGTACGGGGACCTCGCACCCAAGTCCAACGCTGGACGCTCATTCTTCGTCGTCTGGTCCCTCATCGCCGTCCCCACAATGACGATCCTGATCTCTGACATGGTCCGCCATTCCCCAACAACCAAACCCCCCACAATCCCCCAGAACTAACACCTCTTTCCCCCACGCCAGGGCGACACGGTCATATCGGGCTTCAAAAACGCCACGTCCAAACTCGCCGACGTGACCGTCCTCCCCAAAGCCGGCATCTGGCACGACTTCCTCCAAACGCACCCCTGGCTTCTCTCCTGGCTCCAACGCCGCGCCGCCCGGCGCCGCATCAGACGCGGGATCCCGTTGGGCCCACCTCCCGAAGAAGGAGGAGGAGGAAGAGGAGGAAGAGAAGGAGAAGAAGAAGACGACGACGAAGACACCACCTCCGCGCACGACCCCCGCTCTGACACCACGCCCAGCCTCACCTCCCTCACCAGCACCCCAGCTTCCACGGAATCCGACGCCCGGCTCGCGCGCCGCTTGGCCGGCGCTATCCGCGGGGTGGCGAACGACCTTAAGCTCGACAGGGACCGGGCGAGGCCGAAGAGGTATAGCTATGAGGAGTGGGTGGAGTTTACGAAGCTGATCAGGTTTACGGCTGAAGGGAGGGAAGAGGAGGAGAGGGAGGAGGAAGAGGAGGGGTTGGTGGAGTGGGATTGGATTGGGGAGGATAGTCCGATGATGGCTGGGATGAGCGAGGCAGAGTTTGTGTTGGATAGGTTGTGTGAGAGTTTGGGGAGGTATCTGAGGAGGGGGCCAGGGGGGAAGGAGAGGGAGAGGGGGATGGAGGGTGAGGGTGCGGCAAGGGAGAAAGGAAGGATGAGTGAGGAGGTGGAGGGGAGCGAGAGAGAAGGGATGAGGGGTGAGGAGGTGGAAGAGGTAGAGAAGGCGGGTGATGGTGTTGATGGAGGAGTAGATGAAAAAAATGGTGGATAGAGCGACCAGAGGTAGGCATTAGAGGATTGAATTGCATGTGTCGAATCTGTAGCAGATGCTGATAAGGCAGTGGCGTTGGTAGTGTGACTGCAGCGAGCGGCCTATCTGATGATAATCCGCCGGGTAGCAAATGGATTTTGTCCGCGGCGGCTGGCTGGGGCTCGCTGTGACCTGCTCCTCCTTAGCCGCCGTCCGTGCGCCGAGATGGCGGTGCCCGACGGGCGATAACGACCGGAGCGGCGGCAGGCACGGACGGGCGAGCAGCTGCCCCGCCGACGACCTGTCTCCACAGTATGTGACACACGCAGGAACGCGGCTTGCGAAGTGTAAAGAAATGGCAGCGGATTACACACGCCCGCGGCCCACGACACGGCGGGCGGCTGCCGCTAAACTGCGAGCGGCAGGTACAGCCGGGCAGCGGCGAACCGACTCCGCCTGCGGCCCCCGCAACCAACGACGGCCGATTGCGCCCGCAGGCGGAACAACGGCGCGGCTGCTATCACCGTCGCTCAGCGCCCGTCGGCAGGCCATGGCGAGCCTCATTATCCGCGGCCTCCGCTGGCTGTACTTGCCCCTTTGGGCCTGTCGTGCTGCACGCAGCCCGCCTGCTATAAAGCCGTCCCTCCTCCGCTCAGCCTCCAATCGAGCAGGCGTCGTTCTTCGTGCTGTTTCTCTGTGATACCCTCGTCTCCTTGCGCGCCCTCTTCTCGCCAGCCTCGGCCGCCATCTCGTCTTTTCTCTTGTCGTTGCTCCCACATAACAATGGCGCCCCATCCCCTCGCCATCCTCAACTTCGACGAGACCAAGCGCGCTCGTGAGGTCGTGCTCAAGGCTCACCCTAATACCACCATCAGCTTCAGGGAGATATTCCTGAAGGAGCCGGCCAAGGCCGAGCTCAAGAAGTTCCTGGACCTCGAGCACTCCGGTCGCCTCTCCCCAACCTCGCCGAGGCCACCTCGTCTCGCGAAGTGTCAGTACGACGTCATTGGCTCCGATAAGATTCCCGAGTACCACGAATCGATTGTCGATGTCGACAGGAACGTGCGCGTGAAGCACGAGGTGATTGGGAAGCAGCACCATGCTGCTCTGACGCTGTGAGTGTGCTGAAAACTTCCTGAGCACGGGACTGCTTCAAATGCCCGATCGGGATATTTCTTGCAATATTCTGTGAAGCCGTCTTGCTGACTCCGGACTAGGGCTGAGTTCGACACGCTCGTCGACGTCTGCAACGCCTCGCCGCTGTTCCAGGAGGCCATTGCTGAACTGAAGCTGCCTGATGGCTTCGAGGTCATCATCGAGCCATGGCCGTACGGCGGCCTGGATCTGGAGGACGAGAATCGCCGCTACTTCCAGGGCCTGATCTTCGCGCGGGACACGCGCAGCGGCAACCCGGACTCCAACTTCTATGCCTACCCGCTGCCGCTCATCCCAGTCATGGACGCCCATAAGCAGGAGATCATCCGCGTCGACCGCCTGGCCACCGGCGGCAAGGGCGACGGCCTCACCGACAAGACGCATAGCCCCGCCATCATCGATCACTGCGAGACTGCTGAATACGTGCCTGAGCTGCTCCCGAAGGGCACTCGTAAGGACTTGAAGCCCCTGAACGTCTCGCAGCCTGATGGCCCCTCGTTCAAGGTTACAGACGAGAGCTTGGTTGAGTGGCAGAAGTGGAGGTTCAGGGTGTCGTTCAACCCGCGTGAGGGTGCTGTTATTCATGATGTGCACTACGAGGGCCGGAGCGTGCTCTACAGACTGAGTATCAGCGAGATGACTGTCCCTTACGCCGATGCTGTAGGTTTAAGTCTGATACCAGAAGAGAAGCTGCAGCTAACATTGGTCACAGCGTCCTCCCTTCCAGAGAAAGCAGGCTTTCGACTTTGGCGACGGCGGTGCTGGCAACTGTGCCAACAACCTTGCCCTTGGCTGCGACTGCCTGGGTGTGATCAAGTACTTCGACGCCGTCATAATCGGCCGCGACGGGCAGCCCACACCCCACCCCAACGTCATCTGCTTGCACGAGCAGGACAACGGCATCGGCTGGAAGCACACCAACTGGCGGACTGGCCGCGCCGTCGTGACGCGCATGCGCGAGTTGGTCGTCCAGTTCATCATCACGCTGGCCAACTACGAGTACATCTTCGCCTTCAAGTTCGACCAATCCGGCGGCATCGTCATCGAGTCGCGCGCCACCGGCATCGTCAGCGTCGTCAACATCGACCCCGGCAAGCAGAGTGACTACGGCAACGTCGTGAACCCCGGCACCCTCGCCCAGAACCACCAACACATCTTCTGCGCGCGCATCGACCCGGCCATCGACGGCCACGCCAACACCGTCATCCAGGAGGAGTCGCACGCCGTGAAGATGAACCCGGTCACCAACCCGCGCGGCAACTACTACGAAATCCGTCAGACCCCCATCACCACCTCGACCTGGGCCGACGCCGCTCCGCACCACAACCGCGTCTTCAAGATCGTCAACCCCAACAAGAAGAACTCTATCAGCGGCAAGCCCGTCGGCTACAAGTTCACACCGCCCGCGACACAACTGCTGCTCGCCGACCCGGAAAGCGTGCAGAGCAAGCGCGCCGAATTCGCCAAGCACCACGTCTGGGTCACCAAATACAAGGACGACGAGCTGTACGCCGGGGGCCGCTTCACGCTGCAGAGCACCAAGGAGGTAGATGGCGTCTACGATGCCGTTGCCCGCAAGGACCCCATCGAGAACGAGGACGTGGTCGTCTGGAGCGTTTTCGGCCTCACGCATAACCCGCGTGTCGAGGATTGGCCCGTCATGCCTGTCGACATCTTCCAGGTCAACTTGCGTCCGGCCGACTTCTTCGAGGCGAACCCCAGCATCGATGTGCCGAGCAACCGCAACTTGACCAGCGTGGAGGTGTACAAGGACAACAAGAGCTGTTGTGTGAGGGGTAACTTGTGAGGGTTATATGTGTGAGTAATGGAATAGCCGGGAAATTGGACGGGAAAAGGAATCATTTGTCTTGGGCTTCTTGGCGTGGTGTGATTAAGAGGAGTTGGTGGTCTCATGTCTGGTGATGTGTCGTTGTATGAAAATGGTGCCAATAGAGTTGGTGAGAAAGTATAAATGCGATGACGGTCCTGAAACCAGATCTCCTGTGCCTTGCATTACTTTTTTTCGACCCTCGTGACAGTATGTGGATGATTGTTTCTTTTTCTTTAGTAGCTCGCTTCGAGCGGGAAGGCTATCGAGCGATTGGCTTCGAGTATGTGAACTAATTTTATGTTAGTCGAATATATGCTGACGTCTCTGCACCCACATTCTCGATCCATTCTTCTCCGAATTGAAGGATGTCTTTCATGAAAAGCACCACTTGTACCTCTTAGATTTCATTTCAATAATGTCCTCACACAGCTCCACGGCATAATGATCCTCTCAGACCGCTGTTACACCCTCCTCCAGTTCGATTCCTGGCTCTGTAGTAGGAGCATCATCCCTCCGCCTTAGTGATCAGATCGATAATCATATCAATAGGCTCTCCCCGCAACCTATCGCTGCTCGATCGTCCACTCCCTCCACGACTCCATCACGCTCTCCAGTACTGCCTTTCCCCATTCGGCCGGACATTCCCGGATCCGGCTTATCGGCGTCAGTCCGCGTGAACCAATCACGACAGCCTCGTCCCTGGCAGCCCTACATGGGTTGATTCCGCGACCGCCCCCATAATTCCGCGCCCCCGCACGTTTTTTCGTCGGCGCGGCAAGTTACAGCGACCGCACAAACTCGTGACAACGACAGACGTTCCATATCCACACAGACTCTCCACGTCCCTGGCACAATCAATGCCTCGCTATCTCGAGCCGGGAAGCCTATCTGTCCCTTATCTAACGACACACGATGTCAAATAATTTTACCACCTGCTACACTCTCACGCCCACGCACACCATTGCGCCTCTTTGGCAATTGGCAAAGCACTCCGATCACGCGGTATGGTACAGATCAAATACGCCCCAGATCTGCGCCTCATCCGGCTAAGCGGAATGAATTCCATGATTCCAACCAACACGACTTGCCAAAGAGGGTTAACAGTTACGAGGGAGCCTCCACGCTTGGCCAATGACCGGATTCAGAACCGCATGGCACCTCGTTTCCCAAACATATAGCCGCGGGAAAATGCAGACAGCGCTTCGAAGATGCGGAACGCTCTCCACGATGTCAACAGTTGACGGGACCAAGCTCGCCGCAAGGCACGCACTAACACGGGGTTTGAGGGGTAGCGGGATGCAAGTCTGTCGTCAGGAACTGAAACGGAGACATCGCTTAGCGTCGCTCTCTTCCCCGCAAAAAGTGATCGAGGAGGCTTAGCTACCATGTTATCTATGCATTCCTATCTCGTCTCCTCGTCCTCTTATATCTACGATAACTGCGTTGACTTTCTTAGTGTATCGATCTGGTCACTGTCAGTGCGTATCAACCATCCGCGCTGAACTCCACACCCACGCGTTCTTGCCTTACCCATCCGTGGCGGTGGCAGAGATATCAGTCAATACTCTTTTCAAACATCCCGATCCATATATCTACCATTGGTGCCACGCCAACATCGTCCTGCTCCCCAACTCCCTTTTCCCTTTTTCTCGTTGTGCTGTTGATTTTCTGCCCTGGGCGCTTGCTCGCCTCCGGCCTTCCGCCACTCCGGCTTCCCGCTTAGGCAACCGAACGACGGCCTACAGGCATCTCGACTCAACGCCGACCGAGGTCATCACCTCCTCCTCCTCCTCCTCTGCCTCTCCCCTCCGTCCCGTTCCGTCCACCTCCTACAAGCCGTCCCCTGCCGTAAAATCAAATCAAAACCCTTACAGAAGGCTTCGGTCCCTAGGCTCACTAGGACAACACAACCATGGCCACCGTCATCACGAAAACCCCCTCTCACAGCTCAACCGCCAAGCCAGGCAATGCTGCAGATATCGAGCTGCAGTCCGGCACGGCATCGCCGATGTTGGCGGGGCATGCGCAGGAGCTAAGGCGCGAGTTCAGCGTCTGGTCGCTGGGCGCGTTGCTGGTGTGCTTGATGGCGACGTGGGAGGCGCTGTCGAGTGTTGTTGCGCAGGCGTTAACGAATGGTGGAGCGCCGTGTCTATTCTATAATTAGTAAGTGCTGGACTGTGCTTTCTTTTGTGATGATTTCGGTGGAGGAGGAGCATAAGAGTTCTCGGCACGAGGCAGAGCGATCGTTGAGGTTGATTGTTGGAAGGCTGGAATGGAGATGAGTTGAACGACGATGTTGACGAGCTTGTTGCAGTATCCTCGCTTTTATCGGAACGCTCTTGACGGCGTGCTCGCTCGCTGAGATCGCGTCTGTGTACCCCACAGCCGGAGGTACGTAATTACTACTCCTTTCTCTCCCCGAACCCTACCCTTCATCCTACTTTCACCTCCCCAGGCGAGGGTGAACACTCCTTGTACCGCAAATGCCATATGCACACACATAACTTTGAGCCTATCTTCTACATGAAGCGTGGGCCATGGATCCACACCCACCTCATCTCCCCTGAACCAGACCTCAACCTCAACCCAGCCCCCTTATCCACCACCATCCCCCAACCCACCCCACCAACTCCGCCTCCTCACCCCAAAAACAACCTCCAGAGCTAACCCCCCACCTCCTACCCCCCAGGCCAATACCACTGGGTCGCCTCCATCGCACCCCCCCGCATCCGCCTCCCCGCCTCCTGGTTCACCGGCTGGATCAACATCGGCGGCCAAGTCGTCCTAACCGCCAGCGCCGCCTTCGCCGCAGGCCTCCAATTCCAAGCGCTCATCGTGCTCAACGACGCCGACGGCACCTACGTCCCGCAGCGATGGCAGGGCCTCATGTTCTACTGGCTCATCCTCGCCTACTCGGCCGTCGTCAACATCTTCGGGGTCCGGGTGCTGCCGCACACGAATGCGGCGAGCGGCGTGGTGCATGTGCTGGGGTTTGTGGCGGCGGTGGTGGTGTTGGGGGTGATGGGGATTGGGAAGGATGGGGGGCATAGTGCGAGGTATGTGTTTCGGGAGTTTGAGAATACGAGTGGGTGGGGGAATGATGGGGTGAGTTGGTTGGTCGGGATGTTGAGTGCGGTGTATCCTTTTCTCGGGTGAGTGTGGTTTTTCTTTTCTTTCTTGCTTCCGTGTCATTGTCTTTCTCTGGGGATATACGCTTTGGCCATTTTCTTCCTCACGATGGGGGACGAACGGTCTCGGAAAAGCCATGCTGGATCTCCCAGGAGGAAGCCTCCTCTTCTCGACCCGAGCCTGTCCTCTTTCGCCGAGCTGGATCTCCTTTGGAGAATACCTCTCCAACCCAGGTCACGTTCTCTATCACACTCTCTATTCTCTCTCCTAAACGACATTATCCTCCGCATCTCCCCCTCGATCCCCTCCCCCAGAAACAACCTCCAACTAACCAACCAACCCTCCCCAGCTACGACGCCGCCGCCCACCTCTCCGAAGAGCTCCCCCACCCCTCCCGCTCCGTCCCCATCGCCATGGTCGGCAGCATCCTAATCAACGGCCTAATGGGCCTCATCTACTGCATCACCCTTCTCTTCGCCCTCGGGGACCTCCCCACGCTCCTCGCCTCCCGGACCGGCTTCCCCTTCATGCAGCTCTTCCTCAACGTGACGGGCTCCCGCGCCGGCGCGACCGTCCTCTCGCTCTTCATCAGCCTGATCGCCGTCGCCGCCAACGCCGCCGGCACCACCAGCACGTCGCGCACCGCCTGGGCCTTCGCGCGCGACCGCGCCATCCCTTTTTCCCCGTACTTTGCGGAGGTGGATGGCCGGTGGCAGGTGCCGGTGCGGATGGTGGTGTGCACGACGGCGCTGCAGGCGCTGCTGGGATTCATCTACCTGGGCAATACGACGGCCTTTAACGCCATCCTGTCCATGGCTATCTTGGGCATGTACGCCAGCTATGTCTTGCCCATTGCGTTCATGCTGGTCTATGGCAGGCGCGAGGATAGTCCGATCCAGACGTTTGGGCCCTTCCGGTTGGGGAGGTGGGGGAGCTGGGTTAATGGCGCGGCGGTCGTGTGGTTGTTGGTTGCTATGTTGTTTAGCACTTTCCCCAGCGTGCAGCCCGTTACGGCGCAGAATATGAATTATAGCTGTGTCGTGTTGGGTGGTTGGGTTGCATTTGGGGCGGTGTATTATCTGGGGTGGGCGAGGAAGTGGTATGAGGGGCCGATTGTGGAGGTGTTTGGGGAGTAGCGTGGAGGCGGTTTGTTGACGATGGTGGCGGTGGTCTGTTGTTGCTTAAGTTGTTGTTGTCACGCGTTGGATGGGACGCTCCTGGTGAGGGTCATGATTGCAGCTGTGGAGTTAAAAGTTATACGAAGTGAGGAGAAAATGGATGATCATGACATTGAGTATATCATCATTGCAGCGAAGCCTCACCGTGCTCGGCAATCCGACTGCAGCGTTTTCTGCCTGAAGTTTACTGTTTCAGGCGTCTATCTCCTGGAGTAAACATTCATAAGGCGAGAGGACCTGCAGGGTAATCGTGGACCGTGTAAGATCTCGTTGACCCTTTGAAAGTGGCAAAGTCCTGTTCGGCGTGTAATTTGGAGTTGATCAGTTGGTCCGTTTGTATGGAAAGGTCCAGAAGTGGAACGAAACTTCGAACTATCTCAGAGCTCGGGCTGTCGAACTCATCGTCAAAGTCCGAGGAGAGACAGTATTCTGCAAGGTTCCAATATGGGAGAGAAAAATGAGGCGGCAAAGAGCCAAGGACGAGAACAAAAGGGCCAGAGAAACCACAGTGACAGAAAAAAGTATTGGTATCAGCTTATCCGCGGACCGGTCTGGCCAAGCAACCTGCATCCGGTAGCACTTGTGGGCCGCAGATGTCGTACAGCAGCGCGGCGTATGCGCTGCAGCCATCAACCAACCTGACAGCCGCCCAACGGCAACTCAACGCCGCCACGTCACCACCACCTGCCAGACTGAGCGACTCTACGCCTCAAGCTGCCGCGACATTCGCAAGTAGAATAGAGTCCAACTGCAGGATTCGGCCCGCGTTACGCGTCCGTTCCGCACATCCTGATCATGCGGCCATTGCGTGCGTCGCCGTCACCCACAGGCTATTCCCTGGACTATTTGCTGGGCGCAAGCCCGGGTACTACGCGCAGTGACAGTGCTCTCGGGGCTCTTCTGGAGTGGAGTGCCACGGCAGCTGTCAGACCGAACAGGTGGGGAAAAGGGTCTGCGGCTTGGAGAATCCGCGAACCTGGTTAGGATATTAAGACCGTGGAAATATGGAGACTTCTGCGGGAATGACGGGCGGTCTGACGCCTCGATGACGCCGCCTTGTCCGCGGTTTCCTCTGTGGCATGGAGAGACAGTGGTGTGGCTTTTTGTTAATTCTCCGATTGAATGGCGTGGACAGAGCGGGTGACCGGTGCCACGGCAGACGTCAGAACCTTGTGTTGACTGTGGGAAGTAAGCCGAGCAAATGGTCTACTGGTAAATTACCCAATCTGGGACAAAGACCAGGTTAACGGGAGCCAGATAATTGCTGCCGGGTGGGGCTGTCAGCGGGAAGGATCCCAATTTGTTCTGATTTTTTTTGTTGTTTTCTTCTTCTTTTCCTGGTTGTGCCCTTGTCTGCAAGGTAAGGCGCGGATCCGAGATATTTCGCAGCATGCTTTTTGCTTTTCTTTCCCCCGGTATCAGCTGAGAGTAAGGCTAGCCCCAATTTACCGGGCTGCTGTTCGGGGTCATGTGCAATACGAAGGAGCTGCAAAGGTGCGAAAAGAGAGAACAGCTCGTCAATTACCTACACCGCCAAAACCTGCAATGCCATTTCAGGACAGCTGAACGGCAAGCACTGCGCGTCTGGCGACCGAGAGCGAAGAGACAGCCTGGCGATGGTCTTGGCTCCGGGATCGGTGGGCAAGCCGGGCATCCGCGAAACAGGCGCGGGGTCTTCATCGACGGGGGCCAGTTTGGCATCAACTGGGGGTGGTCGATCGACCTTCCCGGAAACCGTACAACAGTGCGCCAGTTCCCTTGTCCCAGAGGCTTTTGCTCCTTCGCTCGCTTATGCAGTGGCACCAGATCGGAAGCGCACAATCAATCTCGGTACGACATGCGCAACAGGATGCAGAAGCGACCTTGCGGGAACGGGAACAGGGTTGCGTGGCGGCGGCCCGACATCCACTGCTGCTGCGCGTCATTGCCAGGACCCTTGCTCTGGCGGATCTGTGTAATATGTGCCCGGGTTCTGAGAGATCGCCAGGAATGCCACCCACTGGCGACGGGTTTCGTCCTGGTCAGTGGGACCCGGCGGTTCCCGGGTACAGCGGCGATGAGACAGGGTGGATGAGGCCCGAACGGGACTGGCAGGCGACGGATTGGGACGGGCCAGCACCGGCGGGAGCCCTTTCTGAAGGGTGCAGTCTGGCAAGGGCGCGGGCGCGAGTCAAGAGCGCGGAATGCGACACGGCTGTACCACGCGGGGTTCGACGACAAAGAGTCGAGGGATGCGCTGGCACGGTGCAGCGCGACGTCGCAGCGGGAATGTTCTCGAAGGCCGCCGCGCGCGAGATGCGGCGGGGCGACGGCGGGACTTGCGGGCGCTGGAGGAGGGCGGGAGGATCCGCAGGTCGCGCAGGGGAGCGGGCCAGTTGGAGCGCTTGCCGGCGGGCGCGCGCTGGACGGCGAGGTGTTCCTGAGGGCGGGCGGGCTCACCAGCTACCCGGTTTCGCGGCGGATCTCGCAGGCAGATCGATCGCGGCAGATCTTGTGGCGGGCGAGGCTTGGGGCGCGCATGGTACGGCACGTTTCTTCGGCGGCGAAACCAATAAGACAGGTGAGGGCGAGGGCGGCGGCGCGGCGAGGCAGCGGGCGGGCGGCGGCGAGGATCAGGGCTGCCAACGGCGGCGGCGGCGGCGCTGCACGCGGCCGCTTCGAGCGGCAGGCGCTGCCCTCCGCGGCGACGCCCGCCGGCAGCGCGGCGGCTTGCTTTTGCACGCTGCGACAGACCAAGCTTCCGCGATCTCAGAGCCTATTTGACATCCGCGCCGGCGGCGCTCAGCCCTCCGGCCCACTGACCAGGGGCGTGGAACCGCCCTGCCGCGCGCATTGGCCGCCGCTCGCCGGCCCATCGCACCGCAGAGCCTTGTCTCAGGCGCGCAACCAGGTCGTCAGGACGCCGCCCAGGCACGCCGCGCGCCTTCCGCTTTGCGCTCAACGGCGTCGACAATGTGACACGTCCGCCGCGCCTCCGTCCCCTCTCGACTAGCCGGCGCCCGCCCAAGAATGAGCCCGCATTCCTTTGCAACAAGGATCCGCTACCTGGAATTGCAACCCATGGCCGCGGCTGCGGGCCACGACGCCCTAGTCTGACAAGCTTCGTGCGCCCTTTCCGCTCCGGGCCTTTTGATATAGGGTCGCAAGGCGAGCGCAGAACCCAACTCCATCGTGTGACGGGCGTGTGTCTGTTGCTCCTTCCGTCCACCGCCTGTCCCGTTTCGCCGCCGGGCCCATCGTCGACTCAGTTCAAGCATTCCTCTGCCAGCACGGCCGGCGACGACGGTCCTGGCCCGGCGCTCCCGCCGCATATAAGAGCGCTGCTGCCGGCGCCCTGGGGATCGGCCACCATCGAAGATCCCATCTCTCGACCCACGCCCGCTCTGCGAATCGGAGAATTCCACATACACCCACAACACACCGCACCGTGAGTCTCCCGCCGCCGGCCCTCGCGCCGCGCTGACCTGCCCGCAGACTCCCACCATGGCTGTCTCCGGCAACTGCGAGCACTCGTTCAAGATGGTCAAGTCGGACAACTCGCTCATCCACTGGATCTGCAACATGTGCCACTCCGGCCCGCACTGGTTCATCTTCGAGTGCCAGCGCTGCAAGCTCAAGACGTGCCGCCCGTGCTCGACCAAGGCGTAGGGGCCCGACACAGGTGCGCCGTCCTGCAATTTTGCGCGCGTGGTGTTGACGTCTGCGCAGCTCCCCATCAGGCCCGTCCCTCGCTAACCGGGCCTCCGGTCGAGGGCGTTGGACGATCTGCACTCGCTCATCGCGGCAGGGGTCTCTGCCCTGCGCCCTGCCGCGATCTTCACCGCGCATGCCCGCCGCCTCAGCAAACAAAACATCGCGCGCTTCACCTCGTAATTTCCTGCGCATGGCATACCCACCCCGCGGCGGCTGCTCCGGCGCGCACTGATGCGCTCTCCTCTCGTGCTCGCGGCTTCCGTCTTCTTCTTTTCCCACCTGCGACACAAAAGCAATTTACTTGACTTTCTGGAACGGCGCTCGATATCCTAGACCGGACAAGGGCTTTATGCACGGTTTGGCGAATGGGCTTGGGGGATTTTGCAAAAATACTTCTGGCGTACCTGACTTTGGCGCGGCTTGCATGATTCAAGTTTGGCCTGATTTGGCCGGCCCCTTTCCCCTTCCTCCCACCACCAAGACTGTCTCAGCCGGCACCACGAATCTCGCAAGCCTTCTCGTTTTCCGCCCGTACCACGCGGGCACAAGCTTTTTTCCTTTTCTCTTGGCTCCGTCTACTTCTTCCTCCAGCATGTTCCTTTTCTACGGCTACTTTTCCCAGACTAAGATCTCAGCGCACGCGCAAGCACCTCGCGCACTTTTCTTTCGCAGCATTTTCTCTACTCCCGCGTTGGAAATGGATAGTGTATCACATTTAAAGACTTGATCTAGATCTCGTACCACGTGGCTGCTCTCTGACTTCTGCTCGCGCTATCTCTCGTGAGCGTCAGGTCGCCTCGACGTCTGCTCACCCCCCGCCCGCGTCCCGACTCCCACCCGCACGACGGTGCGCATCTCCCGGCGTTCCGCTGACGGCCTCGTGCTCACGCTGTGCCGGGACCGGGCGCTTCGCAGAGTTTGTATCATGCTCGGTTGTCGAGGCTCACCGCTCCTTTCCTGCTCCATCTCTCGCAGTCGCAAAGACAGTCGTCGAGTTTCACGGAGGCCCCGGAACAACGTCCGAGTCGCACAGTCGGCGACGGCCCTTTTGCAAGAGCACAATTCCTTGCTGGATTGAGTTTGCTGAAGCTTTCCGTCACACACCGCTCCTCCTGGAAAGCATGTGGTGGCTCTGGCCGCAGGGCTGCGCATGGACAGAGCCAGCGGGAGCGTGGCAGCTGTCGAGCCGGCGCGGATGCGGAAGCGCTTGATTAGCGTGGACTGAGATGGTCTGACGGCCAGCAGAAGCTTGGTGGGAGTGGGAAGCAATCCCAAACAGAGGCCGACGTCATCGTCTGGGAACCGAGCGTTTCGCGGAATTCCGTTTGGAAAGGATTGCGCGCGCACCGGTCAGCCCTCCCAGCACGCCGGGTGCGAGGACGGCGGGAGACGAAGCCTATGAAGCTGTGCGCGACGGCTGGGCGTCTGAGCAGAAGTCATTTCTGACCGGTAGCAACCAGTACGTAACTGTGCATGGCGATCGCGCTCCCGCCCGATAAGCGACGGCCTGCGTCATGCCTGCCGCGATTGGCAGGTAGACGCCTGTCCCGGCAGCTTGCAAACATGATCGAGTCAACAGCCACACCACCTACCGTTTCTGTGCCCGCCCTGGACGCCCTGCATTCCCTGCTCGCACATGACATGTCTATTCTGCAGGCATCCGCCCGGCGCGGCTCCGGTTGACTGCGCGCCCCGTGCGACTGCTGCGTAGCCAGGTACCTCAAGCCGCCACTTGAGTTTATCGTCACACGTGAAATGGCGGCGAGGCCTAAGTCAGAAGCACCCTGATGTCCCCTCTCATCCCTCCCTCATCGCCGCCTCCGCCGGGCGGGTGCGAAGAAGCCGCTTCCAAACCCCTGCTTAAACCATCCGAACAAGCAGCTGCGTCAGGAAGCGGCGACAAAAACTTTGGCCCCATCCACCAACCCCAACCGCCATCGGCCTGCCGCCTCGTGGCGCCGCAGGTACCTGCATTAGCCCGCCATCGCCATGCAGCCACTGCACCTGCCCAGACGAGCAGAAACAAGACATCAGAAAGGCACAAGCCAAAAATAAAGAAGAGCGCCATCGTGGCCGCAGCAAGCCAGACGCCATAGCACCAGCCGTCGTACCACAGTGGCTCTCTCTCTCTCTCTCTCATCCTCTTTTCTCTCTCTCTTCTCTCTGTCTTCGCTTTCTCTCTCTCTTCCTCACTCTCTGGGCCCCCACCCACCCCTCATCGCAACCCGGGTCATCTGCCTCTCGCGCATGCAGCCTTCCGAAGCCTCGTCCACCGCCTTCAAGATTCCCATCGCCTTCTCATTTCCACACGCACGCACTGCATTGACGTTCCTCATGCAGTATGCAGCACGTCATCAGATCATCAACCCAGGCCGACCTACAGTACACGCATCTCACCTCCCTTCCCCGCCCCCACGCCAATCCCACCCAGCGCGCATCCCCTCCCGCCCCCCAAAAACCACCCACACGCACGCATGCACGCACACCCGCGACTGCCATTTTTAGCAACCATACTTATCGCTGCATGGTCGTACATAAAAATACCGCATGTATGTACGGGGGAACCTGCAGCCATATTTCGCGTTACCTCGGGTTTTTCCTTTTTTTTTTCTCCCCCTCCCCTCCCCTCCCTCCCAGCGTACGTATGTAGTACAGCATATGCACGGCTGCCCGGTCTGACCTGGCGCCTATCGCAAAACTGCTGCTGCTGTAAGCTTGCACTGCGGCGACATGATCGATGTTGTGGAACGAGGGACGGGAACCCCCCGGAGGGGTTGTTGGGGGGGAGGGGTTGTCTGGAGCGTGTGGGTTGGGGCGAGAGTAGGTAGGTGGGTGGGTGGGTGGTAGGTATTATTTTTAACGTGGTGGCGTGATTGAGTGGTAGAGCGTGCGGGTTTGCGTGGTGGTTTTTCGTGGGTGCTGCTTTGGTTTGCTACCCATGATGCGCGCGCGCGCGCATGCAAGTTTGGAGCTTGCGTTAGTTTTTCGGAGATGGGTATGGGGTTCATGAGCCCCTGCGCTTCATGAAGAAAATGTAATTCGTGTTGTTGCTGATCATGATCTGGATAGAGAAGAGCAGTCGAGTCGGAAACCAGCGAAAGTCGAATGATAGGTAAGCAGCCTCCAGTTCTCAGACTAACTGTCCAGCTATGCTATGGTTTCTGCTGCTTTGGTATAGAGTTATTCGGGTTAGGTGAGAGCATGAAAACGCCAATCCGGAGGTCATGGCGGTTAGTCGTCATGGGTGTCTGAAATCGTAATATTGGCGTTCCGCCGCTTATACTTTGCCGGGTCATCAACGATTCTTTGCAATATTTGATCGTGGAATTTCAACATTACGGTACGTCGTTTTTCTAGACCTTAAGTCAATTTGGTAATTTGCTGTCCATCCCTTTGCTTTATCAGAACGTTTACCTGCAATACGGACACCGCAATATCCCGATAGCATCTTTCGGATTGGTATGGAATGCATTCCAAAAAAAAAGGCGAGTTTAATAGTAGCCCGCCTTTCCCCAAAGTATGACGGTCCATAGCAGCTGGAGAGGGACCGCGAATTCATCTCCGACCTGGCAGTCTGGGCTTCGCGTATGCTCGCATCTCCCAGCATGAAGGCTATGCAAACCATGCTCCAGAAGGTCAAGGAGGCTGGATCCATTGTGCCAGACATCTCTGTAGACACCAACGTCCCCATAGTTATAAAGAAGCTGTTGCACGTTGTTACCCAGGAGCGACAGCTCAGCACGTGGGCCTCGGCCTTCGAGGTATTAAGGGCAGCAAAGTACATCTAGCGTCAGAGACTTTGGTTAGATATCAAGACTCCTATCTAAAAAAGCAAGGAGGACGGTAGTGACAACGCAGACTACGATCTCGCCGTCGCTGACTTCTTCGATAAAGAGGAGTTCTGCCAGAAGATCCGCCACGCCACAAACCGAATCTCTTGGGCCTCCATCGCCTTGTCCTACATTACCAAGTGCATCCGGCCTGACGTTGTCGTCTTTGGTCCGGATGTCGTAGTCACTCAGAGCTTCAAGAACCTCCGGTCCAACATCCTGAATGAGAACGCCCGCTACCTGCACTTAGAGTTCCTGGAAGAGCGCTTTCGACCTGGCGTCCTGCTTACGCTTCCTTCAGGATGGACAAGCCTATAAGTTTACTAGCGCGTTACCCCTACCGGCTAATATCAGGAAGAGTAGAAAGCTGACTTTACGAGTAGGTTCCGCGCCGGACGCATGGAGCTGTCTAAGAAGTTCTTCGACAAGCTTCTGGAGGCTGCCTCGCACCTTCCACACGTCTTTCGCCCTCTGGAGCTGTATGCCACTGCCGTCGCCAGCGGAACCATGCTTCGGCAGCGTCTCCTTACCCTGGAGACCTATGATCTGGGTAGAACCTTCACAAGGCGCTCCAACTTGACGTTCCTGCAGCTGCTAGCGCCCAGTGAGCTGAATTACGTCAAGCCGGAACGCGAGTTGGATACTGAAGCCGAGGGCTTCGCTAGCGCTCATGATGAAATGAAGCTATACTGATAGCGTCTTGCTGGAATTGGGAGGGGCGAAGGGGACACTCCCACCCGGTCTTGAGCTGATTTGGTTTTGGAGCGGTCGCTTCATCCGTCCGTCCGTACTGGTATTACTCGATGAGGAAGTGATCATGCGGCCCTCTTCCAACCTTATTATGACGTTGCCGCATCCCACCAGACCACATTACCCGTAACGGCCTTGCCATCAGCAGGCATCGCTCTTGATCCCACTCGTTGGGATTAAGGACGCAATAAGCTTATTTACGTGGGAAGGCCGTCCTACGATATTGTTGGAGGCCGTTGATCTAATTTTTCTTACCCATCTTCAACTGTTGATGGTCAGTAAAAGGAAGTCGGCGCATATATCTGGTCTACTCCGTTCTCCTCTATTTTCATGGAGGCTTGTTTCTTTTGCTTTCAAAGTTGCATGTGCTCCTGCTCGTCAAAATCAGTGTCAGAGCTTCTGATTTTGCAAGTACATTCCTCAGTCGTGGCACAGATACACTCTCAACGAGACATTCTCGACCATACTATCCAAGTCAAAGCCAAGTGAACACCGACAGTCTCTTATCTGGTATAGTACCTCAGCTCCTCGTATCGGCGACACCGACATGACTATACCTGTGGCTCTCAGCCTTCCCCAGAAAACGTCAACGCCAGGTTTCTTAGAAGATAAGCTTACTGTCATAGTGCATCCTTTGGCTTCTCTCGGATCCTTTGATTCTTACTAGGCTTGATCGGAAATGTGTGGTCCGCGTCTTTTTGCGACGGTACGCTATCTTGCGATTATTGAATTTTTGGACTGTGATGCGGCTGAACCTGAACCAAAGAATCCGATGAGCCTATGCCTTACTGATAAATAGAGAGTATTCCTTCGCATCCTTCATGGAGATCAGGTCTCGCTTATTGTCGGATGCTGTGATGGGTGTGGCGCTGCTGACCTGTTTAGTGCGTCTTGTAGTGCGGTCTCGACACTCGCAAACCTTGTGGGGGAAGACTAATAGTCAGCCACAAGGATGGTACCACGGGAACCTCATCCTTCATGCATCTCAGCCCCGTTTTCAGCACGATGTAGTTCTATCTATAGTTCAAGAGCCACATATTGAAAAGCTATGATGACATTTCTTTGACCTGCATATTCACTTGTCTCCATAGGCTTTTTTTCTCTTTGACAACGCAAACATGAGCCGCAGATCGCTTGTGAATCTGCATAAACAGCTGTTGTCACGTTTCGACACCGTAATCAGCGATACCAAGAGCATTTCTGGCACGGAAGAGCACTTGAAGCAACTTGAAGATTGTCGCTCGCGATTCAGAGCCTGGAGCAAAGACATCGGCGTTGAACATGGCGGCCTGGACGTTCTCGAGGGGACTGGAAACAGCACCCAAAAATCCCTTATCAAGTCTCTCGATGGAACATACACTAGATTACAAGTCCTCGTGAATCTGTTGAAGGACAACGATGAGTTTGGAGAAGAACAGTGAGTCAATGGATACGTACAGAATGCGGACGGTGGAGTTCTGATTTCCTTTCGCAGAGAAGAGGAAGCCCACGCAGTTCTTGCTCGCATCTCTAAAGACATTGATCACCTCAAGAAGCGATCCACCGATATCAAGTCGTTCCTCGAGGCCGATGAGAAAAAGGGCGCTGTCTCTGAGCGGCCAACCCCTACGAAGGACCGTGATCGATCGCGACAAGCATCATTAGTCGCCGCCGCATCAAGCAAACCCAGCCAGGCAGCAGAGCCACAATCAGCGAGGCCGAGGATGCCACGAATACAGACCTTAGAACCTTTTTCTGGAAGCGAGTCGTCTTCGCCAACCTCACCATCGAGCCTCCCGGACTGGGACGAGGGATGGGACAAAGAATTCCTTATTGGAGCACCATCCGTATCTCTATCGCAGGAAAGCTTCACGGATGTGACTGATTACAATCTGGCTTTTGATGTGAAGAGGGCTAGCGTGGCTCGACGTGTATCTGCTGCTGCAGGCAATCCACATCCACTAGGCACGACTCGGATCGAGGACTCATCCTCGAAGTTCCAAGAAACCGAATGCAAGAGTGGAAGAGCGAATAATGACAATTTGTCAATGGAAACGCGTTCCAAAGACTCGGAGGATCGTGAAATCTTCCGCGAATACATTTGTCAAAAGTTACA
Source organism: Neofusicoccum sp. Z2 (assembly GCA_037356115.1). Taxonomy (NCBI): domain Eukaryota; kingdom Fungi; phylum Ascomycota; class Dothideomycetes; order Botryosphaeriales; family Botryosphaeriaceae; genus Neofusicoccum; species Neofusicoccum sp. Z2. Next base: position 182,096 of record JBAWJY010000016.1, read on the forward strand.
AACGCTCGTGAAGCACGATAAGAGCTTGACGCAAAAGATGGAGAAAACGAAAGGTTACAGTCTGAGTGAAGAGGAGAAGGAAGCATTCCCCGAAGACTGGTTCAGGAAGAACGTAGAGAGGGAGGTCAGGGTACAGGCAGTCAAAGACGCGGCAATCGACGAGAATAAGGAAAAGTTGCGTTTGAAAAAAGAGAAGGAAGATGAACACCGCAATTTCCTGCTGCAGGAAGCGAGATCAATCGAAGATCGCGCTCAGCAGGAGATGAACTCGATGTACGAGCAGACTTCGATGCGGATTCGGGACGCCGAGTATCGTCACCAAAAAGAGATCTATCAAATACAGCAGCGCATGAGTCGAGAGTTGCTGAACATCGAAAGGCGTATCCATGACGAACTCGAGAGAAGCGTGTCGAGCATGGGCGAAACCACAAACCAAAACCACAAAGGCAAAACAAAGACCCAAAAAGCCTCTTTCGATACCCAAGAATCTGGCCGAGAGGGTCAAAAAAAGGAGTGCGCCAAGGAGAAGAGACGTAGCTTTCAGGTCCCAATCCGTGTCCTAAGCGAGGCTCCTGGGTATCTTTGTCAATCTTCGACCCCGGTACTACTCACTTCGGGACGTCCGCGCACGTTGAACAAGAAGGAGACATCAAGGCAGCTATCTGCCGATTACAAACCCACTTCAGACGGTATGCCTTGGAAAAGAAAAGGAGAGAGTAACAGCCAGACTTTGGACCATAATACAACAGCCAGCAAATTCAGGCGTCTTGTAAAGACATTGAGTTTGAAGACGACAGACCAGAAGAACATCCATTTATCCAAGGTACCGAATCGCGTCAAAGGCACTTCAGAAAATGACAAAATGTGGGCCACGACAGGAAACAGCAAACTCCGAAGACAAAGCACTCCTCCCCGCATACACATCAGCCGACCCTTAATCGACACAGCTTCCCAGGTCTTGCCAGCACTCGTATTCCCACCCGGGACCAGGACAGACCCGGGTCGGCTCTCTACCCCACCTCCGACCGAGCGATACGCATCCTTGTCCGTCGTCGACCCAACCCTCGCTCTCCAGACCTGGCCGCCGCACTTCACAACACCACCCCGTCACCCACCGTCCCCCTTCCACAAGGAGAATTCTCTACAGCCCGTACGACTGCCCTCTTCCTCCTCCTCCCCCTCATCTTCCTCCTCATCCTCGGAGCACCACCGCACGCCGCAGCGAAAGTTCTGGCCCACGCTGACGCTTCGGGGAAGACCTTCTCCTCCAGGAACAGCAAATATGTTGTAACTCAGGGGGAGATGGAGCCATTAGAGACGGTGTAATGTGTGAACAAACGAGACGTGTGCTGTTGACGTGTAGGGTAGAGTTGTCAAGGATCTACAGGGCATTTGCTGTGGAGGAGGCGGTTGGACGGGAGGGGGTGGGGGGATCTGAGGAAACACGAGTGTAGGATTTCTCTGGGTTTTGGTGCTGATAGGGTTGCGGAGAAGCGGCGGGCAATTGGGCGCGGTGGTGATGCGAGAAAGGGGAAGAGGAGGGGTGCTTTTGGATATGAGACGGCGAGGTCACTGGCACGGAAGATGTACGGGGATGCTGCTGCGCATTTGGAAAGGTAGGAGGTGAGGGAAATTAATTACTGAGGCCGCAAAGAAGCATAGAAGTGCAACACTGCTCTCTCTGTGGTCTTGGAGCTTTTTCCTGTTTGAGATTTTGGGGACTTTGGCACTCAGAAATTTCCAGAGGCGCTTTTTTTTTTTTTAATGAAGTTTAGCAATCACAACACTGGCAAGGCTGTAATTAATCAACATTAGAGTCCCCAAATCATGAAGTTCGTAGGGAGGAGCTTCAGTGAAGAGCTCGAAAGATTACGAGAGAGTTGTGTTCAATAGCCTCTCTTTTCTCAACCTTTCGGTTGCCTTGATAATATTTAAGACCTGCGGTATTCTGTGAGTGGTGACAACTGAAGCTACTGGATGATTCAATTTGTGTAACAGTATTGAACTGAATACTAGAATGCTGAAAGATAGAAGTTCCCGAGCGCTTGGAGCGGCTGATGCGCCAGTATCCAGACCGACGCGTCTCGGGCTGATATCAGGGCTTGACTTCCCGGTTCGGTTCCGTTTCAGATGAAGAATGATGGTCTGCCGTTTCATTGTAGATCCTGTCTTAAGCCCTCGCTGTTCCTTGGGGCCTTGTGATGGTCGGGTAAATGGCGTTCCTCGTGGATCCTGCGGCTGCACATGGGAAGCTCATTTACCATTGACACTGCCATATTTGCAAAGCGGAATGCGTCGTTCTTAAATACGCATCAGAGATCCGTTGAAGACTTGGATACTGTGATAGACTTATTGGTGTCTTATTCATCAAAGAGCGTAAATCATTGACAACGTGGAGCGTGGGCGGGATTAGAAGAAAATTAAAATCCTTGCAGTGTATCTAAGACGGCAGTTGAATTCCAATCGAGCTTTGGAATGTAACAAGTGCTTGAGCGCCAACATTCTTGATGCTCCAGTCCAGGCTTTGCATTCTCGAAAGGAAAAGGGTTTGTAGAAAGAGGTTTATTAGCAGCACGACGCATACAGAAGATTCTCTAGACCGTCTTATCTCTCATTCTTACCTGAAAGTAAACGTGGAAAACAAAAAGGAGGCCTTATCAGTAGCTACAGTGGCGTGACGCATATTGATAGACCTCAGCGCCAATATTGATTAGGTTGCATTGGCAAGTGATGTTATTATTCCAGCGGCGTGTCAGATGGTACTTCCATCATTCCCATGTATCGGCTACGTGATGTGTCAAGAATATTTTGTTGAAGTTAAGGTTGTGAAGAAAATTCCACGCGGGTCATTAGAATGCTGACGGCGGAAGCTCCCGCACAAGCCAAAATAAACGGCTTCGGCAATCCGAAGCCGGGGTGATGGTACGTCTCCTAGAGCACTGGTGCCTGTTTCCCGACCAGTGATTCACTCAACCTTCGGCTTGCTCGCCACACCTTATCCGGATGCGCGAATGAGAGACATTTCGTGCCTGGCTGTAGAGCATACCCTGGATGTTGAATTGTACCATTCCTTACCAGCCTTTCTTGCTCCCACCAGGCAGTAAGTATCCCGTTCTTGGTAACCCGTCGCTGAAATAATGCGGGAGCGGCCGTGGCCAAGAGCAAATTCTTCCAAAAGAAGCAAGGACGAAGTGTGCCATCGAACAAGGCGACACGAGAATGAGACGACGCGAACGTGGCGTGCGTGAATCAAGACGCTTCATTGGGTCCAGACGGCTCAAATTGCCAACAGGGAGCCAAGTTGAGCGGTATCCAAGACGTAAGGACCAGTCTGCTGAGAACGGTTGATGAATGAGAGGTAGTCCTGTTGCTCGGGAAAGAGCACAGAAAGCTTGCCCGCCTTAGGTGGTCATTCTTGGCGAGATAACGTTTTCGGTATATCAATGTTTGGCTTAGATATGATTAAGTTGAAAGCCTCAAGATGCAGTTACGCCCCTGAAAGTTTGCCGATTGTCACTGTGCGCCTGCTGTCCTCATACTGTCCTTTCCCTCTCCCTCTGATACCCCAGACCTGTCGTTGATGCTGTGCGACTGATTTCATCGGACGACTCTGGAAGTCTAGATCAATACTTGTTATTCGACTCAATGAGAGTAAGAGACGCCACAATGAGCATCCAGGAGCCCCTCGAGATCTTGATCTTCGGCACTGGAGGTGAGATACTCTGCTTTCCCTGTCCTTCGACCACTGCTGACCATATTTGACAGCCGTCGGGTCCACACTTGGATGGAGGATGGCCGAAAACCCAGATGTGAGGGTCTCTGTTGTTTGCCGGTCCAATTACGAGGCTGTAAAGCGCCGCGGCATCCAACTCACGACCAAGATGTGGGGAATTGGCCATTTTACGCCCTACCGTGTCATTCGATCGCCGAGCGAGGTTGCAAATGTTGCATTCGACTATGTGCTTTGTGCCAACAAAGTCACGTCGTCCGACGGGCTCTCGTTCACCAAAGACCTTGCGCCAGCGGTGTCGTCAAAGACCACGCTTGTATCAGCACAGAACGGTGTTGGTGTTGAGGAGCCGCTACATCAAGCATTTCCGGGCAATACTGTTCTTTCTGCCGTGTGCTACGTCAGCTGCGTGCAGCCCACTCCCGGCATCATCCAACAGGCCTCTAGTCTCCGCCCAAATGCACTTCATGTTGGGACATACAATCCACGTGAAGGATATGACGCCGTCTTGGACCAAATGAAGCTCGAAATATTCGTGAACCTTGATAAAAAGTTCAAGCAAATCAGCGATGCGCAGGCCGAACGCTGGACGAAGCAGATCTTCAACGGAGCCTGGAATCCAATGACTGCCATATCTGGGCTCGATACCCATCAACTACTTGCTTCGCCATATCTGCCAACAGTTCGGCAACTCGCGAACGAAATCTTTGACGTTGCGATTGAGCTGGGAATCGCCCTCTCAGAGGATCTTCCGGTCAAGACGATTGAGTTTGCAAGGGACAATCCCTCGCTGACGCCTTCGATGCTGCAAGATGCGAGAAAGAAGAAGCCAATGGAAGTTGAGTCTCTTTGCGGTACGTCCATTCTGCCGAACGATCAATAGTATTCAAAGCCTAATGATGATCACAGGGAATATCGCAAGGCAAGCCGACGAAATCGGCGTACCTGTGCCAACGGTCAAGTTGGTATACCATACGTTGTTGGAGATGAACAAAAGGATCCTGGGGCCCAAGAAACCAGTCATTCCCAGGAACGAGCATATTCTGCATCGCAGTCGCAGCGTTCCACGCAACCTCGGTGGGCAGAGAAGGGTGGAGGCGACCTGTTAGAGCAGGCAACCGGTTTGAACTGCTTACAGGTGAGTTTGACGGCACGCTCTCTTTCTTCACTCTTCTAATAGAGAGTGACTCACATTACTCCTAATCTGGAACCCACAGGCCTGTGGCCTGTGTGCTGGCTTATTTTTTTTTCTTTCTGGTAATGAAAGGCGCGGGAGGGTGGATGCTGGAAAGCCGCGAGCGGTTTGTGCCAAGACAGTTCAGCTCCTGCGCCAGTTTTAGAAACTCTAGTAGCGATAGAACATTGAGATCGATATCTTTGAATGCAGTTACCATCATGATGATGATGAGTGGTGTGATTCCAGAGGTGATGCGTTCCAGGCAGTTGTTTGTTCCGAGGGCGCGCAGCTCTTCCCGGCAACACTTGCCTTGTCGACAAACTTCACTCTCAACGCATTCCCTTCTGATCCCATTCACCTCATCACTCCTGCACCAGCCAGAGTCTTTAGTCTCATCCCCAGACACAATTAATAGCGCTTGGTCGAGCGAGGCACGGGCATGCCCTTGATTAGCCACGGTATTTGGACCCTAATCTCCAAGGACAGTACAACGGATGGATGAAGACATTGTTTATACATGTCACGTCTGATTCACGTCACTAGCACATGCTAAATTTGGGTTGAAACAGATAGCCTATCCAAAATTGCCGCCCCGTCCCAGATTACCCCAGATACTCCAAACAATACGAGACAGCTGAACCGGCATCTTCTTCAGACACAGCTCAACTAGAAACCTCTCGCCTCAAAAGCCTTGTTGAGCGCCTTCTGGAATACGTCGATATTCTCCGGCCTTAGAATCGTGAAATGCGTCCCTTGAACGCGATGATACCTCAGTTTCCCATTGCTCTCATCGTTGTCGACATCACGCTGCTCCGCTCCGGTCACATAGTCTTTCCACTTTGTTAACCAATCGTGGCGCCACATCTCTGCAGAACACTTGTACTGAGGTAGCGGCGGGACCCAGAACAGATCGTATTTCGAAATCTTCCCGGTCGGAACGTAGGTGCGAGTGATATCCTGCATGTTCCTGTTGATGCGCTGCCAAGTTTCCACCTTCGGGATGGTGAGATCAAGGTTCTCGAGGGTGCCGTCCGGGAAGCGTGCAAAGATGGCGGCCGTGAAGTCTTCATCTGGAATATCGTCCATTTCCTCTTCCCACTTCAGCGCCGTCTCGAAGTCCAGAAGTTGGAAAAAGTGCAACAGGTCGATGATGAAGTTGCGATTCTTCTCGCGCACTTGAATGCGGTGCAAGTCCGCGGGATTGTCGATGCCTCCACAGAACGCAACTTGCTCCCCGGATGCTTCGAGCCTCTTTCCTAGCTCGAAGGCCAGCATACCACCGAAACAGAGGCCGAGAAGCGAGTATGGGCCCTTGGGCTGGTGTGCTTTGATGCCGGCCATATAAATGTCCAGCATCTCATCTAGTGTCTCGAACGGTGTCTCGTTCTTATGGAAGCCGCGAACACGCAGTGCGAGCACCGGGCGGTCTGGAATGTACTTCAGCAGGCCAAGCCAGGTCAGGAACTCTCCACCACCCGGATGACACAAGATGATCGGTGGCTTTGATCCGCTCGAGACAAGCGGGACGATCGGATCATACTCGGCAGTCGTTGTGCCTAGCGAAAGCAGCATGGTGTCGATGTCTCGGAGGGTTCGGCATGACAGCAGAAGGGACATTGAGATCGGATCCTCGCATTCGAGCATTTTCTCGAGTGAGGACTTGACCCGGAGGTATCCCAGGCTGTCAACATCAAGATCGGCGATGGGAAGATCCAGGTGCAACTTCGAAGCCTCCACTCCAGTCTCGTCAACTAAAGCCTTCTCCAAAACTTTCTGCAGAGGGGTGCTGAGTTCAGCTCCGCGCTGGATGCTCGTCTGTGGTGCAACTTCCGACAGTTTGAACTGATCGAAGTGGCCAGCTTGAAAAGACTTCTTAAGCTTCGCGCGCGAAAGTTTGCCGATAGTCGACTTTGGAAGCTTCTCCTTTGGCAAAGGGACAGCCATCAATGGTCTCTTGCGGCAGAATCGTATAGTAGCTTCGTTGATCCGAGCGATGGTCTCGCGTAGCGGAGGTGAGTCCTCTACAGCGTCGTTGACTGGATTGAACAGAATGACAATGTCTTCGCTGTCGGCCTTCGTGTCCTCAGTCCAAATGGAGAAGGACGCCGTATAGCTCAGCGTCAGCCCTGGGATTTTCGCCGATTCGATTGCGTGCTCCAATTCGAAGGAAGAATAGTTTTGGCCGTTGATTATGAGAACCTCTTTCGAGCGCCCGACGATGCGTAGATTCCCCTGATCATCTAACATTCCGAGATCGCCGGTATCGAACCAACCGTCGTGTGTCATGCATGCATTGGTTGCAGCTTCGTTGTTGAAGTAGCCTTTGAAGACCAACGCTCCTCTGACCTGAATCGCGCCAGATTCACCTCGTCTAACGCGATGCAGATTTTCGTCAACGATCCGCAGCTCGTGCTGTGGCAGGTGCTTTCCTGCAGACGCGAAGATGTATTTCCGCTTGATGTCGTACGTGGGTGATTCCAAATTGTAGAAAAAAGCGGAGCACGTCTGCGAATTTCGGCGGTCAGCAAATACTGTGGCAATGGTCTTCGCGTTCGGAATTATTTACCTCACTCAGGCCATAACTCGCCTTGATACTGCACTTTGGCGCGCCGTACTTGATCAACACCTTCTCTGCTGCTTCCAACGTCGCCGTTCGATTCGCCTCGCCACCGCACATGATCGTCCTCAACTCACTGAAGTCAAACTTCAGCCGCTTCTTCTCGGGATTATCGAGCTCATTATACGCCCGCGTCGCAGTTGCGATGAAAAAATTCGGCGCAAAGCTGTAGGCAATACGATTCTCGCTCAGCACATGCCAAAACCGGATGGGCTTCCGGACGAAGTCTATGGCGGGAACCATGACCTGGTTGGCGCCAGCATAGAGAGCATGCAAGTGATTCTCGCACAGTGCGGCACTGTGGTCAAAGCCTACACCGTTCCTGTCAGCCGATCATTCATGTGCAAATTCTGAAAATACTTACTGACCCAAGACATGAACGTCTTGGTCGAATTCATTTGGTGGAACTCGGTCTTGATCTTGCTTGAGCTCACCAGCTGTGTGTGCGTATACTCTACGCCCTTGGCAAATCCAGTGCTTCCGCTCGTAAAGAGGATTGTTGCAAGCTCGTCCTCATATCCAATACCCTCATCAATGGCCTCCATGCCGAAACCCTCTTCCACCTTGACTGTGGCAATAGTTTGGACCGTCACAGTCGTAATTGTTGCTATCGATTTGAAAAATCGACTCAGCTGCTTGGTGGTAAGAAGCGTCGGACCATTGAAGAGCTTGTTGACATTGTCAACCTCGCCGGCGAGTGTGACTTCGTTGCTGGAGAGAGGAGAGAGCAGAGCAGGCACACCTCCGGCGGCAACGACTGACCAATACCATACCACATTGTCGCGATGTGTGTTGAAGTAAAGGACAATACGCTTTTGCGGCGTCACGGTGCCGTTGGCTCGAAGTTTGGCACCATTCGTCTGCCACTGTCAGCATTGTTCTCCACCACCTACCACCAGAAAAGGAAGGTTTAGGCAAAGAAGCACATTGCGAGTCTCACCGTTGCCTCTCTCAGAAGTTCCGCATACGTCAGGAAATCAGACTTTTGATCCCATCCTTGGTCCTTGAATGCGATCCCGTGGTTCGGCCAAAACTTTACTGCACGCTGCAGCAACCCAAGCAGAGTCTTCGGGTCCTCCCCAAACTTCTTCGCAGTAATACCCTTCGATGTCCAAGACACCGGAGCGACGTAGGAGTACAGCAGATAAACGAGCGAGTTGAGCATCTTGGCGGCACAGCTCTCTCTGTCTCGTCTTGACCGAGAAGCTCTGTCCGCTCAAACACGAAAAGTTCCATTCAGATATACCCTTGCGTTTAACTCTCCTGTCAAAGAGAATCCAATGCAAGGCATTGCCTTTCCCAATCTCGCCAAGCCAGGATGAGTAATCCAGGACTTGTTACATTCCGTCCGCACCTACTCATTTGCTGAGCACGCCTCCTACATTGCTCATCCCAGAGTATCTTTCCAGACAGAAAAAGACTGCTTATCCTAATTATCTCAGGTCATGCGGAATTGTATCGTCGATTACAGCATTCCAGGGTTACTGTAATAGCTCGGCGCCAGTGGAATGAGGAGGGAGACGTGGGGCATCATGAGAGTACCCCATGCAAGGGCGGCAGTTCCTTCGGCTCCTGAAGAAAAAGAAAAAAGAGAAAACAAACGTCGCACAGCCAGCACGTTCAAAAGATAGGGTGTCTTACGTGGACGAACCTGGTGTGGGAGCGGAAGCGGAAAGAGCAAACATTGGATGCCAGACCCTGGCCGTTATCAACGACCTGTCGTGTAACCAAACCACCGGCAATTCCGGCGCGGCGGCACGCTTGCTTTGACGTCCTGTCTTCGGCAGCGCTTTCCGCCGGGCGAGCGGCTTTGCATTCCGATGTGACGGTTGGCTGGCGCGGCGGCGCGGGAGCCGTTGTCCGGGGTGAAGGGGGAACATTCTTTTGTGTCCGCTTTCGCGGACCGTAGGGGTGCGGGCTTACTGCTCCACCAAAGAGGACGTCTCCGTTCTGGGAAGCTCTTTCCCGCTTCCGCGTTCACATGGACATTAGGACTCGCGAAGTGGTGACTAGATCCTTGCTAAATGTATATGTGGGTGTGGCAGGTGTTTGAATCGTGTTAAGTGGGCCCTCAGTGCTGGCTAATCAAGTATGTACAAGGAAAGGGCCCCAGGGAAGTGATTCGCCGGGTAACGATGTCGTTACATGGTACGTGAATTAGAAACTATGGGGAGTTCATGATATTGGCTGATATGAAAAGCTGCATCTGCAACAGAAGTCTGGCGAACGGAGGGGTTTTTCCAGTATCCATGCATTGCTTATGTCAGAGCTGTGCATTAAAAACCAGAACGCAGGAAATCAAATTTTTAACGTATCCAAACGCAATTCCCATACCGACGACTTTGGAGAAACGGAATAGACGTCTTCAACTTCGGTATCTGGTCGAAGAAACTGAGATGAAATTATTTTCTACTTTAGCCCAGCTCAGCCTCACACGGCGTACGATTATCGAGGCTCAGTAGTCTCGAGATTCCATGGGGGGCCTAACAGACTCCAAATTCGAGTTGTCTGAGACGGAACTGGCAAAGAGAAAGAAAAAGCCGTATAACCAACAGAGCAAGCATGCTGAGGAATATGAGTATGTGCGTCTCACATTGGAGAAGGGGTGGACTGTGGACTTTCTTTCCAGTTGCTCCGGGGATAACCAATATGTTGTTGATCTGGCGATTTTGTCACTAAAGCATTTGTCTGGGGTAGTAAACTTGATTGCGTGTTCTTATATTCAGAATTTTAATAGAGGTGATCATTCACTACCATGTATGTTTTGTTTCTGCAGCCTTAAAGTGAGCTTGATCTGTGCCAAGATCGTATCTGTTACTATTCCACGTCCCGCGTCACATAATTTCTCCTTTACTCCGTTGATCTCATTTCCTGCATCTCTTTAATTTTCCCAACAACTCACCGCTTAGTTACCTAGAAATACGGTGTAGGGCAGCGAAGATTCCACATCAACTCCTCTTGCGCCGGATTGAACGCATGATGGCTGCCCAGAGCTGACTTTCGTTTCATTAGAAGGGCTACCACCGCTGCCAGAAAGTGGGCTAAGTCCAAACTCCTCAGCTGCGAATCTGTGGCTCATAGTCACGACAGCTTACACATCTCAAATGCTACAGGCGTGGATGTTATGGGTGAGCTGTGGAAAACGAAAATTGGGTTGGTCTACTTCGATCTAGGATGCTGCAATGAAAAGATTTCGGATAACATCCGGCACTTGGACTTGGTAAAAAGCATACCCTGGGAGTTCGGGGTGGCCATTGGATGTTGCGAGTGAATTGGTTTTAGCTCAGACCTGCGTGTAGCGATAAGCAGTAAGCGTTATTCCCGTCCAGCGTCCGGATTGCTAGCTACATAAGGGAAAAAAAGAGAGAATCCCGTTTTCTTTCTCTCTTATATCTTAATTGAATCTTAACTCAATGACCTTACTTGGAAGATCGATGAACGGCAACAGATACCTATTTGACTTATGCTTCATCACGCTTAGGACGAAAAACATACCCGGCGCAGGCTTAAAGGGTTTAGAATCTACTACTTCGCCAACGATAATGCGGATGAGTTACCGGATGAAGAAGATCATGTTATCCCTATCAATCTTCTATCAGTTGGGCACTGTATGAAGTGTTTTACGATCTTATAACGAGAGCCGTCGTGGTAAGCCATCCTCCGCAAATCGACTACTACAGATTTACTTCCCCGGCGGCTTATACCAGTGATACTAATGAGCTGAGGCAGCCCACCATCAATAGCAGTGTTGAGAAATCTTACCCCGAAACGACCATGGTACCGAAGAAAGCGCGGGCTTGGAACGCTTTCCATCAGCAGATAGAGCATGTTTCTGACGAGGACTCGGAACACGGAGATCCAAGTATCAAACCGAAGACTTTCCAGCATGGCTAATCCTACTCCTAGCAATTCGTCATGGACCAAAGAGGGCGGAACACCGGCGGTCAGCGCGCAAGATCAAGAAATCAGCAGTCGGAAGCGGAGTCGATGGATACGAGGCAAAAGATCAGGGTACTTGAAGCTACAATTCGTGTGCTAGGAACTGAGATCGTTGCCTTTGAAGATCAGCTGGAAGACTTGAAAGAGTAGAGGACAACAAACATGGATTGAGGTCTATCCAGACTGGGCCACATATGGATCCGGCACAGAGGCAGGGAAGTCGCGAGCTGACCACGATCACCGAGGAGGAAGCGGCTTTCCAATAAGACGGCATAGATACGCCTGATTGAAGAAAGCCTAAGTGGTCTAAATTATGACCTTAGTTGGAGGACGTGCCGGTGGTGGCTACGGGTTGGGCGGAGTGTGGTGCTATGAGAAGAACGGGGATGGAGATCTCAGCATCGCGAGTGTGTATCTCTGCACACACCGGAGTTTCGGAAACTGTAGCTTAGGGATGACTCATAAACCCAAGAGCAGCGATTGGCTAGTGCATTGCGGGCGTGAACGTTGAAGTGTGCGACTCGCTTACTAAGACCTCTGGTGATAGAATCACCCCAAGGCAGCCCTCCCACTCTTCTCCTCAACACCTTCGACCCTCGCCGGACGCGCAAAGTCTCTTGGGACCAGAACACTCGCTCATTACTCCAGCAGTCATCCGCTATGATGAATCCCATTTGGCGCCTGGTCCCTGACCAGGACGACGTCGCGAATGGCCTTCGCATGACTTGTGCTCTCTTCTTCAGCGAAGCGGTCAAGCAGAACATCATCGCGGAGAACCTTCTGTTCGTCAACGATCTGCCCAACGTCAAGATCTTCCAGGTCGTTATTAACCGTCAGATCTATGTACGCCGCATTATCAGACCCCGACGTCCAGCAAAGGCTAACGGAAGACAGGACAACATGGGAGCCCGCGTTGCCAACTTCAACAACTTCAGTTGGTTCAGGTGCGTCCCGTCGTGGATGGACAATAACTTCTGGACTGTCCGCATGGACCACTTCGTCCCGCATTTGTAAGTCTCTGCTCTTCCTTCACTCAAAAGGTCGACACCGATGCTCTCAAGACCAGGTCAACCAATCCAAGATCTCGCACACTTCGGAAACTTCAACTACACCTTTAGTAGCGACGACTGGCTAATTGCGCCATACAGCGAGGGAAAGGATGTTGTCACGATGTTCACCATCAAGAACCCGCTTCCCGGCGGCATGCACATGTACCTTCGCTACACCTATGCTAACAACATCATCGAGCCGCGCGCCAAGCTGGGCTTCCTCGATACGCTCGTTACCTCGGATATCAACGCCAACCGCGCCCACCAGCAGGACTACTACCCCAACATCATCCCCCAGGTCCATTACGCGCTCACTCCTCCGGCCGCCCCCGGCAACTATGGTGGCTTCCTGCCCGGCCTTGAGCATACTCCGGCCACCCGCGGTTACAGCCTTCCCGGTGACAATGAGACCCCCAACAAGCGCGGTCCCTCCTCTCCGCTGTTCGAGACCCCTGACAAGCGCGTTAAGATCCAACAGGGTCAGCAGTTCGGTGGTACGCTCTACACGGGTGGCACTCCCATCAACCAGGAAGACCCTTTCGTCTCACCAAAGTACCCCTTCGTGAAGCAGGAGGATGGATATGGTCAGGGCGGTGGGATGTTCAACTACGGCGCCGGTGAGACTGCCAACCATGGTGCCGGTGAAGCTGCCAACTACGGCGGAATCCAGCAGCAGTTTGCGAACCTGAACCGCAAGTTCAACACGCTCCAGGCTGTCAACCGTCGCAAGGACCAGGAGATCGATGGCCTGAAGGCCAAGCTCAGGGAGCATGCCCCGACGCAGGACAAGAGCACTTCACCCTAAATGGCACAATCGAACCATGGTCATGGTCAAGGTCAAGATGTTGCTGCGATCTTAGAATGCAGCTCGGCGGAATGGAATGTTTTGGCTTTGAGACCCTGGTTTGTTTCTGGTTGCGGAACGACTACGAGTTACGGAGAAAACGACGGTTTGCTATGCTGCCGGTGTGCGGCAAGGTAGTCAATGAACTTCCCAACTACTCTACTATGCTTCAATGAGTGCTATGGTCTTCAGTGTTCCTTTGCCTCACTTTTGATCCTCCTGGCTACCTCACCGAGAGAGCCCGGGTGTCTAACAAGTGACCACAGCACAGGCTCAGTGTCCCAGGCAGACGCGGGCCTTCCTCTTCTGATTGCACCTACACCGCCTCATGTCTATAAGGCCCATCCCATTCATCTTCCTTCGCACCTCCCAGCACTCTTACTTCTCATCCTCATCATGGCTTCCACAACCACTGACAGCAGCGGCGATAGCGCTCCTATGGCTCGCGACCTAGCCAAAGCAGCTAAGACTACATTGTACCCTGAGTCCAGCTGGCGAAACGTCACCAGCAATGCAGAGCCCAGCAAGTTCGACTTGATGCAACGAGTGTGGAATGAATTCCTGGCCGCTCCCAGGCGGAGAAGGCTCATCGAGGACGATGAGCTCACCAAGTTCCAGGCCCTTCCGCGCAAGCCCTTTGGCATCAAAGAGAAGAATTTCGTAGGATCAGCTGGCCTGGAATCATTTGAAGTGAGGCTAATGCATTCCCCCAGTGCGGCGTGATCAGAGGAAAGTGGACCTCTAATGGTATTTGGACTGTCTGCCATCCGCTCGTCACACCAGGTGACGAGACATGGAGGGTAAGAATCGATGTTTTTCGGTTCTTCGTCGATGAGGCTAGGGTCCAGACGCAAGTGCCGACTCTCCCTGTACTTATTCTCCGTTATCATTAACTCATATATCTTATTAGTGAATACGTTTCGGACCCGGTCATAAGCGTCCAGAATTATGACGAGGTACACAACGTTTGGGATCAAGCGTTCTATGCCTTTGCGCCCAGGACCAGACGTATCCGGGTGACGCCTAACGGGACTGCCGGCGAGCGGGATATCGTCAATCACATCTTCCTAGACATGTCTCGGAACAAGCACAAAGCCATTTTCCCCCGAGCCCTTACGGCGAGAGAGCAGGAAGCCTATCCCAAGGGAACTGCGGACGACACCATTGCTCAAAGCACAGCCCCAGCTGAAGAGGAGGCTACGCATGATCCGGGAAACCAGAATTCCGGTGCCGGACTGCCAGTTGACCGCAATTTCCCAGCTCCTCTGCAGACCAACGTTCTGCACCCACGTCTCAGAACCAGATCTGCGGCGCGGTCAGGCGTGGGACGACCAGACTCGGGGAAGACCCCGAATGCGTCCGCAGGATGCGACACCGATGGCGCGACATCCGCTAGTGGAGCAGCTGGTAGCCCGGCGCATAAGCGGCGAAGGGTGGTTCTTGTCGAGACTGATGACAATGACGAAGGGAAAGCAGGACTGGCGACCCGCAATACCCGTGCTCGCGCGGTTGAGCAGCCAGAAAGTCGTCCCCGTACCGACTCCGCACCGACATCTACCGAAGATCGTCCCTCGGTCAGCGTCGATGGCCAGAATGGCGGCTCCACCGGCGGATCTGCTTCGAGGCAAACAACAGATATCACGACCCCTGAGAGTGTTGCTCGTGGAGGAGGTGGCGATGAGGGAGATAGGCTAGGGAGGGCGCTCCGACGGATTGAGGCGCTCGAAACTGTGGCCCGCAATCAGGCGCTGGAGATCTCGGAGTTGAAGGTAAGGCTGGAGGAGACGGCTCGGATGGTTTAACCGAAGAGTTTCCTGGTGGCAAGGAGCGTTACTAGCCCGAATGCCCGAGCTTGAGGGAATAACGGAAAGATATGGACGTCTAAGGGAAAAAGAAGGCGGTGGGAACAGGGGAATTTGACGGAGTTTTGGGACAACAAGAAAAACATCCTCTTCTCCCCTCTCCTTTGGGAAACTGCTTCTCGGGCATGAAACACCAAGGGAAGATTGGATTAGGCTCAAATGGAAGGAGGGCTCAAAGACCTCGAGCAGCGGGGGACAGGATATCGATCTTGGATTGGACAGCTCTAATAATTGAAGCCAATGTCTCAATATTGCCGTGGCCTGCTTTGGCATTCTCTCCCGTGCTAGCGCTGTCCGGAGGAAGGAATGAGAAGCGCCTCTGACACGTTTCAGCAGCGCCGCCAGAGCCGGGGCAGACGGCTTGCGTTGCGGGCGGGCGACTGTGCGGACTGCACGCAGCGCGGACGGGGGGAGGCGCGGGCTAGCGCGGCGGAGGAACGTCGGCAAAGGGCGCCGTCCCCTCTGACCTCATGGCCCAAGATGCCGCCGGCGGCCTCGACTTCGACCTCCTTCGCAGTGCTTACTGACGGCCCCGACTCGCCCTGCCTTCGAGCCCGCCCGCAAGTCCGCCCTGCCCGCGCTGCAGTCCGTCATGCGAGCCGGCCCGCGTGCTGCCTGAGTCCGTAGTGCGAGCGAGCCGTGGCTGCCTGGCAATGCTGTGACCAGCCGCACTTCTTTCGCGCCGCCGACTCCTCCAGCGACTCCCCGAGACGCCTCAGCCGCCCTCCCTGCGTCCCTCCAACCCCCCACGCCGCCACCGCGCCCGTCCCGCCCGCCGCGCCCCCAATGATGACCGCCATCGAGGAGGTTGCGCTGTCCGACACCAGTCGGTCCTTCAGGCGCGCCGGCAACAACGAGTACGCCTTCCGTGTCCCCACTCCGCCGCGCATCATCATCCCACCCCCCGCCGTGAACAGCCAGGACTCGGTCACCAGCCTGCGCGTGCACCATGTCTGCACCATCGACGGCCGCGGCCCGGACCTCGCCTTCCTCGCCCACATCAACAGCGGCGAGCTGGCCAGTCAGAACGCCGGCCTGGAGTGGACCTACGAGAAGCGCCGCGATGCCCAGATGGTCACGCCCTACATCTTTCTGGGTATGCTGCCCAGCCATCCTGCTTGAAGCCCTTGAGTAACCCCTCTCCGCAGGCCCCCACAGCGCCGCCAAAAACAGAGACTTCCTCACCAACTCCCGCATCACCATGCTGCTTGCCGTCAAGCAGGCCGGCATGCCCGTGAACGCTGCTGCCCGTCTTGCCAACGAGGTCAGCATTGACTTCAGCACCATCGACGTCCGCACTCCTCAGGACCTCATCGCCTCCTTCCCTCGCGCCACCGAGCTCGTGAACAACCACCTCGCCGACATCCAAGCACGCAAACAGGCCGGAGAATGCGACGTCGAGCACGGCAAGGTGCTGGTGTTCTGCGAATCGGGCAACGAGAAGTCGGCTGCCGTCGTGGTTGCTTGGATGATGGAGATGTTGGGCCTGGATTTCCTCAAGGCCATGCAATTTGTC
Source organism: Neofusicoccum sp. Z2 (assembly GCA_037356115.1). Classification (NCBI taxonomy): domain Eukaryota; kingdom Fungi; phylum Ascomycota; class Dothideomycetes; order Botryosphaeriales; family Botryosphaeriaceae; genus Neofusicoccum; species Neofusicoccum sp. Z2. Next base: position 198,830 of record JBAWJY010000016.1, read on the forward strand.
CAGTGCCAGCGCTTCTGCGTCAACTTTGATGACAATCTCAAAATCGTCCTGCAGTCATACGGAGACATTCTTGCCGCGAAGCGCCAGGTTGCTCTGGCCAGCTCGAACAAACAACCACAACACTCCACCCCAGTCCACGCCGGCTCGAAGCGTACATTAGACACGACTTACGACGAGGACATGGAAGTGGATGTCGTGGCAGATGACGACATATTACGATTCGAGGGTAGAAGCTATGTGCCCTTTGAAAGCATTGATTGACAACTTGAGTTTTGCACGCGCGAGATTGAGCTTTGCACTCCACCTTCCAGCAAGCGGCGTCTTGCTTTCGCCCCGACCTGTTAGCGACAATCACATGGCGTACTGCTGTATCATTGTTGTTCTGTGGGGTTCATCTTCCCAATGTCAGCGGCTTCAAGGGTGTTCTGTACGTCGCCGCTTCAGATACGCCACGGCATTGCTGCTGACCTCGACTTTTGGCTGTAGACAAGCGCATATGAAATACGGAAGGAATCAGGAACGGGCAGACGGCATTATACCCGACGGCGTTAGAGTACTGGAGATTCAATGGCTGCGCTTTGCTTATGAACAGTAACCTATGAATGAAAGGCGTAGCAGATCATTCTTTCCTTGATCTATCAACTACGTGATTTCCCTGTTTCTCTCAAACAGCAAGTCCGCATTTCTACAGAACAGTGCGCCAATATTCTGTCAACCCGTCCAACAACAATCAGTTCTAGCATTGCATCTCTCTGGCGTCTCATCTATTGCTGTATGCTTATCTTCCAAAAGCGCTTTCACTCACGCCACTGAGGTGCAGCGTGGCGAATTCACCTATTCCTGAATCTTCCGCCACAGAGGCTGCACCGTCAGTTTCCATCACAATACGGTGAATTCAGGCTGCCTCACCCGAAGCGCTTAGCCACTTGAACGGTAGACGGCGTTTCAAAATTCTTCCAATCCTCACTTACAGACACCACCCGCCTCACGACCCTCCGTCGCGCCCACGACTTTTCCTTGCCAGCCGCACACGCACTCAACCTCTTGGGTCACCACCGTCACTTTCCGACGGTCAACTCATCTCTTCAGTTTACTCAAGCCCCGGCACATATCGAGTCACCCGCTCACCTTCCCACCGCGCGCCAACCCACCTTCGCCGCCTTGCAGCTACCTCGAATCTCTTAACCGCAACATAACAGCAGCACAGCCATGAACCTTCGCAAAGGCCGTGAGCGCCGTGCGCCACGCCGCTTCACAGAAGAGATGGGCGACATATATGCACCCATAGTGCCTGAGCGCCGTGTCATCCGTCCCGCCAACAGACCCTCTCGCCCCGTCTTCTATCTACAGCCGACGCCGTTCAATCCTAACCTTCCACCTGCAGCTTTCCCCAGTCTTCCATTGAATTTGAATGCTCCGCCGAAAGTATGTGGGGGTGAAGGAGGGGATGGCAGAGGGGAGGGTTGTGGTGTGGGGGACTTGACGCCGGGGATGGGAAGGGGGTTCTATGTCGGACCCGATAGTAGCGGCTCACGGATACGAGGTCCATCTAAGCTTGTGCGGCTTGAGCTTGACAAATATCAGGCGCTGGAACAGCCGAGAACCTCTCTGCGGGAGTTGTTGAAGCGCGAGGATGAGCGCGAAGCTACTGCGTGGGTCACGACGCTCCCCGACGCGCGCGAGATACAAGGCTTTTCGGACACTCAAACGCTCTTGGACCGGGGCTTCAGAACCGATGACATTTATGAAGAGCAGTGGAGGGTTGAGGAGATCCTTTCCGCCATGGACAGCAGCGATGAGGAGTCAGGAACATCCCCTCCAGCTTCACGGGTGCAGAAGGTGAGGAGCCCCCTCGATATCCTCTCAAAATGCAACCGCTGCACTGACTTGCAACAATTGTCAGACCTCCTTCTGCTCCCTCCCCATCGTCCTGCGCGCCACCATCACCACAAACATGTACACCGAGGCCCTGCGTGAAGGCTTCCAAGATCCCCTCTTCCCCATCCAGCACCTCCTCAACATCTCGGCGCAGACAATCGTCCGCAACCTAACCGCCCTCGAGAACATCCACCGCAGCCAGCTCTACCCGCGGGTCTTTGGCACCGAGAACATGTCGAACCAAATCCTCCGAGCCCGCCGTTTCCTGCTGCAGCAGGACCTGCCTCGCCGCTTCATGAAACCCGTTCACGTGCCTACCTGCAAAAAAGATCCGCAAACTACGATCGGCGCCGCGCACGCTCCTGCGGATGTTGCGGGGTTGCCGCTAGCTGATATGGTGCACTTTGGGCGGACGAAGCAGATCCATCGTAGGGCACCGGACGTGTATCCTGGCACCAGAGTCAACGCGGGTAGAGACGATGCCATGCGGATCAAGCAAACGAGGAGGTGGACACAGTCAGATATTGGCCAGGACGCTCCGCCGCATTCAGCCAAACGAATGAGGGTAGACGGTGACCCGTCAGCGCGCGGTAAGACGCCGTTGGTGCTACAGCGGCAGGCGCGAGATGACCAGCAGCAGCAGAACAGGCACCACCAAGCACCTTCCCACTTCGTTAATCTTGGAGGCGCTCCTCCTTCCCTTCCCGACACCGCCGGACAGACAGCAGCACAACCGCCCAGGTGTCCTCCGCCTCGTCTCCCTCGCTACACAGCGCCCGTCGAATCTCCTCCTCTCCATTCCAGCACTGACACAGGAGTCAAGACGCCCGGAATCGTTGCGGGCAGAGAGTTTGTGACGCTGTGCCCACCGGCCGTTTCGCCTCTCCTCCGCGCTGGAGAAGGACTGAGATATCGAGACTTCGCGCAGCCAGCCGGACAGACGACTACGGCCTCGTTGCCTTCACCGCTGGAAGATCTGCCTTCGCAGATACTTGCACAACCGCTTACAGTAGAGAGGTCGGAGGCCTTAGTGCTCGAGATGCTGGTGGGTACGGCCGTGCCGGTCGTGGGAGCTGCTGGCTCTCTTGGAGAGGTGGTGGACGTGCTGCCGCTTCCTGGAACTGAGCAGCAGCAGCAGAGTTTTGCCAAGTCTTCCTCGTCCGCGGCTCAGGGCAATAGGGCGGACCATTCGATACACGCTCTAAGCGACAACCGCGGGTCAGCGTCATCTACGGAGGGGCTTGCGGTTCAGGGTCTTCGGAACCAGTCGAAAGTGTCCGGCACATCCACAACCGGATTACCTATAAAATCACAGAAGAGGTCGCTCTCATTGCTGCAGTACGATCACCAGCAGCGGGATCATCATCACCAGAAGCTTCAGCAGATTCAGCAACGGGAGCACCAGCAGAGCGGAGATATGGATCAGCACATGGTATTCCAGCATGGCCGACTTGCACTTCAACAGCCTCAACAACAGACGACCCAGCCGCCCGATCATCATGCCGCTCAGTCCTCCTCCCAAGACCAGCCAAACCAGCCGCTGGTGCCTCACCAACCTCCGATGCAGAACCAGAGCATCAGTTATCATCCTCCGCTGTACAACTACCGGCGCTTTTCGATGAGTGCCGACCAGGCCCGGTTCGACGAAACACCACAGCAGCACCTCACCGCTCAAATGGCGCTCCAGAGCCAAAGGCAGGAACAGACGCCCATCCAGATCCTAACTCCGTCCGAAGCTCTAGCCCAAGCTCAAGCCCAGCTGAACGCGCGCGACCGGCAAACGCAGCCGTACTCCCTCTACCAAGCATACCACACCATCCTCTTGCAACAGGCGCAGCTCCGAGCTCAAGCAAAAGCCCACTCCCAACCCGACATGCACTCGCAGCCTCCTCAACCACAGTCACCCCACCAGGACCCAAACCAGCCTCATCCGTTCCGGCCTTTGAACCAGCTCTCCCCCTCTCCTCCTGCTCCTCCTGCCACCATCCCCCTCGCTCCCATGCCCACCACCCGCACCGTCTCCGCCCACTTCGCCTACCCCGACCGCAGCAACATCAGACTACCGCCAAACGGCTACTACCACAACCCCCCTGCGGCGGCGGCGGCCGGTTGGTACAGGTTCGGCGATCGGGAGGCGCGGATCGGAGATACCGAGGGGAGTGCTGTTGTTGCGGGCGCTCGGGTTGGTGGTGGTGTTGGTGGACAAGTTCTGCCGCCTGGTCCGTACGTGGAGTTTATGGAGGGTGCGGCGTTGTGTGCTGATGGTGGCGCTGCTCGGTTTGGTGGTGGTGGTGCTACTGCTGCTATGGGGGCGGGTCAAGGGGGAGATGAAGGCGCGCTGGGCATGATCGATTTGACTGGTCGCGTGCGGACTGTCCCTGCGGAACCGGTGGAGCCGGATGCTCTTGCGGATAGGGCGCGGAGGGCGGGGAGTTGGGGGATGAATTTGAGTGGTGGGGATTCAGAGGACGAGGAGGAGGAGGGAAGGGGTGAAGATGATGCTGAGACGAACGAGGAGAGGGAGGATGGAGAGTGAATTATGGGTAGAAGCTATGGTGGGTTGGGATGGTCGTGTGTGACTTGGAGTTTGTAATGAATTCGGGATGGTTTGCGGGGTCGATTGGGTGTTCTTTTCATGGGTATCCAGGCTAATTGAGTGGGAGGGTCTTGCGCATGGGATAAGAACGGCATGGTAATCAACAAAGGTTTGGCTGAGACCCTTGGGGACGAATTGTCTAAGAAATGTATGGTAGAGCAATGATATAAGATTTTAAAGATTCTTTCGAGTCACTTATTCGTTACTTTCCACGCCGCTGGTTTTGCCCTTCGATAAGGGGTGGAAACGCCAGAGTACCGAAACTCTTGTGATATTATCTACCGTTGCGATGATTGATGTAGCATCTGACAATCATAGATAATTGGTGAGCGATGGCAGAAGAGAAGAATGGCCACCCTTACAAATCTCGTTACTGGAAGTCGGACCTTTCGATTTCCAAAAGCACTCCGAGGAGCAGTGTTTCTCTTCTATTCTCTCGAGCAAGAAGCCGACACACACTTCATCCGGCACGCATGTCTCTGTGTAACAGACGAGAGTGATACCACTGATTATCAGGCTTTGAAAGTCAGTTCGTCGACAGTGTAGCAGCAGAGAGGTTCACAAATGACATATGGAGCACAAGGCCCGGAAAGTGAAGGACATTCCCCACTGGAAGGAAGTAGAGGTATAGCCGAGGACTGAAAAGAGGAAGGTACCGAATGGGGCACCTGTTCAACACCAGGATATCCATAGCATTTTAATCAAAAGCATAGCTAAATAAATTCGTAACCCATTAACACCAGAGGGAATGCCTCAACTTGTGGCCTCCTGTGACCTGTCCTGCCATAACCGATTATAACCACACTTGTGGACTTAACCACCCTGCCTAGCCTTCTCAGCACAGATCAGAGCAATAATCCTGCTCAACTCGGCACTCTGTGCGAATTGCTCTTTCTTGGTCTCCTCGTCGATGTCCTCATCCTTGGCCAACTCGCTGCCGAGCTTGAGCATACGGTTCTGCAGGGCCAGCATCTTGGAGAGGGTGTTGTCGAGAAAAGGCGCGGAGAACGACACAGCATCTGGTGACGAGTTCTGCAGCCTGATCTCCAGCTTCCGCGGTTGCTTCTTGCCGTTGACGGAGGCAGCCTGCTCAGAAGCGGGTGGCGCTGGCTGACTGTGGGGCAAGCCGTGAGCGAGCTGGGAAAGGACGACGGAAGATGGAAGAGGGAGTGCTGGAAAGGGAAAGCGAAGACTGCTTACCTGAGGGGGCGCTCGACGAAGGTCATGTTCTCGGCCATTTCAGCAACGCGGTTCGCAATGCGGGCGGCCATGATTTCGTAGGCCGAGGGCCTGCCGGCCGCAAGCGCGGGCGCAGCGGACTTTGCGGTGGATTTGCGCAGGCCATTCGCCTGCTTCTGCAGCTCTGTCGAAGGCATGGCGGAGATTGGCGACGGCGTGGAGAGAAAACGGTTGCAAGGCAAGAAAGCAGCGAGACGGAGGGACCTGCGGTAATATGATGTGGAGAAGCAGGGCATAGCAAGTGGCTGCAAGTGGACGGCGCTGCGCCGCCGTCCAACCCTGTTTGACCCCTGCTGCGCTGGCGTCATTGTGCGACGGCACGCGCCACAGCGGCAAGTCCATCCCAGCGCCGCGCCTCCAGCCCTCCTCCTCACACGACATGTCGCCGACGACTTCGCCGCGCCGGATGTTCGCGGACAGGAGCCACAGGAGCTGTGAGTGCAGCTGTTGCCCGCGAAGGAGCACGCTGTCGGTGCGCGCGGCTAACGTCGTAGGGCAAGAACCGGAAGGCGCTCGCGACTACCGCCGCCATGCCGACGAAATCAACGCCGTCCGAGAAGAAGGCCGATTGGGGCGCCGGCCTGAACCTGAAGAGTCCGTCTATTGAGCCTCATCCCTCCGGGCCCCCTCGCCATGGCGAATTCGGCCAGGCAGAGCGAGGTGTTTCCATCGCCTCGACCTTTCTGTCGGGCATTCTGGCGTAAGCATGCTCCAGGCTGTCCACAAAGCAGATCTGCTCACGTCCGGGACACAGCATCAATGCCGCCCAATTTATCGGCCTGCCGTTCAAGATGATCGATCCCAAGTTCTACAACGACTACATCGCCTTCACCAAGCAGTCCTTCGCAGTCCTCGTCACCACCCTGACCCAGTGGTGGTCTCCCACCAAAGTCTATGTCAGCGGAGACCAAAGTTTGCCCGGTCAACTATTCCTGAAGCCTGATGGAAGTCTAGAATGTAGATTTCCAGAAAGACTCGTCCTCATGGCCAACCATCAAGTACGCACTTCGGGTCATGACCGTTGAGCCGTCTGCTGACCTGCTATAGCTATACACCGATTGGCTGTATCTCTGGTGGGTAGCTTACACCAACAAGATGGCCGGCCATGTCTACATCATCTTGAAAGAGTCAATCAAAAATATCCCGCTCATCGGATGGGGATCGCAATTCTACAACTTTATCTTCCTTGCCCGAAACTGGGAGAAAGACAAGCCACGTTTCCAGGAACACTTGCAGGAACTCAGTAACCCGAAGGATCCCATGTGGCTGATCATGTTCCCGGAAGGAACCAATTTATCGGCAAGTACGCGAGAGTCGAGTAGGAGGTGGGCAGAGAAGAACGGCATTCAGGACATGCGCCACCAACTCCTCCCAAGAAGCACTGGACTCCGCTTCTGCTTGGAGAACTTGAAAAACTCCACCGACTGGCTCTACGACTGTACCATCGCTTATGAGGGGGTTCCGTAAGTCATTTAATCTGCACAATGCTCCCAAGCTAACCGCCTCCCAGGCTCGGGAAATACGGACAAGACATCTATACGCTCCAGTCTTCATTCTTCGAAGGTCGCCCTCCAAAATCCGTGAACATGCACTGGCGCCGCTTCCGCATCTCCTCCATCCCACTCCACGACGACAAGGCCTTCGAAGTCTGGCTGCGCAATCGATGGAAGGAAAAGGATCACTACCTTGACTACTACCAGCGCACCGGTCACTTCCCCAGCAAGGATCCCTGGAAGGCTTCGTCAGCCGCCGAGATTGCAAAGATCAAGCCCGCAAAAGCCATTGAAGCGCAGGTGAAAAGCGGTAGTTGGGGAGAGTTCCTGGCGATATTCGCACCGATCACTGCATTCTTGACGGTATTGTTCCTTTTCTACGGCGCCTCTGTTAAAGAGATTCTTGGTACAGGTGCGTCTAACGTGTCGAGCAAAATCACGCAGGCCCAGCAGGCTGGCCAGCTCGAGAACGGGGCGCTACCTGCGCCGCTGGCGAAGAAGGCGCTAAAGAACGCTCGTGCTGCTGATCCGGCAGCGTCTGAAGCATCGGGAACCTCTGCGGGCAGGCCACAATATGGAGAATGGGATGCTATTCGGAAAGTGCTGGCAGAGAAGAATATGGAGGGTGTCAAGTCATTTGCGCCGAAGGCTGCCTCCACTGTCCATTCTGTGTCGGGACACCGCTCGTTCTCACAACCTGCGACAAGGAGAGGGCCAACAACTGCGACCGCGTCGTCAACGGCGGCAAAAGCCAAAAAGCCTCTGAAGGTTGACACATCGAATGATGCACTGCACGCACTATTAGCCAAAAACCTCGGGAAGGCAAAGGACAGCAAGCAGGTTGCGCAACAGACCATCAAGCTTGCGAATGGACAAATCATCAAGGCGGTCACCCCGGGGACGACTGAAGTGAAACACCAAGAGCCCGGGACAGTGAGGCTTGCAAGTGGACTGGTAATCGGCGGACAGAAAGGCGCGTCATCTGGCTCGGTCGCAGCATCGCCCGTCAAACTGGCGAACGGGTTGACTCTGAGTTCGAAGGAACCATCTTCTCCAGCACCAGCTGCAGCAAGAACGCCCTCCAAATTCTCTTCCACAGCAACTCCTACACCCCTCAAGAAATCGACCGCAACACCACAGCCAGCCAGAAAGCCGGCACCTATACTACCTTCAACAGTCCTACCAAAAGACAGGAAGCCTAGCGTGGCCACCGCCTCAACTCCCTCACTGGCCAGCGGACCAACTCGATCTGCCTCTACGGTACCTACACCCCCGCAATCAACAAGGAAAGCACCAGTAGCACCTCCGCAGAAGCGTCCGACCCCTGCGCCTGCAGCTCAGAACAAGACGCAAAATTCAGGACAGAAAGCGTCAGCGGCCTCGAAGCCAGCAAGCCAAAGTACAGGAAGGAAGATTCCGTTAGTAGTACAGGATACGACGAGGCCACCGAAGGAGAAAATTGCACAGAGGAAATTGGACGCGATTCAAGCGAGGAAGGAGTCAAAATGAGGAGAAGCAAGGATGAGACTGGTTCTGGTGATTTAATTTCTACAACGGTTGGATCTCTTGTCATATACCCGCTTTCACAGCTCGAAACTGAATGGTTATTTGTTTCGCTTTTACGCTTCAGTTTAAGCCTTGTGGTTTTAGGAATCATCGCACCGAGATGAACATATGCAATCGGGGAGTTGGAGCACTCGCCTGGAACGCGAAGAGTATGTACGTATATCACTATACTCTCATCAGGATAGATACTTCAACAATATCGGTCCTGTTGTTGCAATTCCATTCGAACCGACCTCGTAAGCTTTGCACATGCCGCGTACCAAGCCCTCTCGATGCACACCAGGGTCTAGGGCCCATCGGACAAGGATGCATCCCTGCCGCATCACCAGCCACAGCAGCGCCGTCTGACATCACGCAGAGGCCTAGCCCAAACCAATCGCACTCGCTAATCCTGCCGTAAGACGCGCAAATCTTGGAAGTGGCGACGTCAGGCTGGTTTGGTCAGTTGTCTAAGACCCTAAGCGCCGTTCTCTTTCCCCCCGCAGACAAACGTGCGTGCCGCCTGATAGGCATACGGGCGGGCTGACGCAATTGGCGGCCGGCACAATTACGTCCTTGTCGCCTGGGTCCCTTGTGATCCCTCCACCAAGTAGAGGATAAGGGTCTCTTCCCTGGACTTGCCGCGATCGCGGGATGCTGTTTGGATTTCTTCTGCCTACCTGCCTATCTCCTCAGCAACATTGACTGCTCTTGAAACACCAGGGAAGAAGGTTCGACAAGAGGCGGTTTTGACTTTCAAGCAGATCGCGGCTACAAGAAGCTTTTACCCGCGTACCTGGTCTACTTGATCCAGGTTTCCTTTCCGCAGCCCCGCCTTCCACGGCTCTGGGGCACTCACCTCTGTTTCCACATTTCACTACCCCCGACTCCCTCCTCTCTCAATCCTTTCCTTCTTCAATCGCCCTCCTTTCGCCTCCAAACCATCCACAATGGCAGGCTTCATCCAGAACTACGTCCAGGGCATGGTGCAGAACGCCGCCGCCGGCGCGGCCACCTACGCCATCACGACAGGCGGTCGAGTAGTGGGAGACGTCGTTATCGGAGCAGGCGACCTCATCGAGGGCGCAGGACGGAACGTTGGAAACAGTGCGTCACGCCCTCCACAAATCTCTCTCCTCTCTTTCCCTCCCTCCTCTCCCTCCCTCCTCTCCCTCCCTCCTCTCCACGCCCACACTAACCCGCCCCCCTCCCCAGGCGTCGAAGGCTTCATCGACCGCTACGGCAACTGGATCCGCACCTACGGCGACTCCACCATCTCCGCCACCGCCGCCTCCCTCCCCTCCCGCACCTCCGCCGTCCCCACCAAACCCAAAAAACAACAAAAGGCCCTCCCCGCCCCCAACAAACCCGGCACCAAAGCCCTCCCCCCCGCTACCTCAGGCAGACCCGCTCTCAAAAAATCCCTGTCGGATTCTAAAACCCCTCTCCCGCTGGGCACGGCGAAGGCGCTGCCGAGTTCGGGGGTGAAGAAGGCGTTGCCGCCGCCCGAGGGGTTGAGTAAAGGGCAGATGGCTAAGGCGAGGGGGTTGAGGGTTGGGGATGTGGGGAAGAAGGTTGGGGGTGCTGTGGGTGGTGCTGTAGGGGGTGCTGGCGTTAAGGCGGTGGGGAGGCCGGTGGGGAGTGTGGTGGGGAGTGTGACGGGGAGTGATGGGGGGAGGAAGGAGGAGGGGAAGAAGAAGCAGGGGGAGGGAGTGAAGAAGAAGACGGCGGCGACGAATGGTGCGAATGTGAATGGTGCGGGTGGGGCGAAGGCGTCGTCGTATGTGGCGCCGGCGCCGGTGACGGGTGGGGTTAATGGGGGTTCGAGGACGATGGGGGGCGGTGGTGGTGCTGGTGGTGCTGGTGAGGGGGCCAAGAAGGCGGGTGGGCAGGCGTATCCGAAGCCGTTTTCGACGAAGAGGCCGGATGGGAAGGTTGTGATTTCGAAAGAGTCGAGGCCGAAGGCGGGAGGGGGTGGTGTTGGGGGCGCGGCGAAGACGGTGGGGGGCAAGGTGGGTGGAGGGGCGAAGTCGGGATATGACTTTCTGGCGGCGGAGAAGAAGGACGGGAAGGGGAAGGAAGGGAAGGGAAAGGAGGGCGAGAAGGGTGGGTTTGACTTCATGAGGCTGATGGCCGAGGAGCCGAAGAAGAAGGGACCGGGCAGTGTTGCGGGGAGTGTCAGGACGAACGGGACGGCGAGGAAGGCGGGTGCGGTTGGTGGCGGGGCGCAGGAGACGAGTGGGAAGTATGACTTCTTCTGAGGTGGTGGTGGTGAGGCTGGAGGAGTTTGAGAGGGCGGGAATGGGCATGAGTGGAGACGGGATTGATTGCGGACTCCAGAAGCTGGAAAGCTGACGACCGAGTGCGGGGAGTTTTGTACGTGTAACGAAAAACGAATGATGGGAGGCATATTCTCGACAGGCGTCTAGTAGGTAGGCAGGAAGGTAGGTAGCAATCGGAATTCAGGAATCACGAAACTCGTTGCCAGCGTGCCGCCTCCCCGCGTCACAGACTCATCCAGACCACGCCCACCTCTGCCGCGTCGCCATCAAATTTCGGCTGCCGCGATCGCAGCCTGAGTCATTCTCACAGATACAGCCGCTTCACCGCATCACCGCCGCCCTCCCGCCTGCGCGTTCTTGCATGGAAGCGGTCAACCAGCCAGCCGCCCTCCAGACACCAACCCAACCCCAGTCCATCGACGTCCACCACCACCACCATCGCTGAGCCCCAAGGCCATGGCGTGAGCCCCAGCCCTCCACCCAACGCGCCTACGCGCCGCGTCCATTCGCCAGCGCAACGCCCACGTCTGCACCCGCGCCGCGCCCGCGCAGCACCACCATACCCGACGCGGCAGGCCTCGGGCGAACACTGCGGAAAAGAGCCTCAAACAAGCGCGCTGGCGGCCGCGACCCAACCCCACGGGCGCCCTGCATGGGAAAGAGCGGAGCGGCTTGTGGGGCCCGGTTGCCCTTTCGCTTGTCTCGTCCTGGTGTTGGCGGCAAAGTGAGGCACAGCCGCAGAAAAAAGAAACACGAACGACAGTGAACCACTGATCGTCGAGGCTTTTTGGGCGTGGGGGCCATCGGTAGCTGCGATCGTGCGTTTGTGCTCTGCGCACGGCCCGGACACCGCTCCCGCTTTTTGATGGCTGGGTGATGCGGAGCCTGGTCGTGGCTCTCGAATGTCGTGACGATTGCGGCGTTGAACTCGGCTGAAGCTTGTGCGGCGGCCTGGTAGTATGGAAAGAGTATGGGGTGCCGGGGGTTGCCGGAATGTTTGGTCTTTTTTTGTGCTGTCTGCACGGTAAGTCAATGTCTTCTGGGACGGTGGAGACTGATTGCAGCCCACCCGCTACCGGTACGTGCCCATGTCCACGAAGCTGAATGTCGGCTTTGGAGATATCACATTTCTGCCGGAACTCTGCGGCTTGCGATCTCCGGCCTGCAGGAAGCCAGCATCCAGTCTGTCGGCTGCCGTGAGATTGGCCTGGGAGCGAAGAGGCGTAGCAGCGCGTTTGTTGGTGTTCATATATTTCCCTTGATTTCCTTCCTCCGTTCCGCTGTCTCACAAGCAGGGCTTCTGCCACTTGCCGTTGACTTCCTAATTGGTCGTTTGCATCCCGTTCGTCCTTCTTCGCCACCCGGCTTCTCAAAAAGCATTAATTTCCTCCACTACTTGGACAAATAACTACAACCCTCATCTCTCTACTTCCTAATACCTCCCTATCGCAACGAACCTCCACACAAGCAATGAGCCATTTCTCCTTCTCAACAACCACCTCCTCGCCGCCCACCACCCCCTTCCTCTCACCAGAGTACTCGCCCGCCCTCCCCACCTCCTCGACCCTCACCCCCCACTCCTCCATCTCCATCCCCTCAAGGACCAACGCCCAACGACGCTCCTCCCGCTGGCCGCCTCTCTCCCCCGACGGCCTCCCGCGCTGCCCCTCCACCACCAACACCACCACCAGCACGGGCACAGCAACTACACGCTCCCACCGCTTTGCCGCGCCAACGCGAACGCCTACACCTGACCCCTCGCTCCCATCCTTTCCCTCATCGCCGCATCAGGGAGCCTCGGCGTCCGCATCAGCCGTGCTGGGCCAACAACAGCCAAATGGGCGAACCGCGACTACCGCGTCCCCACCCCCAGCTCAGGCGGTCCCTTCAACGAATACGGGGGGAGAAGGCTTTTGCAGTGGTGGGAGGGAAGCTGACAGCCGCGAGGAGGCTGAGCGGTTGGCGCGGAAGGAAGGGGGAGGGGGAGGGGGGCGGAGGAGGAGGAGCAGGAGGAAGAAGCAGGGAACGGTGTTGGTGCGGTTGGGGAGGTCGTTGATGAGGTGTTCGGATTATTGCTTCAAGAAGATTGAGGTGGGGTCGGAGGAGGAGGTGGTGGAGGTAAGGCCGGTGCATTGGACGGAGCAGTGAGGGGTGGGGTTGTGTGAGGGTTGGGTTTGGTTGGTGGGGGGGGAGTTGGGAATGATTCGATGGGGACAATGGATGGATGAGATGGGATGGTTGTGGTTTTGGATATTATGGGAGAGGAGAGAGTCTTGGATACGTGCTTGGAGGTGGTGATTCTTCTCGCTTTTTTTTTTCATATTGTCTAGCGGCTGGTTATATTGTGCTTGTGTGGGTTCTTGGAGCGCTCCCTCTGTCGTGTTCGTTCGGCGTCGGTGGTCCCTCTATCTTTGCTCCTCTTTCCTCGTTTTATTCAGTCCTCTGAGGCTTTCAAACGTCTTTTGTTCCCGACAATCGCGCCATATTTGCATTGCTCTATTCGAGCTTGCGACATTACTAGACACTCAGTCGATCTTATCAGTTGGTAAACTTTGTTTTGTTCAACGGAGCTTTGATAAGTACATATATGGTGCCTTACATCACGTACAGGAAAGATCCTATGTTGAGGCAGCAATTCACCAATAGAAGTCTGGAAGCAAGCTTTTCCGAGGATGGTGTAGACGCTTGCCGCATAGTGATCATCGCACTTTTGCCTTGGTCGCGTGTCTTCTTATACGAGATCCCTTCCTGCAGGTATGATAGGTAGTCGCACTGATGGAAAAAGCTTACAAAAGTCGAACGTAGAGAAGCATACGCGCCGCGCCTGCTGAGCTCCACATCAATCCATGTGTCTTCTCATCAGTTCACCAAGAAACATCGCAGGTAATCCCAATGCTTACATTATCATCTATCGGCCACCACCAAACCATTGCCTCCAGCCCATGAAGTTCCTCCCGACCCCAAGATGCGAGATGAGAAGATCCCATGAAGCGCAGCCAACAGCGGCTTCGCGTGCGCGCGTATTTGCATTTGCATAGTTGCAAAAGAAAAAACACACGTCTCATGCGAAATACACTTTTGTGTTTTGTCCAAGCCGAGCCCAGGCTCCTATAAAGAAGAGAGGAGAGAGTGGAGGTAGAGACAAGCGGGAAGTAAAAGACAAAGAAGCCCTTTTTATAACGCCATATTGCAGGAGAACTATAACAGACAAGAGGAGAAAAAGAGAAAAAATGCATCCACCCAGTCCTCGCGGAGCATCTTTTTGTTTTATCATCATCATCTGCCTCGTTCTCATAAGCTCCCTCGGACCACAGACCGAATCCACATTTCATACAAGAAATCCATTTCGAAACCAGCAATCCATCATCTAAGGGATATCGAACAGCGGCTTCAACTTCTTGATCAACGCCCACTCGTCCATGGTGACATCGGCCCTGAAGAACTCCTTGAGCGTGTCGATGCTCTGCCTCGAGATCAAGCTGTACAGGATATCCTTCTCCTCGAGATGGCGGCCGTAAAGCGGCTGGTTGGGGCCCTCGATCTTGACGGCGACGGAAGGCTGGCCCTTCTTGCAGACGGCTATCTGCTTGTGGTCGCGCTCGATGGACTGCACGCGGCCCAGGTTGATGACTTCCTTCTGCTTGGTGACCGGGTTCTCCTTGACCGCGCAGATGGGCGTGAGCAGGCGCAGGTTGCCCTCGATGACGTCGACACCGATGACGATCGGGTCCTTCTTGTTGAAGACGGCGACGGGGCGGAGGACGCAAGGGAAGACGGCAAGCATCTTGGACTCCTCCTTGCGCTGCTCCTCGAGCTCCTTCATGTGTGCCGTGAACGCGTCGAACAGGTGGTAGATGATGTCGGCCTCGAAAATCTTGACGCCCGCCTGGTCCGCATACTCGCGCGCTTCCTTGTCGACGCGCACGTCGAAGCAGAGCATGACGGCGTACTCCTTGGCCTTCTCGAGCATAATACCGCACTGCATGACGTCGCGCTTGAAAACTGGACCGATCGAAATGTTTGCAACGGGAATCTTGGACACGCGCAAGAACTCGAGCAAGGCCTCAAGGGAACCAAGAGTGGACGCCTGGACACTGACACCACGGCCGGTCTTGGAGATACGGGACAAGAGTTGCTCGAGATCGCCCATGACCTGGTATTCGTGAGCATGATATCAATCAATATTGCTGTAGGACCAGTCAAACTTACCTCCTC
Organism: Neofusicoccum sp. Z2; assembly: GCA_037356115.1. Lineage (NCBI taxonomy): Eukaryota > Fungi > Ascomycota > Dothideomycetes > Botryosphaeriales > Botryosphaeriaceae > Neofusicoccum > Neofusicoccum sp. Z2. The sequence goes on from JBAWJY010000016.1 coordinate 214,078, forward strand.
CTCAAGGTCCTCTTCGTCGTCGTCAGGACCAACGACCATGAGACGCGAACCAGCGACAGCAGTGTCAAGACCATCGGCCGCGATCTTAACACCCATAGCGGCCTTGATCGACTTGTTATGCACGTACTGCGACTTGACACGCAATTCCTTCATCTCGGCCGGCGTCAATAGTGCACGAATATTCGTTGATATAGGCCCTTGAGTACCGCAGAGCACAATTCTGTCACCTTCGTGCAGCACACCGTTCGATAGAATGACGTCAATGGTGGTACCTAGACCCTCGACAACCTTGACTTCAAGAACAGTAGCCTCGACCTCAGAGAGGTACATCAGGCTGTTGGTCATACGCTCCTGCGTCAAGGTGGTGATGAGCCTGAGCATATCAGGGATACCCTCACCCGTATGAGCGGATGTGGGCACAAGCGAGACGTAGCGAGCCATGGACTTGTTCTCGTAGAACAGCTCGGAGTTGAAACCCTGCTCAGCGAAGGCCAGCTTAGTCTTCTCCAGACGGTCACGGAACTCGTTCTGAACGGCCTTGTTCTGGAACGACAAACTCTCGCGGAAGCCGTTGTTGTCAATCTTCTTCCAGCCGTAGAGACGGTCGATCTTGTTGAGCGCGACGATGAAGGGAGTCTTCTTGTCACGCAGCAGCCTCATGGACTCAAGAGTCTGCGGCTCAAGACCGTGCATTATGTCGACAACGAGAATGGCAATGTTGCAGAGAGACGAACCACGGGAGCGGAGGTTGGTGAAGGACTCGTGACCAGGCGTGTCGATGACAAGCAGACCGGGAATCTTGAACTCGAATGAACCGTCCTTGTTGACGACCGCAGTCTTCTTCTTCAGGGCGTCAACAGGGAAGTAGGTAGCACCAATCTGCTGAGTGATACCACCGGCTTCGCCCTCCTGGACGTTGGTTTGACGGATCTTGTCGAGCAACTTAGTCTTACCAGTATCGACGTGACCGAGAATACAGCAAATAGGAGAACGGAGGTCGTCCTTTGAACGAGCAGCCAGAGCCGCCTCGTGCTGCAGCTTACGGCGCTCAGCAGCTGCGGCCTTGCGAGCCGCCTCGGCCTTCCTAGTAGCAGTCTGGGCCTCATCTTCCGAAGACTCATCCTCAGAGTCTTCTTCAGACTCAGACTCAGACTCAGACTCAGCCTGGGCCTTGGCCTGAGCCTTCTTTCCGTTGGCTTGTGGTGCAGGCTTGGCCTCTTCTTCGTCGTCCGTCGGAGCATCCCAGCTGTCCTTGACGCCGTCCATGTTAACGCCGTCCTCCTTGTCAGCCAAGGCTTCCCAGTCCTCAAGCTCATCCTCCTCCTCTTGCTTCTCCTCGGCCTTCTTGGCCTCCGCGTCCTTGCGGGCCTTCTCAGCCTCAGCGGCGGCCTTCTCTTCTTGCTCCTTGACAAGCTTCAGCTCTTCGAGCTTCTTACGGGCCTCCTCCTCGGCCTTCTCATCGACCTTGGGCTCTTCTGCAGCAGCAGGACCCTTCTTGCCCTTCTTCTTCTTGTCGTAGACGGGCTTCTTCTTGGCATCAGGCTCTTGCAAGCCGGCAACCTTGGCACCGCTCTCAATCATCTGCTTCATACGCAGTTGGGCTTGGGCCTGCGCCTCCTTCTGAGCCTTGGTGAGATACTTGCCCTCACGCTTGAGCTGCTCAATCTTCTCCTTCTCCTTCTGCTTCTTGAGAGCCCTGGCCTCGACCTTCTTCTTCTCCTCCTCGGCAAGCTGGCGCTCTTCCTCCTCAATGCGGGCCCTCTCCTCCTGTTGGAGGCGGAGTTGCTCCTCCTCGAGACGTTTCCGCTCCTCCTGCTGCTTCTGGAGAGCGAGGAGGGCAGGGTTGAGCTTCTTCTTCTTACCACCAGCCGCAGCCTTCTCAGGCTCTGGGGCGGGAGCAGCGGCCTCGACCTTGGTCTCCTCCTTGACAGGCTCGGCCTTGGGAGCAGCAGCGGGAGCGGCGGTCTTCTTCTTTGCGGCCTGCTCCTTCTTGCGCTGCTTCTCCCGCTCCTTCTTCTCCCTCTCCTTCTCCTTCTTGGACTTCACCCTTCCGCCGCCCTCCTCGTCGGAGTCGGCGGGAGAAGCCTTCTGCTGCTGAGCCGCCTTGCCACCCTTGCCCTTCTTGGCCGGCTGGGCGAAGACGTCCTCGTCATCCATGTTGGCCTCCTCGGGAGCCTTGGCAGCCAGGTCCTCGGCCTCCTGCTGGGGAGTGGCCGTGCCACTGGCGCCGTTCTCAGCAGCGGCATCCTCGCCCTCGACGAAGTCGTTGGTGATCTTGCCCTTCTTCGCACGCTTGCCCTTGTTCTTGCGCAGCGCGGCCAGCAGGCCGCCGCCGCCGCTCGTCTCCTCCTCGGCGGCATCGGCAGCGGCTTCTTCATTCTTCGCGGCCTCGGTGGCGGCGGCTATCGGGTCGATGGTCTCGCCCAGCTCGGCCTCCCAGTCGTCCTGCTGGGCCTTCTTGCCGCCCTTCTTCTTCGGAGGCATCGTGGCTGCCGAGTGTCGGTCGCGTGGGCGTGTCGCGGGGTGGTCGTCGTCGACGGGCGGTCGGCGATGGCGGTGATGCTACGGCTTGGCCGAGATTTTGGGCTGGCCGTATCAAGAGCGTGCGTGCGGCGGGCGCAACTGAGCTACGCTCTCTCTGACGCTGGGGGCGGGCGTTGGAGGAAAGACGCGTGGCCCGGAAAAGACGCTGGGAAGAGAGCGACGAGGCGAAAGAAACGTGCACCCTGCGGTGTCTGGCGGCCCCGATGTTCCGGAGTCTGGAATAGTGGCGAGTGGGAATTTCTCGTGGGCGGGCGAGGTGACGGCGGGTCGTTGACGGTGCCACAGTGCGCCCCATTTGGCGGGGATGCCTGACTCAGTCAGCCGCTACCTCGTCAACGCCAGTTTCGACTGCTGCCGTCGACGCCCTTTCACTTGGCCTCGTCTGCGCAAATCAGCTGCAGAGTTCCATCATAGTTCGGCCCAGGCCTCGCTCTGGCGAACGGCTTTGCTGTCTCTGAAAGAGCCATTGAACAGGCCACGCGCTCAGCAGCGGCTCGCAGCCGCACTGCTGCGGCTTACTGCATTTCATTGATACCCAGAAGACAATACTAACGCGGCTTTATCAGATCATTAATAGCACATTAGGCCCATGTAACATGCGAATACTTTATTCTTCCAAGCCGCACTGCCCTTCAGAGTATCACAGTCCTCACATGCGAAATGCCGACGCAACGACGCTATCTTATTCCCATCCTATGGTGGCCTCCGGTGCTGTCCACGACTGTACAGTTTCTCGAGTCCCTTTACGTTTAAGATTTTCCAATCGAAGTACAATTCACTGAAGAGTAGTACATTTTCCATTGATGAGTTACTCCAGCCAGTGCTAGAACAGTGTAATGACACAAAACACTGCGGGAGCAATTCGAACACAAAGGAGTTTTCCACATGATATGATACAGTTCTTGCGCGCAAGGTCGCCGCTACACCCGTCAGCGACCATTTTCCTTCTTTCTTTCCCTCGTTCGCCAGTACATCCCCACGCCAGAACAGCACGAGCCTGGGAGTCTACCGCTTTTTCGTTGCCATGCCCATCCGGACTGCTCCAGACGTCCCAAATATGATTCCAAAGAAGTGTATATTCATTCCCGTTTACACGATAATCTCGCCAGGGTCGACCATGTTCGGCACCCACTTCTTGCCCTCCTTGACGCGCTCGATCTCGCTGGGCTTCGTGACTTCCAGCGGGCTGTACAGGTACCAGCTCTTCAGCGCCGCAGCGGCGGCCCTCGTCCTTCCTTCGCTCAGGCTCGCGCCCGCGCCCTCACCCAGCTTGTCCTTTCCGCTGAACACGCCCACCACAAAAACCGGATGTCTGCTTTCGCGGCCCGTCTCGGCGAGGAGGCGGGCAATGGGCGGCTCGAAGCCCTCACGGGCGCACAGTTTCGACAGGTCGCGCGTCGGGACGCTGAAGTCGAACAGCTGCGCGAGGTCGAGGTGGCGGCTGAGGAAGTGGGCGGCCGCGAACTGCTGGGCGGCGGCGCGGCCGGCATGCGCGTAGACGGCGCCGACGACGGCGCGCACGAAGCCGGCGCTGGCCTGCTCGTGCGACGCCGCCTTGGAGCGGTGCGGCTTCTTCGTCATCTGCCGCCCGCGCAGCTCGCCGAACGCGTCGTCGTACACGATCTTCGACGATGTGCTGCGCCGCCATTGCTGCCCCTTCTGCTCGTTGGGCCGTCCCGTGCCTCGGTGGTACGGCATGTAATCTATGCCGGGCTCCAGGTGTGTGAATTGTAGAAGACCTGGGTCGACTTCGCCGCCCGGAGCGGCGGCCGTCTCGACACCCCATTCGCGGGTGATGGAAGCGAGGGCGTGGTCGCCGACGTAGGCATTCATCGCCGAGAAGAGCACCGGCATGGGGATGCGCGGGTAGTGGCATATGATGTGCTCGCTGGTGTAATAGCCCAGAAGGTCGCCGCCGAGCGTTGCCAGAGAGGCATTGTTAAACTCGGGGTTCGGGTCGGCGGAGGGGTCGACGAGGGTGCGGGCAAGGGTTTCGAGCGGCAGCCGTGACGGCAACGAGAGACGGGCGTAGAGAGCGGAGAGTTTGGCGGACTCGCGCGCTGCGGATATCGGGGGAGACGGAAGGGCCTCGAGTTCTACGAACTCGGGCTCAATGGATGCCGGGGGTTGCTCAGGCTCCGCCGGCGGCGCAGGGGCTGCGGAGGAGGTCGATTGTAACCGGTAGATGGGTATTTGGCGGCATTGAGGCTGGATTTGCTGCTGTTGCTGCTGCATGAAAGGGCATTGCGGGCGTGGTCGTGTGAGGCGCGTCAGCGCGCGGGCGCCGCCCAATCTCTCTATCCGTAAACGCTTCATGGGCGGCCGTCAAGTGCAGGAAGTGCCGGCGGCGACAACGGGGCTCCGGTGGGACGCGATGGGCGGGCGTGGTGGCTGGTCAATTAATGTACTGCTCCAAAATTTCCTCAGACGCAGCTCGCTCGACTTCGACGAGCGCCAGAGTCCAAGCGTCCGGCCTAGCGTTGTTTCGTCGCAGCCCTTTGCGGCCTAGCGCGGCCGTAAACACGCATCACTCAGCAGTAATCAACGCAACGCCCGACCGTCAACCGCCTCTCACATCGACATTCCCGCTCCGACCCAGACTGAGCTCCCACCCGCACTCCGATCCCGACTGAGCTCCAAACGCTCTTCGACTACCGCTCGACCCCAATCGCATACCGCACACCTCGCTGCACACCATGGGCGGAGGCGGAAAGATCCCGTACGTGCCGCCCAATCGCATCCCTCGTATAATCAGCATCGCGCATGCCCTGCGGCACCACGGCTAACACGGTGCAATCGCGTCGTTCTGCAGGTACCCCAAGCATGTCTGGTCCCCCGCCGGTGGCTGGTATTCGCAACCGAAGAATTGGAAGACGAACACGGCCATCATGGGTGGCCTTGTCATCGGCATAACCGGCCTGTTTTGGAGCCTCAGCGCGCAGAGGGAGCAGCGGACCAAGTTCCCGGAGGCCGGCAGGTTCTTCCCTAGCAGATAGTAAGGGCACCCACCTTCTCCCCCGCGGGTATGGACTGAGGGGCATTCGCTGGGCGTGGTGCTGACGAGGAGACCGCAGCTGGAGCAAGCAGATCATCGAGCACGAGCGGAACCAGAAGCAAGAATCATAGAAGCGCATATCGAACAATTCAAGAGTCTCGGGGAGCATTCGTTCTCAATTTTCTACAATACGGGTGATCTGATGGATGCTAAGATGCAATGGCACAGGCAGCGGTTTGCCTTCGTGGTGCACGCAAAGTTGCTTGATGGCTGCAGGAAAGGCTCTTCGGGGCAATTCACGATCCAATCAAGTTTCCGAGTATGCGGGTATCAAACGATTGTCTATTAGCGTCTATGGGTCTAATTGAAAGAAAGAAGATCCTTGAAGTGCAGGACGGGGACTACACTCAAGGCTGTATATACTACATTCAATTGGTCTCCAGTTTCTCCAGCCTCTCCCTAAATTCCTTCAGCCTGTCTTCCACTCTGACCCCATTCCATTTTTCACCTTGCCCATTCACTCCCTTCTCCAGCACTGGCATCCCGACCTGTTCGATCGCAAAACTGGCGGCAACGCTGCCCCAAATTGCACCTTCCTCGACATTCTGCACGCCCGGTGTAGCACCACCGCGTACCAAGCCGACTGCCAACCCACCCAGGAAGCCGTTGCCGCCACCGGTTGGGTCGACCACCGCATCCGACGACTGGTGGTAGGCCGGCAGCCAGACCTTATTCTCCCGGGAGGCTACATAGCAGCCATCCTTCCCGGCCCTTATCACCACCGCGCCATTTCCTCTTGCTCCCACGCCCGAATTCAACCACGCCTCAGTGCACTCCTCCACGGCTGTCCTGTCCACATCACCTGCTGGCGTGACAGTGGTCCGCCCAAAGAGTTGACCCAGCTCGCCATGGTTGGGGCTCACAACATCGACGTAGCGGAGCGCCTGCAAGCATTTTTCGAACTCCTCAGGGGTGCACAGATCAGGGACCGGCTCCCAGATGAAGAGCGGCGGGTTGACCCACTTGTCGGGCGCCAGGCACTTCCGCTTGAAGAGGATGTTGGTGACGAGATCAATGCATCGTGTGGACGAGCAAATAAGATGGTACGACTTTGAAAGGAGAAGGTCTGGCGTCAGGGCATCGTGGTCGATACGGATCTTCTCGGTCAAGTAACGGAAGGCTGAGACATTGTCAAAGACGAAGAACGTAGGCGGTGAGGACGGTATGACGTAATGCAGAGGGACACCTCAAGTGAAAAATGAGAACAAAAGTGGGAGACATGGCATGTTTGAAAATTTGAGAGAAATGGAGACTAGGTCTCATGTGCGTGAAGGAAAATGCATGTTTGAGTGTGCGCAGAGACACTCGAAGGACCAGGTGTTTCAGGACGTTTGGACGGTGTCGATTTGAAAGATATCGGGGTTGAGCAAAGGGTGGAATTTGCAGCAGTTTCCAGTTCGACACATCCACAGAAACTGCGTAGAAAATGGGAGGAACAAAAGACTTAGGGAGAAAGAAGAAAGACAGACTGGCGGTGAGGGATCAAAAAGCAGTCCTACCTCGGTGCTCGTTGTCGCCGTAGCCATTCCAGCCTCTGGTGGTCAGCCGGTGAGGGGTTTCCCTGAAGAGGCAGCTCGTGTCCCAGTGGGCGACGGTCTCGCGGGCTTCTGGAGGGAAGTCTGAGCCGCAGTCTACAATCCAGCCTACGGATCGCGAGAGCGGCGGAGGCGACATGACGCGGGCGCCGATGGCAGAGTAGGCGCCTGCACCGCCGATGACATCTTTCACGGGCGGCTTGGGGGGCTTGAACTCGATATCATCTGTGTGTAGGCGCGCTCAGAATGTGCTCTGCACGGTTTTCTTTTTCGTTGGGCATATCGCGCCGTACCCAAGATGAACATGCCCAGCGACACGAAGTCGATGGTGACGTCCTCGTCCTCGGCCATGTTGATGTAGAAGAGGGTGTCGAGGAGGACCTGCAGCGGGAGGACGGCAGCGCTGGCGGGCTCGCGCGGAACCCTGGCGTGTTGGGGGGCCGCCGCGTGCATGAATGGAGCCTGGAGCGTTGCGCTGCAGCGGGCGGCAGCAGGCGAGGCGACAGCCACAGCAGCTGAGCACGCACCGACCAGCAGAGGCGGCCAGGAGAGCGGCGAGCGCGGCGCGCACGCTGCCTCACCCCCAGGCTGACTCGGACACCTCGCCGCGGATCGCACCTCTCCTCCCAGCGCTCCGCGTACGTGTCACGCGCAGAGACACCGCGTTCTTTCATCCGACCGTCTCAGAGCCGCCCCGACGCGCGCGGAACCACGCCCGCCGCTCCCTGCACGCGGCATCACGCCCTCTCGCAACCCCCCAAGAGCCCCGACCCCCGATCGCGAGCTCCCAGCGCCCGCCCGCAAGCTCCAGCACCAGCGCGCCCGCCTCGCCTCCCCACTGCCCTTGCTAGCACGAGCTGCTGCAGCGATCCCCGCCATTGCCCGCCATGGCGCAGAACAACATGCATAACCTGACGACCCTGATCAAACGGTAACCTCCCAACTCCCGCCCACCATGCCTCTCCCCCAGAAAGGCTCGCTCCTCTACCGCCTCTCGTCGCCCGTCCACCTTCACCACGACGATGCGCTGAAACGACTCGCCAACAGGCTGGAGGCCGCCACCTCCCGATTGGAGGACATTGCCTCGTCTACCTTCGAGAAGCCCTCCGCCCTCGATGCCGCTCCGGGCGCCCAGGCTGCCGCCGCTCCCCCCGGCGCCGCCCAAGCCTTGCCATCAGCTCCTGCTGCCCCGGCGGCGCCCGCAAAGGCTGCCGTCCCGCCCATGCTCGCCGCATTCGATGCGCTGCTGGACAATGAGCTGAAGGAGTTCACCGACCTGAGCAAGCAGCTCGGCGGGCCAATCGCTGAGCAGGTAGCCCACTGCGTCATTGCCTGCTCATTCCCGACTCCCGCTGAAACTTTGATCGCAGGCATCAGCTCTCTCCGAGGCCTTCACCGCACAGCGCCAGTTCCTCCAGGTCTCGACATTGGCGAAAAAGCCCGACATGGCCTCTCCCGTCTTCCTTGAGGTTCTGAAGGACCTGCAGGGCGCAATCGAGAAGGTCGACCAGGTCAAGCAGATGACCAAGGACCCGGAACTCAAGAACCACCTGACAATGGTTGGCGATGGTGTTGGTGTGCTGGGATGGGTTACCATGGATCAGAAGCCGGGAGACGTTGCCGCCGAGCTCTTCGGCGGCGCGCAGATGTACGGCAACAAGGTGCTGAAAGAGTATAAGGAGAAGTACGTTCTCGGATTCGCTCTAGCTTGAGTGTAATGCTGACGTGCACCACAGGGACCGCACTCACGTGGAATGGGTGCAAGCTTTCTACAGGCTCTTCAAATCGCTCATTCTCTACATCAAGAACAACCACGCCAAGGGCGTCCAGTGGAACGCCAATGGAGTTGACGCATCCGAGGCACTGCGCCAAGTCAAGTCAGAAGGCACCAACGGTGTTCCGGCAGCACCCCCGGCAGGTGGCGCACCTCCGCCACCTCCTCCTCCGCCGCCGCTCCCTACTTTCGACAACGTACCTCCCCCTCCGCCGGGACCAGCACCAGCTGGCAAGGGTGGCGCCCCAGCGGACATGGGTGCGGTTTTCGCGGAGCTTAACAGGGGAGAGGCGGTTACCTCTGGTCTGCGTAAGGTTGATCCCAGCCAGATGACGCACAAGAACCCGTCTCTGCGTGCCAACTCAACCGTTCCCGAGCGCAAGGACAGCACTGGCTCTAGGGGCAAGTCGCCTGCGCCACCAGGCAAGAAGCCCAAGCCCGAAAGCATGCGCGCAAAGAAGCCGCCCAAGATGGAGCTTGACGGCAACAAGTGGATTGTCGTGAGTAATGTCCAATCTCTTAAGCTCAATTTCTCCCGCAATGATCTGGTAACTTTCTAACATATACCCTTTTCAGGAAAACTTCGAGAATACGGAAGCTCCCGTCGAGATCGAAGCTACGATTGTCCAGTCGATCCTAATCTCGCGCTGCAAGAACACGACGATCCGCATCAACGGCAAGGCCAACGCCATCTCGGTCGACAACAGCGCGCGCACTTCGATCATCCTCGATTCGCTCGTTTCGTCGGTCGACGTCATCAAGTGCCCCAACTTCGCAGTCCAGGTCATGGGAACCCTGCCCACCATCCTGCTGGACCAGGTCGACAGCGCCGCCGTCTACCTCAGCAAGGAGAGTCTGCACACCGAGATCTTTACGAGCAAGTGCACCAGCATCAACATCAACGTCCCGCCCAGTGAGGACGACGAAGATGGCGACTACTCGGAGAAGCCCCTCCCCGAGCAGTTCAGGAGCTACATCAAGGACGGCAAGCTGGTCAGTGAGATCGTCGAGCACGCTGGTTGAAAAGGTTATCTGTGTCGGTCGATTCGCATGTTGAGACGGTGAACGCACGTGGGAGGTTGGTTTTCTGTGGGGTGATTTGTACGAGGCATGAAGTGCATGGTTGACGAGGCGTTTGGTAAGTTTGGACCTCTCTTGTTGCATGCAAACTTGCCTGGTAAGAGTCGGAGATTATATACCGTAGACAACCTCTTGTATAAAAACCACCTATTTGGCACCATCCCTTGCTACCCTTTTTTTTTTTGGTGTACTCGTGTTGGGTTGCCGGTCCGCATTGCGGTTAAAGTTGCGGACCGATGCGCAAGCGCACGTGGGAGGGTGTGCAACCGGCTGTGCTGGTCGTGCCACCGCATGCTTGCCCCGTGCCTGGGTAACTAGCAGGTGGTCGGTGCGAGTCTTTTCCAACCTGCTGGCTCCGAGCCGTCTTTCTAACCACATCCACCACTCTTCTTTGCTCATCCCAGCAGGCCGCACAATGACTCTCGACCGCAATCGGGTACGCCTGTGCTTTGATGATTGCACTCGGTATGGACAACAGGATACTACTCGCGGTAGTCTATTGCGGTTGTGATTTCCATGTCTGCGCTTTGTGTGGTTGGTGGGCTTGGAAAGGACATCTCTCAGTAAACTGGCGATTGGGTGCAGCTTTATTGCGCGACGATGAGGCCGAGGAGTATGTAGCATATATGGTTCCTCACAGCTTTAGCCTGGATTGGTGCTGAGCAGCACCTCTCTCTGGGGCAGATGTGCCGCTTGTTTGTTTGGTTTCTGGAGCTTCTGCCGTGAAGCAGAAGCGCAACTTGCTCGGCACGCACGCCCACAAGTACCACTTAGGCCTCTGCTGCGATTAGCAGCACGGCAGTGAGAGTCTTCTCCCGTGTCTGAGTCTGGTGTAGCAGTCTGTGGTTTCGTTTCAGTTGTCCTGCTAGAAACGGTGGTTTCATACGGGCTAGGTACAAAGGCGAGCAGGCATCTGCGTTTCCTGCCATCATGAGACTCCGTCTGAGTTCGCATAACCACAAGGCTAGTGCGGTGATGTCATGTACTGGTATGGAAATATAACAGGGTATGACAGGCGTTGCGTATGACTCAAGGTCTGAGCCATGTTATTGTGCAGAAACTTTCGCTTTGAAGGCATAAAAGAGTATCCACTCTGGATGGCATTTGGTTGAAGACCTTTGATCACTGGATGTCGAGCCTGTCCAACTCCTCCTTGTTGGTGTGATTACAAGAAGTGGAAGCGACCCGAGCACGTGGTGATGATGTCGAGCTTAATCAAGATCATCACCACCGAAAAAGATTGAAGTAAAGCAGCTTCTGTGATAGTAAAGCTGCAGCACCAGCAGAGGTAAGCACTGCAGAAACCTACACTCTGAAAATGAGGTCATCTCGAAAATAGTCGCGATAAGAAAGGAATGTCTTCCACCCACTACTGAAGAGATCAATTGCTACGAATTCATTCGTCTTTCCTCCTCCGTCCCTCATTTCAGCCATGCATCCCCTACGGATTCACCCCGAAGACTACGCCCTCAGGCACGCGTGTCCTATTAATAACGGCGCTGCAAGGTGTAGTCAAGACGCGAGCAGGAGTGATGCGGAGGACGGCGTGGAGGTGGAAGAGTTCTTTAATGCGGGCGTTGGGATATAGAGGCGGGTTGCTGCGGAGATATAGGGGAGGTTGGTCAAGCGGGGTTATAGGTCGGTGTGGAGGAGGGTATTATGGGAGTGGGAGTCTTGGGGGTCAGAGATGGGAAGGCGAAAGTTGCTTCGTCTGCGGTGGAATGTGGTGGGAGGCGGTTCGAGGGGGAAATTTCTTTTTCTGCATTCGGTGTTCTTTTGGGAAGAAGAAATGCGGGGCTTACATTGTATCTGCACCGGCAAAGATTGCTTTTGCACCCAATGTGTAAACGTCCGCTTCCGTGACGATTTGCGGACTCTACCGGTGCCGGCGTGTCGGGATGATTTGATCGACGAGGAGCATCGGGACGCCGACAGTGCCCACCTTCGGCTTCTCAAGGTCGGCCGACTCAACTCGGGCCTGTTCGACTTCCGAGGCGACGAGCCCTTTTGCGCGTGGGACTTTGGACCGAAGTCCGAGTGTGTTAGGCTGACAAATCGGGCGAATTGGATTGATTTAGCTAGGGAACCCTTGCGCAAGCTTCAAGTGAAGAAATGGCGCTACCAGGAAGAGCTTGGGGAAATGGGAGGTGAGAACCCCAGGCCCCGCGCTCACGTCAGATAATAGTAAGAAGGAAAAGAACTGACATACTCTTACGATTTGCGCATACACGTGTCGAGCTGTTTCATATCCATAGATGACGACGGTAATAGCATGAGCCGAATAGAAGCAAACCCATCCAGTGGCACCAAAGACCTGATTTCCTTGGTCCGCGAAGCGAGATCGAAGCTGATTCGTGAAGGTGCCGATCTTCTCATCAATCATGGCTTCGTACTAGAGGATTAAGTACGCTCGATTGATGCAGCGTCGAATCTTGTCGTGCTTGATTGGCAGGTCAGAAGTGGACCTTTTTGCCGATATAGGCGCCAGTACCAGGAATTGTCCGTCAACTAGAACAGGATCTCATCCATCGCACCGCGACTGCAAATTCCCATGACCTGATATCTTCCAGACTTTGGCCACACCCCGCCGACGCCGTAGATGTCCCACGCCGCTTCGGCCGACCCGAATGATAAGCATGTTCGGTGGGATGCGCACGACTTTAGCTTACTTTGCGCGGAAATGCTGCATGGTTGGGCACTCGAACCCTACAGCAGTGTCCCAAACCTGCCACGGATCGGAGAATCAGGCGAAGAAAAGTCAGTCGAAGCTGCGGAGGAAAAGATAGCCTCGTACGTAGCGGCAAGACAGCCATGAGACTGACTATCACGCTCAGGATGACCGAATGAATGTGAAGAGATGATTGAGAAGCATAGTGGCTGGTCAGACAGGACGTCAGAGACTGAGACTCTTACTAATGCGGACTGCTGGAGTGGAAGTGCCGTGCGCAATGCCGGGCGACAGGCAATAGCGAGGGGCATTATGCCGGGGATGCGGTGCAACGTTGCGCACAGGTGCTGCTGTCAATCACATGGCGGATACTGGCTTGTGTAGCTGTGGCTCCGGTGTAATTGATCAAGTTTCCGTTGGCGTAGGGTTGAATTGGGGGCAACGGGCGGCGGCGGACGGCGGGCGGCAGACGGCAGACGGGAGGACAGCTTGGCGTGCCTACTGAGGCAAGCGATCGGTCAAATGGGATATGCTCTTGCGCCTCCAGGGCAGCCCCCGGCCGGGCTCTGCCAATGGCGGCAGCAGGCGTTGTGGCCCGCGTGTACCGAGATGAGCCAGGCGGCAGTCGGAACGATGCATGCAAGCCATCGCGTGGCGCTGCGTCCGAGTGCGCGCGCCTCGTCCACAGCGAACGCGAGCGGGCGCCGGACGCAGCAGCAGACGAGACGAAAGAGCAAAAGAAAGGCGAGACAGGTGATAGCGGTCGAGGATCAGCCGCCGTGCCGCAGCGGTGGCTCCACCGGCCGAGCCGAGCGGCGCTCTCACGGACTCAGCATTTGCTCCTGCTATAACGTTAGACGCCGCGTAACCTTTCTACACGAATGCAAACCCGGTCCACTAGCATGTGCAGCAGGGACGCCTGCTGCGCCTTCCCCACCCGCATGGCAGTCTTCACTCCGGGCGCCGGGCTCCCTGTGCCGGCGTAGATAAGTTGCGTCCCAGCAGCCCGTTCCTCCACTCACAGCTACCATTATTCCGCAGCCGTTCCTCGTTTAATTTCTCTTCTGCAGCGATGCCTCTCAAGGTCCTCGTCGTCGGTGCCGGCCTCTCTGGCTTTGCCGCCGCAATTGCTCTCGGCCGCCAGGGACACGAGGTCGAGATATTCGAGAAGTCGGCTTTCTCCAACGAGGTCGGCGCGGCGCTCCATTTCGATGCCAGCTGCACCGCCCATGTCTTCAGGCCGTGGGGAATCGACTACATGGAGGAGTTCAAGGCGTGCAAGTGCGAGAGGTGGCTCAACTACGAGGTGGAAAACGGCACGATGCGGCCGTTGGAGCCGCGATACGTGAGTTTGCAGCGGGCGGGCCGCGCGTTGACGTCATGTTGATGGAGGCCAGATCCACGAAGAGCGGCGTCGGGAGCTGCATTTCGAGGGCGACGAGATCATGTGCCACCGCGTGGATGCGCACTCTGCGCTGCGAGAAAGGGCGCTGTCCTACCCCAAGACGCGGCTTCGTCTGTCGTCGGGCGTGCAGGCCGTCGATCCGGAAGCCGGCTCCATCACGCTGGCCGACGGCGCCGTGCACCGCGGAGACGTCATCGTCGGCGCAGACGGCATCCACTCGAAGATGGTGCAGGCGATTGCAGGCCCCGAGTGCGTGCCGACGCGCGCGGGCGTGAACATCTTTCGCTTCTTTGTCCCGGAAGAGAAGGCGCGCCAAAACCCCGACGCCGCCGCCTTCCTGGCCGCGCACGACTACCCCAGCACCCACGTCTCCCTCCGCGCCGACAATGGCTCCCGCGTTGTCATCTACCCGGCCAGGCACGGCGCCTACCTCAACCTCGGCCTCCTGTTTCCCGCGAGCCTGAGCAGCCGCGACCTGGCCGCCATGGACTGGCACGCCAAGAGCGACCCCGACGAGGTCATCGCCGTCTTCCACGACTACCCGACATTCTTCAAGGAGCTCATCTGCCTGGGAGAGGACTTCAAGCACTGGGCCTTTGCATGCCGCGACCCGCCAAAGTCCTTCGTCCAGGGCAAGCTGGTTCTGATTGGAGATGCCGCCCACCCCCTGCACCCCACGCACGCGACCGGCGCTGTGCAGGGAGTCGAGGACGCAGCGTGTCTGGGCGAGCTGCTGACCGACGACGTGCAGCCCACTGATGTCCCCGAGCGGCTGGATCTGTACAACAGCGTGAGATTCGAGAGGGGCGTCACGATCAAATTCCTCTCCGAGGTGGGCGTTTTGACGGGCGTCGATACGGACACGAGGCTGGAGAAGCTGAGGAGCTTTGTTCCCAACGGCGAGCTGCCAGACGACCCGGACAAGTTCCTCTGGCTGTATGACCCAATCAAGGAGGCTCAAGACGCCCTTCGCATCCATCGCGAGAGCAAGCCGTCTTGGCTCAACTGCACTCTTATGTAACTCTTCTCGCCACGCTGCCCCTAAGACTGTTTCGGGCCTTATGTAATGTCTGTAGAGCCGCCAAGATGTCCTTTGATTCCCGCTACTACTGTGTCAGCCGTGTACGCTCCTTCGCCGAGTCTCTTTGACTTCGCATCCTACCTACTTTGTCTTAGTGCTCCACTCATTACTATACAGGAGGATTCGCATCCCTGAAAAGCATCTCTAGCTGCAGCTCGAAACGCTCTACGCTCACATGAATGCAGGGTTAACAACGCCACCTGGAGCGGCTCGTCGATAAATCCACGATTGGTGGCGGATCACCAAACGGTGCGGGGCAAATCATACATCATCCCTGGAACGACTGCAGCCTCCGTTCTGACTAACCATAGCTCGACTAAAACGGCACGGCCCGTTCAGCCTTTTCATCGCCAACTTTGCTGAATAAGGTCGAATCGGCGATGCCTATTGGCGTGTTGGGCGGCTGTGGCCCGCGGCACTGAGCGCTGGCACTCACCATTTCTGCATTGGAGACACGCGCATCGGGCGTGTGCTACTAACAGCCTTACATCCGTGGCCTGATGCAAAGCGATGCACTCAATCACCACTTTGATTGGAGGTTTCGGTACACCACCATGACCAACGGGGCTTGGTAGTTCCTGTAATACCTGCTCTGGACCAATGCGGGAGTACAAGTGACCCCGGCAAAATCATATCCTGCTCAAGACTCTTCGTAAGCGCATGTAGGTAAGCGTGGGTCCAATAATGCCGCAGCGGATGTGGTACTTGATGAGGAAACGGCTACAAGGAGTTCCTGATGACCCTGCGACCTTATCCACTATATAGGATCGAGTCCCCCCTGTGCCGCGGCCTAGCATTCAGGCTTGTCCATTTCCATTCCATGCACACCTGGTTTCAGACACCCTCTGAGATTGAACCATCATGGCGGTACCGGACGATGTACATCCTCTCGGCCTCCTGACTCAACATCCCTTCGCGATTCTTGCCCTTGCACTTGGCACTTACTCCCTATGCCTCGGAGTATACAGGCTTTTCTTTCATCCCATTGCCAGGTTCCCCGGCCCAAAGTTGGCGGGTTTGACGTACGACGTCACAGTGTCCCAAAACATCTTTGACATTGCTGATCGAGTCTATCTAGGTACTGGTACGAAACCTACCAAGACTGCTACAAAAGGGGCAAGTATACGGAAACCATTGCAGACCTGCACAAGAAGTATGGTACGTGCTGAAGGCTTCGCCATCTCTTCCCGGAATACATGTCAGCAATTCGCAATATCTGACACCTAAACAGGACCAATCATTCGTATCAACCCGGACGAGCTACACGTCTACGACCCGAAGTTCATTCAGACTTTGTACACCAGCGGTAGTCAGAAGCGTGGTATTGCACCCTGGTTCACGGGCCCATTTGAGTGAGTAGCCCTACACGACGGACGCTCGAAACAGCATTCTGACCCTTTTGGCAGCTTCGACGAAGTGAGATACCCTTAACGTAACGACATTCTCATCACCAGCGCCGTCCTGCTAACCAACCCTCGCCCAGACACATTTCGGCTCTTTTTCTCATGACCTTCACCGCATTCGCCGCGCTCCGCTCAGTCGCATGTTTTCCAAAGCAATGGTCCTCAAGCTTGAGCCTCTCATCAAACAAAACATGCTCAAGCTGAGCAGGAACATCGAGACTTATGCTGGCACAGGCAGGCCTATAAGTCTTATCGACGCTATCTCATGCTTTGCTACGGATGTCATCACCGAGTACTGTTTCGGGACTAGCTACGACTTCCTATCCGATCCGTCGATGAAGAAGAGCTTGTACAGCGCTATTCACCAAGGAATAGAGGCAATCATTCCATTCAGACACTTCCCGCTGTATAAGAAGTTCTTTTATAGCCTTCCTGTGTGAGTACTGCTCCAAAAACGGTACATGGTAGTGGTGTCAGACTGACAACAAGCAGCTCTGTCATGAATCGAATCAATCCTGATTTCGAGTTGTGGAGGGCATTTCGAATTGTGAGTTCCAGTCAAACAATGTTGCCGCGGAAAAGTCTAGAATCCACGCTGACGGTAACGATGATAGGACATGCGTGCTCAGGTCAGGAAGCTCAAGCAAGATATGAACTCAAGCACTGTCAAACCGTCCGAACCACGGGCTACCGTTTTCACTGAGATCCTGACTGGGGACATACCTGAGTCAGAGAAGGATACGGAGAGGATAGGCAGAGAAGCACAAGCCATGGTGCAAGCCGGCGTTGAAACAGTGTCTTGGAGTAAGCCATTCCCTCTGCTCATCCAATCATCTGCACTGCCGGCATCCCTCCCCACAGGCAATTGGCTATACCCCGAAAGCTACCGCGCGTTGCTCGCTTCCAAAACACTGAGCTAACCATTGCTACCTTCCTCCTACCCAGCCCTATCTGTGACCATGACCTACCTCCTCAACAACCCCACTGCCAAAGCCAAATTGCGCGCCGAACTCGAAGAAGCCATCCCCACCGCCGATCCCACCGCCATACCTTCCTGGTCCACCCTCGAACATCTTCCCTACCTCTCCGCCTGTATCCTCGAAGGCTTGCGTCTCGCATACGGCGTCGTCACGCGGCTCGCGCGCTCTTCACAGGACGACGTCATGCTGTACAGCCACAACTACGTCGATCCGGATGGTGTCGAGCGCGAGAAAACATGGGCTATCCCACCGGGCATACAGGTTGGCATGTCATCGTATCATGTGCATCATGATGAGAGCATCTTTCCAGATAGTCATAAGTACATTCCGGAGAGGTGGCTGGATGCGGAGGGGAGGAGGACAGTGGGGTTGGAGCAGTATTTGCTGAGCTTCTCGAAAGGGTCGAGGCAGTGTATTGGGATGAAGTAAGTCTATGTGCGGTTCTAAACCCCTTAAGAAGTTTACTGACTGTTTTTGTTTCCCCCCCTTGAAGTCTCGCGTACGCAGAGCTGCATATCGGCCTCGCGACTTTCGTACGCTGCTTCGGCGACCGACTTGAACTCTACGAAACTGGGCTCGATGATGTGACGTATCATCACGATGCGTTTCTTCCAGCGGTGAAGCCGGATAGTAAGGGAGTGCGTGTGCTGGTTCATTGAACAGACAGGAGGTCGAATGAACCCGCGGAGTCATATGTCGGGCAACTACTGCGCGGATGTATTCAGTACTGCTCGAGTCTGCTTTCTTTCATGCCTGCGATGGATCGAGATCTGTTCTCCAGATGATGCAACACCGCCTCGCCATGAAGTCTTCATTCGCTTCGAAATTCCCACAGCGCTGGATGGTCGGAAGACAAAGTGCGCGCCGACTCACATTTCTTGGCGATGACTTCCCTTATCGGCACTTCTCGATTAAATGAGGTCCTTAAAATGGATCTCTCCGGGTTTACCTGATGGATCGTCGCATCGCAGACCCACCGTTCGTTTTGAATCCTTGGGCTTAGATTCAAATAATGATGTTGTTGACAATCTATGCCATGGTTCCAACGCAGTGATGAATGCAGCCAAAGGCTGAGATGGTCAATCAAAATACTATTGGAATACAAACGAGACCACATTAGCCAAGTTCAGAGTCAGCGAACGATGATATGCTCGGACGATTCAGAAACTTTGGTCTTTTCTCGTTGTTCCTGCACGTGATGATGATATCAGACGACGTCAAAGACGTTGGTCACACGCGAGGGACCACTCCTCCAGCCTTGGCCAACGTTGACGTGTATTCCAACGACACTACTGTCGATCATTGATAACACCAGTCTAAGTTTGGTAGGTTGAATATGATGATAATCTGGCCTGCCATGCGTGCAGCATTTTTCGCACATGATGTCAAGCAGCGGAGATTTTGTCTCCACAAAATGCAATGGAACACTAAAATAGAACACAGCGACGCGGAGCAGCTTAAACGAACCTCCGCTCACTGTCAATCGCCTTCGCGATCACATCGTTTCTCAGCAGGAGTGCCTGAAAATCCCATACTAGATCTTGGCTCGATCCCGTCACCCGTCAATCCGCCTACTTGCTTCTCCACTGTTCCCCTGGAAGAGACTATCACGGCGGTTCGGGGAATGTAGTTCCCGATCTGCCCTTGGCGCCTTATTACCGTCCTGCCAATTATCGAGATTACTGTTACACAAAGATCATTGCGAACATCGCGCTCCGCCGCTTGTTCGGCACTCTGGCAAGAAGAGGTCATCGGTTCTTTGATGATTCAGCAGGAAGTTGGCATCATGATGTTGCTTGATGGTGCCCAAATCGACGTAATTTCCATAATCATAAGAACATTCACTTTGAATGCGGTTTCTCTTTTCACTGCCAACAGCCCATCGCTCTTCTCTCCCCCTTTCCAGCTCTTTCCAAGTTGATCTTTGCTTAATATCATAATTAGATACACCAGATCACCTCTCAAATTCACGTCAGGCGCCTCTGCCGCCACTCTCAAGCGCTCGCAGTGTTTGTCAGGGTGTCCAGTAAGCAAGTAATTGGGTTCTTTGACAGTTGCTTGGTTCGCGCAGGAGTGCAAACAGCCTAGCACCGTTTGTCATTTGTCCTCGACATAGAAGGCGGATGATGTCCTTTTGTTGTTGGGAGCTACTTGTTCTCGTGCGTCGAACAAGCAAAGCCCATAACTTGCTTACTGGACACTCTGGTGTTTGTTCCAGCTTACCGCATCCGGTGGTGGCTTTAACGCGGTCGGTCAGCTCAGCGATGGTCAGAACCGCATTGGTGGCGGTTACGCGCCAGCAACTTACTGCATCGACTCCAACGGCGGTATCACTGATTCCAACGGCCGCGGCTGCATTTTGACTACGGCTACCGCGCAGGTCCAGTAAGATTCCGGCGCTACACCTCAAACAGGCTGCTCCATCAGCGAGGGCGGCGAGGTCACCTATAACGGCAGCACCCAATTCTACGCCTGCCCGGCTGCAGATGGCCAGTACAACTTCTACACGAAGCCTGTGGAGGGCCAGAACAAGTGCGTCGAGATCACGCTGAGCACAGAAGACAAGTGCGGTTCGTCCGGTGAGCAGTCCACGCCTGTTCCTCCCGCTGCTTCATCACCAGCCGGCAGCGCTCCCGTCCAGAGCACGCCAGTGCAGAGCATGTCCATTCCCAGACCTCCACCTGCTAGTACTCTAGTCCCTAGCTCTGCTGGTGCAGTCAGTTCTCCCGGCGTAGTCACCTCAACCGTCACACATTGCCCCACTCCTCAGCCGCAGGAAGCACGCCCGCACCCACCTCTCTTGCACCCATGGAAAGCTCTCCCACCCCAAGCCCACCCGCCCCTTCCACCTCCCTCCCCACGCAGCCCAGCGACGAGTCCCCCACGCCTCAGCAGACAGGGCAAATCTCAACGCAGACGACATCCTCCACACAAACCCAGACCTCCATCCAAAGCACCACCGCCTCCAGCCCCCCGGCAACAAGCTCGCTGGCCGCCACTGATAGGTCAGGAAGGCGCTACCTCAGTAGATAGCTCTCTCTCCCTTCTCAGAATAGCGAGACAATACAACTTCTTCTGAATCATTCACTCATACACCAATCTGGCTCCAACAGCCACATCTTCCTCCACCACCACAGCCTGCCCCACCAACCTCGCCAGCCCCTACACCTACCCCCACCTTATCATCCCCGTCAACGGCATCACCCCCTCCACCCCCTACGGCACAAGCTACAACGGTACCATCACACCCACCATCTGCAGCCTGTACAACCTCGATATCCCCGCCGTTTGGTCGTCGTCGTCGTCGTCGTCGTCGTCGTCGTTGTCCGACGCCACCTGCGGCCTCAAAGGGAGTTCGCCGGGTAACTATCTGCATGCTATTTGACTACGGGCGTCTGACAATACTATTTTCCATTACAAATTCAGAGTCACAACAATCTCAAAGAAGAAAGTCCGCTAGGGTGTCTTAGGCCAATGTTTAGTAAAGGCTCACTGTTTTTACTGCCTTCGACCTGCTCTTCTATCGTGACACCTTTTCTTTGTGTCTGCGCTACCCCGGCGGACTTTTTTCCTCTTTAAAATGCAGTGATATCAAACTTGCAATTAAGAGTGCAGAGTCAAATGCTACCGTAGCATGCGTGTTCGAATGTCATATGCAAGAGGCCGAATTCAAGGCAATAGGTTGAATCAGGTAGCACCCGGCTCGTCCGGCCTGCTGTGTTCCAACAGTACGCAAACTTGGTGCGCCAGTAATCTGGAAGGCAGTTGAGTCATTATAAAGATGTTTGGACGCTCTGGTTGGCTTGATGAGCCTGCTTGATGACAAGAAGATGCCGGGGTAGGGTAGCCGCCGGAAATTCCGCATACCGCCGAAGTACCTGGACATGGCGCTTCTGTGGCAACCAGTGGGGAAGCTCAAGCGTCGTGCGGCAAAGGTCTTGATTGGAGACAAGTATCTCGTCCCGCCGAGCTGGTCCCGGGTGGGCTGATAAAGAGGAGCTGTAAAGTAGGAGGAGCTGTTTGAGGTGAGGACGAATGCGGAGGGGAGACTGGTCAAGCTTTCTGGGCGTGAAGACAGGAAGGTGAGGATGAGGCCGCTGCTGCGATATATGTGCACCTACTGGATGCATCCAAAAAGTATCAATGCCGTCTTTAACGGCAATCGAGGGGGGCCTGGCGTCCTAGTGGCACCAAACGGCTCCGGCCGGCCTGCTGAGTGGGAACAACTTCCTCCTGTGCACACGTCCGACCTCCGGCGAGAACAAAATGACATCTTCGACAAGCGACACCTGATCTTTCAGACGAGTCGCACCAAGTTCTTTCTGGAGACCCGTGGAACAGGAAGAAGATCCAATTTTTTGACCAACATGAAGCAGTTGGAAACCGAAATCAAATTTTCAGAGGAGATGCTTAGCACAGACAAAGAATTTGCCGGCCTTGTGCGTCTGCGTGGTTCAGGATCTGAACCACCATTGGAATAGAGTTGCACCCAAGAGCGAGAGTTCATCGTCATTTCTGAAGCGCAGTATCTTGGGGCGAAGAGCGGGTCGATGTGATGGGATATCCGCTATATAACGTCATGCACGTTGAGTGAGACCAATTACATTACACGGCAAGCCGAGCAGAGCTTGGTAGGATCTTCACGTGAGCTTGGCAACAGACGAACTCTCGGATGGATGTTGTTCTAGGTTGATGCAGGGATGCATTTAAATTGGAGATCTCCTAGCTTCAAATTCTCCAGAGGGTTTGCATGCATACTAAGTACGTCTATAACTCCCGGATTTGACAATGATTTCACTTCATAGCGGTAGGTCAACTAATGCACCATTTTCTTTCTTTTGCAATACTACAAATTAAATGATTTTTTCAAATCAACCAAGCACCATGTTCAGTTCAACATATGCAAATTGCGTGAAAACCTTTCTCGAGAAACTTCCCGGGCCTGGTTTATACCGACACCCCGCTTTTGTAAAATAATTTCTAAGACATGATCTTCGCTTTGAACAACTGAGTCGTGTTAGTGTCCGATACACGCGGCAAAATGACTGCAGAGCGCGAAACCAAAGACCATGGGGGATTGATCTCGCCTTTGGTGGAGTAGCGTACATCATTCAAAATCAAGCTTCAGAAAGCTCTCACGGCTAGATTCCCTCTTAAGAATGGCAAACTCCTCGAATCAAATAAATGTCGGGCCTTCTACTGACTCATTGGACTGCGGCATTACCAGATGATTGGAAATCAGCGTCTGCCACACACCGTACTCGGGACAGAGAACTGCCGAGAACTGCCGAGCCTGACATCATGTCCAGGTACGGCACATAGGTATTAGTAGCCGACACCGCTGTTTAGAGCTTGTCAGAGGTCGGTTGGTCGTCATCTGTATTGGTATTGTCCATTAACATCCCACCTCTCGCTTACCCCCGATGGCATCAGCGGATCACGAACTTCGTTAGAAAAATTCCTCGAGCAAATCGGAAGCATGCTACCGTGATTTCTGCTCAGCTGTTGCCGTTCAATATACCGGTCAGCGCCACCAATTAACGCAATTGGACCAGTCTCGTGATGATGCGGGGTCGAGGGCGGAGCCGACTGACTTTTGGTGTTGGTCAAGACGGAGAGTACCTGTACATGGCTACAGACCCGTTCAGCCTCGCAGCCGGGCTCGGAACATCCGGCACCGAGAGGCGCATGACCTGCGTGTGATTCAAGCTCTCGCTGCGGCTGGAGCCGTCGGTGTGTGGGGAAACTTGGGGAAGCTTGCGGGGGGAAGCACGCCACCCGAAGAGCAACCGAGGACTTCAGCCGTGACGTCTGGCCTCCCCGTGCCTCCCACTTCCTAATCAACGGCCGAACATCGGAAGGCAAGTCCTGAAAATTTGAGAGAGGGGTGTTTGCGTTACCCGCCATGAGTCGAGGACAAAATTATAAAGAGGGGGGTCGTTGCGTTCGGATTCGATGCTCCTCAGCTCAGCCGAAGCGCCTGGCAGTTCTGCAAAATGGCAGCCATGTCGCGGATTCCGTTTGCTCCGCTGCTTCTTCTCGCTCTGACGTGCCTCAGGCCGACTGCTGCTCAATCAGCTTCACCGGACCTCGATGAGCTCGAGCTCTTCTGGTCGTATGGCCGCTCTCCGCCGGTGTATCCGAGCCGTAAGCACTTCCACCTGTCAACCCATCCAAACGCACTGAGCTCACTGTAAAGCAATTAGCTGAGGCCAATGGCACGGGCGACTGGGCTGCTGCGTTCCAGTATGCGACAGACCTCGTTGGGCAAATGACCAACGAAGAAAAGCAAAACTTGACCTTCGGCTACACCTCGACCACCAATGGCTGCAGTGGCATTTCCGGAGGTGCCCCTCGTGTTGGCTTTCCCGGATTGTGCCTCAACGATGGGCCGGCTGGGATTCGAGGCACTGAATTAGTCAGTGGCTTCTCTTCTGGCATTAGTGTTGCAGCTTCATGGAACAAAACCCTCGCCGCGGCGCGGGGACGAGCCATTGGTGTTGAGTCAAAGCGCAAAGGAGGTAAGTATCTCTTCTAATCGAGACGCACTGGCTTCCATGCTGATCCAATGCGTAGTCAATGCCTTCCTGGGCCCAGTCATGGGGCCAATGGGCCGGACAGTGCTCGGCGGGCGGAATTGGGTGAGCAAACACCTGCTTGAACTCTATTGCCTCCTCTGACAGTCTTTTTACAGGAAGGCTTCTCCAGCGATCCCTATCTGTGTGGTGTCCTGAATGCCGAAACCGTCATCGGAATCCAGGAAAACACCATTGCAGTGGCCAAGCACTATATCGCCAACGAGCAAGAAACCAACCGCAACCCGTCTACTACCGGCAATGCATCAGTGTCCTCAAACATTGACGACAGGACCATGCATGAACTTTACCTCTGGCCCTTCCAAGACGTGGTAAAAGCAGGCGTCGGCTCGATCATGTGCTCGTACAACCGCATCAACAACAGCTACGGTTGTCAGAACAGCAAGACCCAGAACGGTCTCCTCAAGACTGAGCTTGGCTTTCAGGGTTTTATCGTTACCGACTGGGGAGCTCAGCATGGGGGTATAGCCAGTGCTGATGCAGGCTTGGACATGGCCATGCCGAGTTCCGATTACTGGGACGGAAATCTCACTATCGCTGTTTCCAACGGCACCTTTGCCCAGTCTAGACTTGATGACATGGCTATCAGGTTTGGCTTCTCCAAGCATACAGCATACCACACACCTACTGACCAGACGGTGCAGAATCGTAGCAGCCTGGCATAAGCTTGCAAAGTTTGAGCCTGGCACTGGCGTTCCCGTAAATCTCCTGGCGCCGCACCCCGATCAGATCGTCAGCGCCCTTTCGCCGGATTTCAAGCCCACAATCTTCCAGGGAGCTGTCGAAGGGCACGTACTCGTGAAGAACACCAACAAAACACTTCCCCTGAAGTCTCCCAAGATCTTGTCTCTGTACGGATACGACGCCGTTTCCCCCATGAAAATGAATCCGTCAAGCGGTTTTGGCAAATGGACCTTGGGAATGGAAAGCGTCAACATATCAGACTCGGATGTTCTTACATTCTTCTCTGGGAACATCTCGGATGATCAGATCCCTTCAGCTGCCTATGCTGGTACGCTCATCAGCGGTGGCGGCTCAGGAGCTGCCACGCCGCCGTACATCAGCGCTCCGTTCGACGCTTTCCAAGAACGCGCGTACCAAGACAACACTGCGCTCTTCTGGGACTTCCAATCCCAAGACCCGTCCTACGAGGCTGGTTCCGATGCCTGCATTGTGTTCGTCAACACCTTTGCGACGGAAGGTTTCGACAGGGTCAACCTCGCCGACGAATACTCGGACACGCTGATATCGAACGTCGCATCGAAGTGCCCCAACACCATCGTCGTGATCCACAACGCCGGCATCCGTCTCGTCGAAGCATGGATCGACCACCCCAACGTCACAGCCGTCATCTTCGCCCACCTCCCCGGCCAAGACAGCGGCCGTTCTCTCGTCTCGATCATGTACGGCGAGCAATCGCCCTCCGGCAAGCTCCCCTACACCGTGGCCAAGAAGGAATCCGACTACGGCGACCTCCTCGCCCCCGTCAAACCCGACAGCACCTCAAACTACTACACGCAAGGTTCGTCCTCGTCTCCCCGCCTGCCCACTCACCCCCCACCACCCACCTCCCTCCCCCTCTCTCCACAAATCGCCCCTCGCTAACCCAACCCCCAGCAAACTTCACCGAAGGCGTCTACCTCGACTACCGCTACTTCACCGCCCACAACATCACGCCCCGCTACCCCTTCGGCCACGGCCTCACCTACACCACCTTCACCTACACCTCCCTAACCGCCGCCCTCACCACCAACACCACCTCCCCCCCAGCCGCCGCCCCACCCGGCCCCATCCTCTCGGGCGGCCTCGCCTCCCTCTGGGAAACACTGGCCGTCGTAACGTGCACGATCGCGAACAGCGGAGACGTGGCTGCGGCGGAGGTGGCGCAGCTGTACGTGGGGATACCGGGGGCGGAGGTGCCGGCGAAGCAGCTGCGGGGGTTCGAGAAGGTGGGGTTGGGGGTGGGGGAGGAGGTGGAGGTGCAGTTTGAGTTGACGAGGAGGGATTTGAGTGTTTGGGATACGGAGAGTCAGGGGTGGGTTTTGAGGAGGGGGGAGTATAAGGTTTATGTGGGGGCGAGTTTGGAGGATGTGAGGTTGACGGGGAGTCTGGTGGTGGAGTGAGGGAGGGCTGAGGGGGTTGATGGGCTGGTGGGAGGAGGCGGTGGTGGTGGTTTAATATCTTAATGCAGGATATATGAAAGGTTCACCGGGCTCGGATCGCTTTAAGAGCGCAAGTGTGTATGCGCACCTGGCGTGTCTGTCAGCCAAAAAAAAGTTATTCATAAAGACTTCACTCATCGACGAACAGTGAAGAAATGTTGCACTCACATGGGTGGGTGCAAGGTGGAAGGCACACCGGGATCGAAATTGCTGCAAGGGGTTTTTTTTTCTTCTGGTCATGTCGGAGTTCTGAAGAAGCGACATCTCAGAGCTCATGAAGTTTCTGAGGGAGAATGGTCGGAGTGGTCCTATTCCCAGTGGTAAATCGCAGTGAGCGTTGTAGCGCAGAAGCTACACTGCGTGCTCCCTCCACGCGTTGAAGCATGTGGCCTACTGCGGCGCTGAAGACACAGGACGGCTTTTCGTCTGCACGAGACTCTGCTCGATGCCCATGAAACAACCATGCCGTGGCCTCGAGCATCGAAACAAGACGTGGCCGCGTCCGGCGGCTTTCCGAGCGGACACATCCGGCAATGACAAACACGGCGCTGCAGCGGCGGTTACGTAGCACATCGGCGTTTGCTCGGCACGACTCGCAGCATCAAGTTGACAGCTCGCCTTCCATCACATCGCATCCACCAAGCTCCAGCTCCCACCACTCCCGCAAGCTCCTCCCCAACCGACAACTATCCGCCAACATGTCCAACCGGGGCTACGATGTCGTCGTCGACGTCGACTCTGAGGTGCGCTCCCCTCCGCTCCGCCCAACAATTGCGCCGCCCACCCTCCTCCCCAAGGCAGCCGCAAATACCACCACCACCGCTGACGCGCGTTCCCGCACATGCAGGGCGACCTAGGCCACACCGACCTCCAAGAAGACCTCGAATTCCACCCCTCCAGTACGTCCTCCTCCTCGTCGCCCGCCCATCCCTCCCCCCACACGCGCGCCCGTTTAAACGCTGCCGAACTAACGCCCCGTCCGCCGCAGACTTCGACAGCACCGCCCAAGGCCAAGGCAAAATCGCGCCCGACGCCGCAACGTCGTCCGGAGGGCTTCCCCGCGGTGGCTTCGGCGGCGCAGCAGCAGGAGCCTCGTCCTCGGCGCAGGGCTCTGGCTCCGGCTCCAGCTCGTCGAAGCGATACCTCTGGAGCATCGGGTACTACCAGCAATTCTTCGACGTGGACACCAACGAGGTGATCAAGCGCTGCTGGGCAGCCGTGTTCCCGCGGACGAACTTCCTGGACGTGCTGGAGGGGAATCCGGACCTGTACGGGCCGGTGTGGATCGCGACGACGGTGGTGATGATACTGTTCCTGACGGGGACGATGAGCCAGTACCTGGCGCGGCGGGACGAGGATCACTTTCCGTACGATTTCCGGTTGCTGAGTGGAGGCGCCGGGCTGATCTATGGGTACACGCTGTGTATTCCCGTGGCGCTGTGGGGCGTGTTGCGCTGGTTTGGGAGCGAGTCGGCGAATGTGTTGGAGTGCTGGGCACTGTATGGGTATGCCAATATTATTTGGATTCCCGTGGCGCTGATTTCGTGGTCGCCCATCACCAGTGAGTGATCCCTCTTTTTCCTCTTCTTCCTCCTCCAAGGCCTCGAGCAGGATGGACGATGAGCTGACGAGATCGTTTTTCTTCCAAACAGTTCTCAACTACGTTTTCGTCGGCGTCGGCTTCGCCATCTCCGCCTTCTTCCTCTTCCGCAACCTCAACCCCATCCTCAGCGCTACCGACGTCAAGACTTCCAAGATCCTGCTTGTCATCGTCGTGGCTCTGCATGCCGGTCTAGCCATCGCCATCAAGATCCTGTTCTTCGCGTAAGTCCCCCCCGCTCGTCGAAAAAGAACATCACCAGTCCAGTCCCCATCGCGCAAAAGTGCATTCTCGTGAATATGGAGCTGACTTTTCTCGTTTCTCCTACAGGCAAGGCAGCCCCGTCGGCAAGAAGCACGGCGATAAGCCTGACGATGACGACGATAAGCTGAAGATGCTGTTCCGATTCTGAGGAGGAGGAGGAGAATCGGGAACTACTGAGTAACGGGATTCCATTTCATAAAGGGGCCAGCATGGCGCAAACGGTGGTTCACTTGATTTAGCGTGGAAGGCAAGGAAGGGGGGGAAGGCGGAAGAACTGTACGAGAACTGGTATGGAGGAGCGTCTGGAATGCTCTACCAAAAAGCCTCACCATTCAAATCGATGAGCTTTGTGTTACTACTACTACTACCATCGCTGTATCGGTAACCAGGGGTTTGTGGGTTTAAAGCAACGAGAATTTACCAAGAACTGAATTCAGACTTGAGACAAGCACCTCGGTTTCCCGGTGCGAATCAGCTTATTTTGCCAGGTCGATGGCGTTGGCTTTCGGTATGATATGTCTTGATTTTTGTAAGTAGTGCTATTGTGTGGCCGTCTATCATGCAGTCGCTATTGGTAATGAGCACACCGCCCAGAACAAAAGGAAAGTAGAACTATTAAGTAAGATCAGATACTGTAGAAGGATGGCAAAGCCTGAAAAAACCGGAAGTTCAGATGCCCAACTTGTGTTTAAGTGTTTGTGTTTAGAAGTGAAGTACAAATATATGGGTTGAGGGAGCGAGCGGAGTGAGAAAAGAGGAAAAGAAGGCATGCAAAAGTACGCCGAGCAGAAGAATAAGAGAGAACACACACGAGCACAAATCATCAGAAACCCCTCCTCGGAGGGGAGAAAGAAGCTTACAAGCCCCCCACATATACCACCAGAACATCTACCATCTCCCGGGTCTCAATCTCAGTCCAACAATTTACAACACCGGCGCCAACACCTCCCTCAACCAACCCACAACCCCCTTCACCACCACCCCCAACTCTTCACCCCCATCCGCAGCACCGACGAACCCATCAACCTCCATCCCTTCCTCCCTCTCCCCCAAGACCTCCTCCGCACACTCCACAAACCTCCTCCTCACCTCTACCCCACCAGCTCCCCCGCCACCACAAACCACCTCCACCATCCCCCTGAGCAACGCCTCCCCGCCCCTCCCCGCAAACCTAGCCAACGCATCCCCATCAACGTGGTACGCCGTCCGCCGCTTGAGCCCCGCAGCATCCTTATCTGGATCGATGGCGCGGAGCAGCGCTTCCGTGCTGCGGTGCTGGGTGTGGAGGCGGGGACCGTGGGCGTGGAGGGCGGCGGTGCGAGTGGTGGTGGGGGGCGCGGGAGTCTGGATGGCGCTGCGGTAAGGGGTTGCGAAGGAGGAGGAAGAGGAGGAGTTGGTTGGGGAGGGAGAGGGATCGATCTCCATTGACTCGTTGGCGTTCGCGTTGGTGTCGGGGTCGGCGAGCGCGCCGTCGATGTCCATGCCGTCTGTGACGCCGGCGGCGGCGATGTCGGCGTCATCGAGGAGGCGGACGGGGCCGGCGATGAGACGGTGCGAGAGGCCGAGATTGACGAGCGGGACGAGCATACCGCCGGGGCGGGAGGCGCGCTTCTCGCGGTCCAGCAGGTTGCACAGGTTTTGGAGGAAGCGGAGGAGGCGCCAGGCTTTTTCGTCGATGAGGGAGAAGCCGAAAAGGGTGCCGTCCGAGGCGGCGCCGACGATGTCGTTGACGAGAACGCCGGTAGGTGTGACTGGGGCTGTTGGGGATTTGGAGTGCTGGTGGACTTGTTGAAGCGTGGGTCTGATTGGACCGCGGCGGAGACGCATCACGCTGCGTGGGAGAGAGGCTTCGAGGAGGGTGGGCGCTGCAGTTTGGTGTGTGCGCGTGCGCGGAAGGTGGAGGAGGGTAAGAGAACCGGCTTTGTCCGCAATAAGAACAAGATTTGTGGAGGGCGTACTGAGGTCGGTTGATGAATCGGAGTCCGAGGTGTGCATACTACTGAAGCCGTTTGACGAACTATCTGAAGAATGTTCTGAAGCGTTGCCCAGGGTTGATGAGATTTGGGGTAGATTGAGCGGGAGATGGAAGGAAGCGTCGCGGGCCTGGCGGTCTGTGAAGAGAAGTTCGAATTTCACCAGCTCATTACCTTCGGGTACGGCTTTGAGGACCATGAGCGAGTCACAAGCCGTCGAAACATAGACAAACGGCTGCTCCGTGGTAACATATAGGCCGGGGGACGGAAGATCATGTTCTCCAACTGCCTGAATCCTACAATGAAAAGTCAGAAGATGATATCCAGCGGAATTCTAGTCAAGTACTTACCGTCCAGTCGACCCGGAGTACTGGTAAAGGACCAATTTTCTGCCGTAGCACACCACCAGGTAGTTTGAACTGCCATAGCTCGCTACAGCCGTGACTTGCTGCTTGAATTTGATCTCCTTGGCCAAACTCAGTCGCGGATTGCCATCCGGCGTGGTCTTCTTGACGATGCAAAGGACGCTGCCCTTTTTGCCATCTCCCTCAACGGTGCCGGCGACAACTTGGGCGTACTTCCTTCCATCATTGTCTTGGAGAGTCCAAGTGGTGAGAGCATTTACTCTGGCACTAGGTGGGAGCTTGTATTCAGCAATCGCCTCTGTGCTTGGGGACGTGGGGCGGTCATCGTGCATTCGGATGAAGCTCTGGGCGTAACGACGCTCACCGCCATCTCGTCCGCCAGCTGTAAAAGTGTGTGACTCTAAACAGGCAACGAAGATTGCTTTGAGCCCTTCGGAGTAGATGACTCGGTTTGGTGTTCCGCGCACAGGAATGCTCCGAGGGACCATGTGCTTTTCTTCTTCGAGCTGGGCGACCAGGAAAGCCGTTCCAGAGACGCAAACAAGGGCTCCTCCCAGGTCTCTGATGAGGTAGTTCACACGCGGTATTCTACAAACAGCCGACACGGGACTTTGTCGTAGGTCAGGGCGGTTGCGATCGGTGAACCATATGTTCGTGACATCTAAGCCGGTGGCACGTCCGTTGCTGTAATCCAGGCGGTAGAACTCGGAACCGCAAGTCGCGAACGCGAGAGAGGAGCCACCTTCGGTGTCTTCAAGCACGGCTACCGGCGTGTGACCCAGAGTTGTTCTCCTCGTAGCAGTGATCGTGACCGATCCGTTGGGTTGATTCAAGCTGGTCGCGGGAGTTGATCCTGTTCCATTGATCTCTCGTAAGAGGCTGCCACAAGAAAGTTCAATGACATAGAGATCACCGCTTCGAAGACCGCATATGATTGCGATGTCTGGTTGGGAAGATTCCGACGACTTGCCATGCAGCAACACAGCGCTTTGACAAGCATTCAGATTTTCTTGAGTGGAGCCATCCTCCCAGATGCGATGTTGCTCCAACAACCGTTCAATACCGCCGTCTTCTTTTATCTTGAGCAGTCGAATAAGCCCGTCCGTCGTCGCCACAAAGAGCAGGTTCATTGAGCCGTATTTCAAGACTTGAACACAAGTGGGATCTGCAGTCAAAGCTACCGTCGCAGTAGTTTCGAACTTTACATCGTCATCTCGGGGCTGTATCCGCTTGGCTTGGAGGGAGAAGCCGCCCTGCGTACGGACAGCGGCGTACACAGTGGACGAGTCCGAGCAAACAGTTCCTGCAAGAAGCGTGTCCTCTGAGGATAACTTCCAAGAACCCTTTCTTGGCAGAGCCTGAGCCGAATTGATCGTGTCGAGAACTATCAGCGCACTCGATGTGATCTGAACGGCGAGGCCGTTTCCGACCATGCCCGATGCCAGCGTCTCGCTCTGAAAATCGATTCCAGAAGACTCTTCATCGAATTCCGTGTTCACGCCTGAGGCTTCTGCATCAATGTGCAGAAGAACACTGGAAGAGGGGAAGGATAACAGGAAATAAACACCATCCTCAGAAGAGTCTGGGAATGACCAGAGGCCGGTGAGTCCTGCGAGGTCGTCTTCTTGGAACGCCAGGCCCAACTTGGCATTGAGGCCGGCGCGAATCTCCGTGATTGCGCCGTAAGGAGTACGACCAGAAGTCGCGAGGATCCTCTTACGGACACCACTGATGGCACTGTTGGTATGCGATGCATCTGCAAGGATGAGATCCAAAGTTGGGGACCAATTCTGGATGGCGTTGATGAAGTCGGGTTCCATGACCTGGGCTCGCGTGCGCTCTTTTTTGAAGTGAATCTCGTCGCGCCACTGGCCAATCTGCCGAGATGTTATGCATTATCCAATCGGAAGGTGCATTGAAACCTTACCTTAACGATCTCGCCAGGAGACATGTCTCCAGCGGTTACCAAGACGTCGGGAGTGTCCAAGTAGTACCCGACATCCAAGCTAGCGAATGCTGATGCGACGTTGCACATGAAATGGCCGGCCTTGCTTGTGAGAGCACCGCTGCGAGATTCGACCTGCATGTAGTGCACGACGCCGTCTTCACGAACGAGGTAGAAGTTTTCTTCTTGTTTATTGTTCCAAATCCAGTTGCGACCCGTCCTTGCCCAACTTGTCCATGTGGGAAACCGCCGCGAGCTGGCAGGGTATCGTGGAATCTCTTCTTTGGACAGACTTACCGAACTCCTCTTTGGGTTGCCTGTCATGATCTCCTGATGAAGATATATGTCTTTGTGCCCCACAAGAATGAATGACGGGCCTTGTTGCAAAGGAATGAGCAGCTGTGGGTTGCGCTGGTCTGATGCAGCCATTAGCGGCTACGGGCGGCGAGCAGCGAAGAAATGCACTTACTGTGATGCAGTGGAAAGCCTTCGACAACGGGACGAATGTGGGCCAGGCCTTGCCTGTGGTCCCATTCATAGCAAGACATGCGCGTCTTGCCGTCTCTGGAGTAGATGACCAGCAGGATCACATGGTGTTCGTCGTCTGGCTCTGGATAGAGGAATTCCATCTTGAGAATGGTGCCAGGAATGCCGACGGGTCGTTCGGACTTCAGCGGAGTCCAGTTCTGGGTGTCATGAGAGAAGTTGCTTCTCAGCTCGGGCATGGTCTTGGCGGCGTAGATGAAGATGGAGCTCTCAGAAGCGCCGACGGCCAGCGCTCTGGAGCGAGGATCGACGGCAAGATGCTTCCCCGGCTGCTCGAGCAGGGAGGCATCGGGGGCGAGGGGGATGCAGCTTTCCTTCCACTCGACGGAGCCGTCGCGCTTGGGGCGAGCAAACAAAAAGAGCAGCTCCTGAGACTCGAGGGTGAGGACGAGGATTTGCGGAGGGACGACCTCGTTCCAGTCGATGTCCAAGGGAATCTGGGCGGTCTCGGTCATGGGCGGGTGGATGAACTTCCGGGGCTCGCCAAAGACCCTGGCGGCGCGGATGCGGGAGCCAAAGTCGGCCTTGGTGCTGACATGGTCGAGGTGGGCGTTGGGGAGGATCTCCTTGAGATGGATGAAGTCCTCGCCGATGAAGACGACGTCATTCTTCTCCCGGTTGCGCACGCGGGCGGGGATGATGGAGTTGACGACGGGGCTCTGCAGGACGGTGCGCGAGAGGAGGCCGACGGCGGGCTGGCCGGTCGGGGGCCTGAAGGGCGGCGGGGGCAGCTGGGCCTCGCGCTGGCGGTTCTGGAGCAGGATGTCCTGGATGTCCACGCGGCGGGTGACCCACTGGCCGTTCTCGAAGACGCCGGTCTGGAGGGCCATGGCGCGGGCCGGGCGGAGCGGCGGTGGCGGGCAGCGGACGGGCGGCGGCGGCGGCGGCGTGGAGGTGAGGGCGGCGGGCGGGCAGGGCGGCCGCGGGCATGCTATGAGCAGCACGGCGTGGAGGCAGGATGCTGCGGCAATGGCGGCGACATGGTGGAGCGGCGGACGGGCAGCCGGATCCAGGCAGGCGCGGCGTGCGGCTGCTGGCGCTGTGAAGAGAGCGCGGTGCCGTTCTGGGATGCAGAAATGCAGCCGGTCGAATCGGGCGCTGGAGGCACGCGGGGCGCGCAACGACGCTGACGTTTCGCGCGCAATGTGACGGCTCACAAAAACGGGCGGCCTCGTCGCAGGGCGCGGCAATAAGGTTGCACCCGCGCGACGGCCGACTTCGCGACAAGTCGTGCAGCCAGCGTCATGCAGCCGCCGCGCTGCGCGCCCCCTGCGTAAATCTGCTGCCGCGCGAGCCTCCAGCGCCGCCGCCGCCAGCGTCACGCCCGCCCGCAACGGCCGCGCGTGCTGCGCCCAGCTCTCCGCCCGCCCCGCGCCCAAGCCGCCGCCATGCACGCCTCCCAGCACGACACCGCGCCGCCCGCCGCCCGCCCGCCGCGGGCAGATCGCGCCGCGTCGCCATCCTGGTCCGATCGCAAGGCGGCGCAGATCGCGCGCGCATGCAGGGACGCCGACCTGGACTCCTTGACCGCCCTCGCGACCTCCCCCGCCGGCCTGCTCAGCGACGACCTGCGCCGCGCCGCCTGTATGCCTGCCCGCCCGCTGCCACTGACGCGCTGACCCGCCTGCCAGGGCCGCTCCTGCTCGGCTCCGCCAGCTCCAGCTCCTCCGCCCCGGCTGCCGCGCTGCCGCCACATGGCGACGAGGACCAGGTCCGTCTGGACGTGAACCGCTCCTTCGTCTACTACCCCACCGGTAGTGCTCCGCGCTCCGCCCCAGGGCCCCCCGCGTGCCGCCGCTGACGGACCTGCAGACCAGTCGGACACGCAGATCGAGAAGCGCAAGGAGGAGCTGTTCGAGGTCATCGCCGAGATCCTGCGCCGCCATCCCCGCTTGTGCTACTTCCAGGGCTACCATGACATCGTCCAGGTCTTCCTGCTGGTCCTCGGGCCCGTCAGCGCCGTTCCTGCCGTCACCCGCCTCTCGCTTCTGCGCATCCGCGACTTCATGCTGCCGTCGCTTGACGCGGCTATCGACCACCTGAACCTGCTCCCGGCCATCCTGCACAGCGTCGACCCGGCCCTATGCAGGCACCTGCGGTCCATCGAGCCCTTCTTCGCCCTCGCCCCCACCATCACAATGTACGCCCACGACATCCAGGAGTACGTCGACATCGCCCGCCTGTTCGACTTCCTGCTGGCCCGCGAGGCCGTCATCCCGGTCTACCTGTTCGCCGCCGTACGTTGCGCCCTTGCCGCCCCTGTGCCACCCGAGAGCTGACACACCCTCGGCCCCGCAGATCATCCTCGCCCGCAAAGACGAGCTACTCAAGATTCCGCCCGACGAGCCCGACATCCTGCACTTCACCCTCTCCAAGCTGCCCGAGCCCCTGGACCTGGAGAGCCTGATCGCCGCCACCGTCGACCTGTTCGCCCGCACGCCCCCCGACTCTCTCCCCTTCGGTGCGTGGCGCGCCATCTCGCCCTACAGCGTGCTCAAGACGACTCGCGAGCCGCGCGCCCTTGCCGAGCAATCGCTAGAGGAGGGCGAGGAACTGTTCGTGAAACACGAGAAGCAGGTGAGGCGGGCCCAGATGCGCAAGGCCGTCATCGTCGGCATTAGAAGCGGGCTGTGGAAATACAGGCGTCCTGCAGGCGGTCTGTTCATGGCTGTCGCTGTCGGTCTTCTTGCCTGGTGGCTTGGCAGGTCTACCGATTCGGGTTACGTGTCGACCGTCCGGCAAGTTATTTACATGTTCATGGGCTATCACCGGTAAGCAAAAGAAAAAAAGTCATTCCAGCGTTTGGTTTCTGGGATTTGCATGCTGCAAAGACAATGGGTTGTAAGAGTATCGGGCAGGATCGGCGTTTAGATGGAGGCTTAAAGGACAGGAAAATTCACTGAAAATGATTGGTTTACTGGAGAGCATTTTACAGGAGAGCTTCGTCATTGGTTCGAGCCTCAGGGTCTCGAAGGAAATAATTAACCAATCAAAATCCAGAATTACTAAGGCTATCCGGTGGTTTGATCACTAAGGCGGAAGTCAGTTCGAACTTTCTAGCGAGGCATATTGGTTTTAATGCAACTACTACGACAGGATTAGAGCTAGAGCGAGCAAACCTGCATCTTGGCCGGTCAAACTCGATTACCCAAAGGTAGGAGTGTGAAAAGCACCGTTGTTGAGAGAAAGATATTGAAACACAGTATGCACGCGTGAGAGACGATGATCTTTTTGTACTACTTGTAATTAAAAGTCCGATTCTCAAGTCTGCATGCGGGATCGGTGGGACTGCCATGCAAGCCCTACGCGAGATCCTATAGCTACAGTTATGCTGGTACCAAGACCTACCAGCACAACTTAACATATCAGAGCATCAACTCCATTATCCTATAAAACGCTTACCTATAGCATAAACACTAACGTTCCGATTTTAGACGCCGCGCAGCATCAAGCCCGAAGCTCGACCATCTAATCAAATTCCCCCCCTACAAGGGGAGCACCACCCCCATCTCTTCCCCATTCACTCCAACCCCCCCAACCGCCCGCCCGCCGCCCCTCCCGCCGCAAACGCCAACCTCATCTCCCTCGTCCCCCGACAATAACAATGCAACCCCCCCTCCCCCTCACACTCAACCCCCCCACCCCCATCCCCAAAAACCGGCGACCACCAATCCCGCCCTCCAGCCCCCCTCACCCCACCCACCACCTCTTCCACCCTAACCTCCACCCCATCCAACCACACCTCGCACCCCCCCACCCCTCCCCCCCTCAAAAACGCATTCTCATCCCCCTTCGCCTGACGGCGCCCATGCAGCGCCCAGACGACGAATTCGCGGAGGAAGATGGCGACGCAGATGGGTGGGACAAGGGCGGGTGGGTGGTGGCGTTGGGCGTGGGCGATGGTGGCGCGGGAATGCCAGGGCCAGAGGGGGGGGCGGTAGGTGGGGGTGCTGGGTGGGGTGAGGACGTTGAGGGTTAGGTGGCCGATTGTTGTGGGGGTTGGGGGGCGGTGGTTGTGGTGGGGGGTGGTTGTGGTGCGTGGCGGCGGTGGGGGTGGAGCGCTGGTGTTGTGGAGGTGGTGGCGGTTGTTGTTGTTGTGGGAGAAGGGGGAGGGGGAGGGGGAGGGGGAGATGGCGGAGAAGATCACGGGGTCGCCCACGAAGGAGGGGCCGTAGTTGCGAAGTCGGGCCAGCATTTTGAAGAGGTGGCGGTGGAATTCAAAGTCGCGTTCTTTGCGGTCGTATAGGATTGAAGACCAGGAAGACGACGACGATGATGATGATGGGGGGGAGGAAGTGGAGGCGGAAAAGGCGGACGGGTGCAGCGTCCGGCTGGTGGCTGGCCCTCCAACACCACTGCCGCCGCGTCCTCTCCTCTCTGGCTTGCCCACAATCTTGAAGTCGATCTCGACGACATCGTAATGCGGGGCCACCGCCGGCACGCGCAACCAGTCGAGAAACAAGCTCTTCTCGTTCCGCAGCAGGATGCGCAGCGAGCAGACGAGACGGCGCTGGGCGCGCAGGCGGGCGGCGGCGGCGGCCACCTCGTCGTGCACCTGGCGGCTGCAGCACAGCAGGGCGGTGCTGTTGACCGGCGTGCGGCGGGGGTAGTGGTTGGCCTCCTCGCCCCACGAGTCGTACTGGCGGTAGGCGGCGGCGACGCTTTGGGGCGACGAGAAGGCGACGGGCGGAGGGGCGTGGACGGCGAGCAGGCAGTGCTCCCAGACCAGGTCGCGCAGCTCGCGCGGGAGCAGCAGCAGGCGCGAGAGGCCGTCGTCGCCCTGCTTGGTCCGGGTCTGGTCCGGCGCCGGGGCTGCGGCGGGGATTCTGGGTCTCATGGTGCGCGGAACAGGGGCGGCGTGGTGTGAGCGGCGGTCCCGTGGCTCGCGGCGGGAGGCTGCATGTCGGCGCGGGCGGTGTGGCAGAGCGCCGGGTAGGGCGCGAGAGTGCGCAGCGCGTCTCACCTCCTGCTCTTGCCCACATGCGCCTCGACCCGCCGGTCGCCGTCGATCGTCGGCCCCTGCTCGATATTGGGCCTGGAGACGTTTTCCGCAGCGCGCGTAACAACTTCCTGGAAGAGAACAAAGCTTGGTGTCTGCATTAACGCTTTTGACTTTCGGCTCTCGAGCTTCGTCCGCCACTTGATCCCCTTGTCCCCGCACCGTCCGCAGTAGCCCCGGGGGGAAGGCCAGCCTGAAACCGCCAGCGGGCATTCGCCACCCAGTCCGACGCAGGCAGGTGGCGTGTTGATCCAACTTATTTCCCTTCTCTTCCTCCGCCGCCGAAAACCTCTCCGCAGCCTCTCACTTCCTCGCCCTCCTGGTCGTCCTGCCCGCCGCGGCACGTGCATCGCCGCTCCCCTCCACCACCAGCTCTTCCACTTTCCTCTTCCTGCGCTCGCCCGCCACCCCCTCCGGATCCACCAGGCACCCGTAGATCTTGCTCACCGGCATCCGCGTGTTGTGCTCCAGGACGGCGAGGCGGCGGCCCGGCGGCGCCTCGTACGCCTGGCCGGTCAGCGTGCCGATGTTCCAGTGCGCGGCGGCGTGCAGCGGCTCGCCGTCGACGCGCACCTCTATGCTCTCGATGCTGTCGAAGGCCATGCGCGTCTGCGCGCGCAGCTGCCCACTGAACAGCCACTCGATGATCAGCATGTGCAGCTGCTCCGCCACGCTGCGCGGGTCGATCAGGCGCCCGCCGTAGAAGGCCTGCCAGTCGGCGTACGTGGTGCACCTGCGGCGCGGGAGGTTGACGTTGTCGATGCGGCGGAGGCGGGGGACTTGGTGGTGTTTCCGTGCTGACGGCGGCGGCGGCGAGGACGAGCAGCAGGACGAGGGCGAGGGAGCCAGGATGTCGGTCCGGACGTCCATCACGAAGCGCCGTATGCTGCGCGTGCGCGGCGGCGCCTGCGTGATGTGGAACTCCGGGCTGCTCCTGAAGCCCGGGCCGCGCTCGAGGAAGCGCTGCAGGATGTAGAAGTAGCTCCAGAGGATCCGGGGATAGCGGTCCGGGTGGAAGATCTCGAGCATCGACTGGTCCGGCTCGCCGCCCGCGTCGTCGCAGACGTGCCACTTGGGCGCATCGCACAGCCGGATGTCGACGCAGAAGGTGTCGTAGTGCAGCGAGTTGACGGGCAGGCACAGCCAGTCCAGCAGGAGGTATTTCTCGCGGTAGATGGTCAGGTTCACGTGGCAGTCCAGGCGGCGCTGCGAGAAGAGCCGCGCGATGGCCTCGTGCACCTCGGCGTTGATCTGCCGGTTCGTCTGCAGCAGCGCAATGCTGTCGATGTCCGGCGCCAGGCGCGGGTATCCGATCATGCACTCGTCCTCGTTGGCGCAGAAGAAGTAGCGGTCCTCATCTCTGTCGGCGGGCACTGCGTCGTCGCCGTACTTTTGCCCGCGCGGCGTCGGGGGGAGGCGCCGGGGGGTGGTGAGGCAGAATTCCCAAATCAGGTCGCGCAGCTCCCGGGACAGGTCCAGCAGCGACGGCCCCATGGCGGGAGGCAGGACAGATGGCAGACTAGCTATGCCGCTGCTCGGGAACAGGACGAAGGCGCTGCGAGGCTGGGTGGGCGAAAGGGGGACGGAAGAGGCAATAAAGCACACGAGGGCAGAACATCGGGCGAGGGCCGGGGGCGCCTCTGAAGTAAAAGTCAAAATGCATATGGACTGCCGGTGGACAGCAAAGCAAAGCGCAGCGAAGGGTTCGCACGGTTAGGTTTCCGCGCTCCGAGATGATCGACGGGCCACTGCCATCCACCCGTCTGGTGTACGGCGGGCGTCGGACCGCGCTCTCGGCATTGCAGCTTTGGGGATGCTGGCCCATGCCTCCCTCCCTCTGTCTCGATCTCGGTAGTCTTCGGCAATGCAAGCTTCCATTTCTCCGCCAAGCATGCTGAGCCCTGGAAGGGTTCTGCATGTCTGGCGGCCGTTTACCGTTTACCGAGACGGCTGCAAGCACGGTAGCTCGTCCCGACCACCAAGCTCCCCTCTCACCGCGGATCCTCCTCCCAAGCCAGCCATGCCCCAAACACACCGCTAACACAACGGCAGGCGTGTCGATTATCGCTGCCCGCGCAGCCAGCCAGTCCGGCAGGCGCACACACGAACGCGAAGGCCAGGAGCCACGCCCCGCGGAAGGTGTCGGCAGCCACGGATGGGTGGCGGCTGCATCCGGCCCCAGCCGCCTGCCCGCCCGCCGTCCAAGGCCCGTCTTCCGTCTGGTGGGGATGGGACACGGGCATGCAGCAGGGCGACGCGGCCCGAGGCCGGGGTCCGGGAAGTGCTGTTGCGGAGCCGGGCGCGAAGGGGAGAGCGTAAGCTACCCGTGCGAACCTAATTGCCTCAAACCGCCGGCAGGCCCCCTGTGGCCGAGCGGCGGACTTCATCATCAGAGAGAGCCTCTTCTTTTCCAGCCACTCACCTGCGCCCGATCCCGACGAACCCCAGTCACGTGCCGTGCCCGTTGATCTCCCACTGCCCCTCGAGCCGGAAGCCCAGGAGAACGACGCGCATCCTTGTCCTCGCTGTATGCGCCACTTGCAACCTCTCGCCGTCTGCTCGGCCCTTCCCTGCTCCGCGTGTGACGTCTGTCCTGCTGATCAGAGATGGCTACCGCGCACATGTTCGTGCATTTCTCTGGCGCCGGATCCAGGCCAACAGAGTGCGCTGGATCGTATCGCCGCACCCTGTTCCGCCTGCTGTCCAGGCGGTGCGCCCCGCGTCGGTGTCGAAATCTAGATTGCTCCAAAACGGCTTGGTCGGCCACCGCTTTTGAGATTTGTCGGTGCCATGAATCTCCAATTCCAGAGCACAGCGAACCTAAGTAACGCCGGCCAAAGTCCAAAAAGCCTATGAGCTCCCGGCCGTCTGGTTCACGCCTCCCCTTCCTCTTGAAGGCTTGAAAGTTAATCTCGCTTCACTCCCCTCTCATCCGCACTTCCGAATCTCTCAGCACCCTCGCCCGCTACATTTGAATCCGACATACGACTAGAAAGAAGGAACAAGGAAGAAGATATGCTAGGAAGTCATCGACCATTCCGAGCATTCCCTGCCTCGACCGTTCCACGGCCGACGGGGACAAATCCACCAACGAGCACCGCACCTCTTCCGGATATAAGCAACACGCAGGATACGTCATGATCTAAATAAAAGCCGGAGGAGAGGTGCCGACGCAGCAGGTACCGTATATCACCGACGACAACCCGACAAGCTTTCCGCACCATATGCACCCGATCGGCCGCCAAGAAGGGTCTCGCCGCACATACATACATATCCCGAACGGCCCAGACGAAGAAAAAAACCAAGGGGAAGAGAAGCCCTAACAACCGTCAATCTTAAGAACCACCCCTGTCGATTATCTCCCCTTTGCCCCTCACTCCATTCGTCACATGCCGGCGCAAAACACTATCACAGGTGTATGCGTTTTTGGCCACCGAAAAGTCTGGATTCGGATACTCCATACGGAATAAGCTTCTTTTGCTTCCTCGCCCCCTGCGCTTTACTCGATCGAGCAGCAGCGGCAGCAGACGAACCCAAAAAAAAAATGAGCTCTCCGACCGAAGATATACCGTCACCGCCTCGGCAGGAATATAATCTGTATGATCGTTGCCACATGGCTGGACTTTCCCTTCCACCCTTCTCTGTCTACCTACCCGGCGAACGAACGAAGGCCTCTTTCTTCCTTGTCTCTAAAGATGCTGCACTCGCGAGAAGGAAACCAATGAAAACGGCAAACACGGTAGCAAAAAGGGCGCCACAGAGCCCCGTGTCAGGAGGAGAATATAAAAGAAAGACGTGAAGAATAGGATCATCATGATGTTCTAACCCCAGCAGCCAGTCCGCCCACCGCCGCCAACCGCCAAAGAAGCAAGCAAGCAACAATACCACTGCTGCTCACCCACCACCTCTCTACCAACCAGGAAAATCTACCACGTACTCATTCGAAGAAGTGAAGAATTAAAAAAAAAAAAAGACACGCACAAAACACACGCCACAAATTACTTCCCCGCTCGCTCGACCCTATCCGTTGCCCGCCTGCCATACTACGCTCCACAACACCACGTACTACGTACTACTCAGGAAGACTTTTTGACTTGACTGACAAAATGGGCCGTCCATCCCGACCGGACCGACTCCGGATCTTTGACTGACTTGCTGGTGTGTGTGGCGGTATCAGAACGAAGCTAGCTAGCCGTCGGAAGGATCGATCCGATGTCGAGTCAAAACCAAAGTTGACGACGAGACAAGGGTACGAGGAAGAAAAGCCGCCAGCCAGCCAGCCAGCCAGGCAGACTGAGAGGAGGAGGATGAGGAGGAGGAGGAGGAGGAAGGGGGAAACGATACCAGAGCCTCGGTACGTAGTTGTGGAACTCTTAGCCAGCCAGCACTCTCCCCCTCTATACTCTTTCTTTACCCTACCCTTCAAGCATCGCCGAGCCGACCCGAAGTAATCTGTCTGTCTGCTGAGGCTGAGGAGGCACTGTTCCGAGGAGGAGCGAGCACTCGTCAGGTAACATCTGCGTGCGTAAGCTGCTGCTGCTGCTGCTGCACCGGTTGAGTCTTTTTTCTTTTTCGGCGTCTTTGTTGATTGCAGGCGAAAATAGTCGAATAAATCGTCCCATCGCTGTTTGTTTCGTTCGTTCGCGAAGGATCAAGTCCTGCACACAATTGGGCACAGTCGTGCCCCGTCAAAGTTAGCCCGTTGTTGTTCTGTTGTTGTACAAGGTTGTGTGTTTGTTGATCAAGTTCTCGTCTTCCTCGGCTGGCCGTTCTTGCGGAAGCCTGCCTTTCCCACCTTGGCGCTCCCAGTTGCGACGTTCTCAGTCCTTCTGAGGTTCGCGTCCAGGTTGCCATGGGGAGGAGTGGAGACGTGGTTCTGCTTCTTCTTGTTGGAGGTGGGGTTGATGGTGCTGTCATACCAATCGACGTCGCTGAGTTGCAGCTTGCGAGCACGCTGAGTGCTGCGGTTGTTGCTCGCCTTATCGATGCGTGGGACGTTGTACGGGTTGTGTTGCTTTTCGAGGCCACCTTGATCATCAAATAAAGTCTTAGCATTGCCGTTCTGCTGAAGTTGAAAGTTGGTCTTGTTGGAGTTGATGCTGCTGGGAGTAGGGAGATTGCCAGGCTGTGAACGCTGATGCTTCCGGCGTGATTGCTGAAAGGATACTGGTTGAAGTCTGCTGATGTTGGGATTCAATGAAATGTCGGATTCACCATCTGATTCGGTTTCGTCCCGTAGGTCAT
Source organism: Neofusicoccum sp. Z2 (assembly GCA_037356115.1). Lineage (NCBI taxonomy): Eukaryota > Fungi > Ascomycota > Dothideomycetes > Botryosphaeriales > Botryosphaeriaceae > Neofusicoccum > Neofusicoccum sp. Z2. Next base: position 257,297 of record JBAWJY010000016.1, read on the forward strand.
AGTTCAGGACGAGGTTCTTGATGCGCTGTTGTTCGGCGCGCTCAGCTTCCTGTTGCGTACGCATAGCAACAGCGAAAGTCGAATCTGCTGGAAGATCGATTGACTTGGTCTGTGAGTAAAAAAAGAGAAAGTCGTCAGTAAAATCACGGCGGCAGAAATCGCAGCACGAGACGGCAAACCTGTTGCTTATTGCCCCTCCTACTCAGCAATGAGAACTTCATGGTGTTAGAAACACCATTCTCTGGCTGCTGCTCGCCAATCTCTTCGGTTGTCGCAGTCGTCTCGCGGGTGCGTTTCATCGGGAGCGGCACGTCGAACATGGGCTTGCGCTCAAACTTGCGGGAATCTAGACTTTCAGCCATCATCTTCGCCAACTCGCGATCGAACTCTGCGTCAGCCTCGGGATCTCTCTCGTCTTCTGGGCGCGTGACAACGATATGCTCCTCCTCGTCAGAATCCGAGTCGCTGGACTCTTGGTCTTCCTCGCCGGGAGTCTGTATGCCAGTTAGTGCCAAAGCGATTACTGGAAATATTGGCAGGACACAGACATCAGCCTCTTCTCCCGAAGAGCCGGCCTCATCTTTGTGACGAGCCTTCAACTCATCATCGTCGTCCCCGTCGGCGTCGTCGCCATCTTCGGCACCTGACTCATCGTCCGGTTCTTCCTGGTCTGTGGCGCGCTCCGATGAGTGCAACTGATAGTTCTGCTTGACAGCCTCCGCGAAAATGTTGCCAGCCTCTTCGAGACCTGTGGCAAGCTTCCACTGCGGGCGTGTCAAGGCGTAGGCATCCTGAACCATGAATTCGATATCCATGGGTAGCTGGTCCTTGGTGTGAATGTAGTACTGTCTTGATCAGCAGGATCTCTCTAACATTATTGATGGATATACCTGGAAGAACGTCAGGAAGAAGTCGAGCTTCTTCTTCGCCTGTCCCTTGTCGTAATACATTCCGCACGTTTCAAGCAAATTGCAGATAAGGCGGATGCGGAAAAAGTCATCCGGTGGATCCAGAGGATTGATGGCCCCGGGCTTTGGAGTACCTCCCTCTATTTGCTGTCAATATTCAGGCTTCCTTTATTCATTCGGCTTGAGCAAACACGTACCATGTCCGTAAGTCACGATCTTGTAGAGCGTGTCAAAGATGACGGGTGAGTCAATCATTCTATAGATGTACAGCTCGCCGAGGTACTTCACCTCAGCAACCCGACGTTGGTTGAACTTGAAGTCGTTGAGTTCCAATCCAAAAGTGATGTTCTCGAGGACGTCATCGATGACAGAAATGCAGAAGTCCTGATGGTGTCTGTTCAAGGACCCAAGAATGACGGCCAGAAGGTGGATGTTGCTGTACTTGATCTTGCCTGGCTTCGTGAAGATTTTGTGCAGCAGAGCCACAACCTCTTCCTCTTCCCAGTGGAGCTTGCGAATCTGCTTGACAACTTTGTCCAGATTCCGCTTGGTTAGGTCCAGGTAGATCAGCTTGCGGAGGAACAGCTCCAATGGGGTTCTCTCCTTCTGCTCGATAGCCGCACGCTCGGGAGGATTGACATAGTACATCGCATTCTCAATGAGCATGCGCTCCTGCTGACCGAGATGGGCCGCAGCCTTCTTGCGTTGGAGAGTCTCCAAAAACGAGGCCATGCGAGGCGAAGTCTCCGGATTCCGCAGGAGGTACCTTCCGCAGTTCTCCAACAGGTTGCAGATGATCTCAATGTTCATTCTGGAGAAATCGTCCAGGCTGACCTTCAGACAGTGGAAGATGACGTGCTCCGGGACCGCGCCGAATTTGGTGAGCTCCGCAAGATACCGTACGTTAATCATGCGGACTTGTCCCAGGAAATCCTTCTGTTTACGGCGCTGGAGACTGCGGAACTCATCGTCCAAGTAAGTGACGATGCCTTGAGTGACATCAGGCATGTACTTTCCAAGGGTCGCGACGAGTCTGGCGTAGAGAGGAAGCAGATCCGTACGTCCCTTTGGGATCTCTGAAACAGCCTTGATCAGGCGGTTTCGCGATGCCTTGGAGTTGAGGAAGCAGAATTCGATGGCCGTCTCATCGACCTGATCTTTGCTGACAAATTCAGGCAGACGAGCCAATAGCGCATCAACTTGCGCACCGACTGACTTGTTCGCGATGGTCAAGGATTGATCGTCAGTCTCAGCAGGCTTGGCCTCGGAGGGTTTCGCGGGCTCTTCTTTCTCCTTAGTCTCGGAGTCGACACGCTTTCCAACCTGCTCATCGCCGTCGGCCTTCTTTTTCTTGCCTTCTTCGAGCAGGATTCCGGGGACACGGTCCTTGAGATCGATCAGATTCTCATAGAAGCGACGCTCTTCTTCATCCTCCCAGATTCCAGGGCCTTCGCCCTGGCCTCTCAGATACTCGCCAGCCTTGACGAGTCCAATGCTGCCGTCGCCTGCACTGGTAGAGGTATCCTTCTCCTTCAGATCCGGCATCTCGGCGCCAACAGCGTCCGCCAGCACCTGAGCGTTTGACAAAAGCTTCTCTTGAGCCTTGACCTGCTTCTCATAATTTGCCTGCCGGTCCTCAAACACCTCTCCAGACTTGACGTAGGCTTCAGCGTTGCGGCGGCCCTGATTGACAAGCTTTTCCTGATCGCGGATGAGGTGGGCCTTGACGTCTTCAAAGTATCGTGTAAGGATGTTCTTGAACCGCTGGCGCAGTTCCGGAGAGGTGAGTGACGGGTCCTGCGAGGTAGCATCATCTTCGTTCTCTTCCGCCTGCTCATCAGGTTTACCACTCACAGCACTGGTTGCTCCATCCTCGTTGACAGTCTTCCTGCCCTCCGAAGAGGCCAACCTGACTCCAAGCACATCCCAAGAGAAGCTCTTCACGAAGATGACGACCAATGGGAGGTTGATGTGCTCCCTGTCGTGGCCCAGCATATCCTTCAGAACCTCCAACGGGAAGGGCTCGGCGTCCGCATGCTCAGCGCGCGCGCCATTGGCGGCGCTCTTGCTCTTCAACGGGCCCTCCGGACCCTTCAGATTCTCCTTATTTTTCGCAGCCTCCTCGGGGCGAACGACATCATCCAAGCTCCTCAGCACGCCCACGAGCCACAGCTCCGTCGCAACACGAAGCAAGACCCTCTGGCGCGCAAGACGCTCCTTCTCCTCCCTCTCACGCACATCCTGCGGCAGAGCCTTGAGGTGCGATTTATCCGGCGTGGCGAGGCCGCGCCCAACATGCCATCCAATGAATCCGGTGAACTCGGCGGGGCCGAAGCGCTGGTGCAGGGCGCTGACGACCTCGACACCGGTCGCGATCTCGCCGGGCGACTTGAGCTTGGTCAGGCCCTCGTAACAGGCCGAGATGATCTCCGAGAGGTACTTGTGCAGCGAGAGAGAGCGGACCTCGGCGACGAAGGTGTCCTTGGACGCGGCGGTCATTGCGGTGCGCAGGCGCTTGATGAAGGCCGTGTTCTTCTTCATGGACGAGTCGAGCGAGTCCTGGACGGGGAAGACATCTGCGAGGCCGGGGCCATTCAGTTACGTGCATGGGTTGCGGCGTGGGTGGTGCCGTGGGCGTGCTACGCACCTTTCTCTCCCGCCCAGGCCTTGGTGTTGAGCTCGCGGAGCTCGCCTGCTGCTGTCAGCCGGGGAATCGCGGGGCATCGGGCGATGGAGGGCGCGTACGCTTGCGTTGGCGCTCCATGGCGGAGCCGTGCTACAAGACGGGGTCGCCGCGGGGTGAGGGCCAGACGAGCGGAGGGCGAAAAAGTGGGCGCGACGTCGTGGTGGGGTCCAGCGGCATAGGAAGGAAGGCTGCGGCGGTCGCAGGGCGCGTGGTGTTTCGGCGAGGCTGCTGGAAGCTGCACGCAGGTCCGTCGGCGCCGTTTTGCGTACCTGCAGAGGCGGGAGCAAGTCGAGCGCGTTTGGGCGGGAGTGGTGCCGGTGACGTCGGCCTGTCGGGCTCCCGCTGCTTCTAAGCGAGGGGCAACCACTTCTTCGCCGCCCCCGTTCCCGACAGTACCTCAGCCGCTGCGCTGGGGGCTGCTTCAGCGCTGTCAATCTGGCAGACCAATGTCGAAGGGACACTCGTGGATGATCTCGCCACGCCGTCGATCGAAAATTTTCACGTGCCCCAAACAGTCGTCATCATCTATTGGCATCGGCCAAGAAGGGAAGCTACTTTGCTATATTCTGCTGATGGCTTCATATCTACAGGAATCACGTATGTACGTCTTATCTACGCATTCGTCGGCGTCTTCTCTCGCCCGTCTTATCGCTTGTACAGAATCTCAAATACCTCCTCTCCAATCGCCAAACAACTGGTGAGCCCTGGGCTCTCAATGCCCAGCAAATTCACAAACCCGTCATACCCCTCTTCCTTCTTGATATAAAAGTCCTGGAACCCGCCCTTCCCACCGCTGTGCGACACACCCGCCCTCCCCAACTTCGGCCGCATACCCGCATAGTCCAACCCCACAGCCTCGCGATCGATACCAGGCAGATACTGCGAGATATCCTCCAACGCCAGCGCAAGATTCTTATCCGAGACGGTAAGATCATTCGGATCGTCCACCCACTCAACATCGGGCCCAAACCTTACGCGCCCGCCCATATCGAGCGTGAGGTGTGTACCAAGGCCGCCGAGGCCAGGGCGCGGCGCCGGGTAGACGAGGACCTTGGGCTTGGGGTGCGAAGCCGAGTAGGAAAAATAGGAGCCCTTGCAGTAAGCGGGTATGAGATGGCGCTCGGGAGGGAGGATGGAGTTGGACAGCTGGATGGCGGCAAGGCCTGCCGAGTTGATCAGGACATCGGCTGTAATGCTGGTTTCCTCGCCGTCTGGGGTCTTGGTGGTGATCTCCCAGCCGCCGGAGCCAGGGATGCTGCTACTGCTGCTGCCGGTCAGGGGCGTGATGCGCGTTACCGGCGACTGGAAGGCGCAGATACCGCCCGAGTTTTCGAAGTCGCCTTCCAGGAACTGCATGAGCGAGTGCGAGTCGACGATGCCGGTCGTTGGGCTGACTAGGATGCCAGCCCTTGCGCGGACGTCCGGCTCCTGGCGCTTGGCTTCTTCGTGGCTGAGGAAGTGGGTTGGGACGCCGACCACGCGGGTGTGTTCGTGGACTTTTTGCAGCTCTTCCATTTGCGCGTCGTCTTGGGCGACGACCCACTTGCCGCAGTTGTTGTGCGGGAGGGACATGCGCTTGCAAAGGTCGTACATCATCTCCTTGCCCTGGATGCAGAGCTTGGTCTTCAATGTGTCTGGTCCATAGTAGAGGCCTGCATGGATAACCTACGGGCAACACGTTAACATCAACCGCAGCACCAATAGCTCCCCAGGGCACGCGAAAATGAGAGCCCGTCGACGCTCAGTGAGTGGAAGGCCTGAACCATACCTCTGAGTTGCGACTGCTCGTCTCGGTGCCAACGCTTCCATGTCTTTCGATCAGCACTGTCGAGACACCATCCTTTTGCTGCAGCCGTCTCGCCACGGCCAGGCCGACGGCGCCTCCACCGACAACAGCATGCGTGAAGTCGGCGCCCAGGGCGGCGCTGCGCGAGAAGGCGCGGCGGCCCAGCAGCTGCGGAGAGCGGCAGCGAACAGCTGCAGCCGTGGGGGCGAACATCAGCACGGCAGGAATGGCTGCGGTCAATTGGGCATCAGCTGCAGCGCGCTGCCTCGAGATCCACCCTGGAACGCGCCGCTGCGGCTCTAGGCGGCGCCAGAGGCGTGTGCAGGGTGGAGCCTTTTGCTGCGGGTTTGCTTTTTGGTGTTGTGAGAGTGTTGGACGGGTGACGTCGGAGACTTTGGCTGCGGTGCGATAAGATAAAACTTTAGCCGCAGGGGCAGCACGACGCACGCCATCGTAGGGCAGAATTGCTGTATGCGCAGATCATCCCCCACCGCCCGCCAGAAAGACTATGGAACGGAAAAGAAGAAAAACCGGCTATTGATATCGCATTGCAGCTGTCGCCCGCAGGCACTGTGTCCCCACAACCTATCTAATTTGATTGTCCCAGAGCGCATCAAGATCAGGCCCTCAACCACATGTAACGCGCAGCAAGGATCCAGTCAGCCTCTCTCTCGCCGCGCCCTGTTGTACAGAACTCCCAATCTGAGCCCACGGCCCGAACACCAGCAACTAAGGCCGCCAGCCATTGGGATGTCGCGCTCGCGCTCCGCGGCCCCTGCTCGAGTTACACCAGATCCACTCCCGTCCCCACCGCTCCCATGCTGCCATTGGAATGATCACAAGGGCTCGCGGGCCTGTCGGGAACCCAACCCTTACCATGGAACCAATTGCTGCGGCTGGCTTCCGAGACACAGGAAACCGGGATCTAACGGCTTGACGGGACGGCGGCACCCGTCGTCCCGACGGGTCCATCCCGACGCCTCACCCAACGCCTAACCATCATTGGCGCAACTGCCGACGGATGTTGTACGTCCTCGTCAACCACAAGATCGACCAGGCGCACGTATAAAATAAAAGAAGCATGACCAGGAACCTTGCTGTTTGCGGGCATTCAAATGTGTCCTTAGTTGCAGAACTACCTGGCATATCCACGTTTTTGTTGAGGTGATGAAAAGAGCCTAAACCCTGCTATGCTGTACAGGCGCCTTCAATGGAAAGGGCTTAAAAGGGGCTGTGCGACAGGTGAGGTTTTTTTTTCTTTATCGGATCGAAATATAGACGCTCCGAAACACGGACGAAGGGAGCAAACCATCCAGTTCAAGGCATCCCATCGTACGGTCGAGGCCAGAGCCCAATGCGTCTTGTCTGAGTGAGGTTGGCATCAGGCACAGTCGAACATGCTTGTTGCTGAAACGGGAAAGGAGGTGATCTTGCAGCATCGTAATCATTGAGCGTTCATCCGAAGGCATCCTCCAACTTTGCAACGTTCGGAGAACAAGTCCCGAGCAATGCCAAAGCATCGTTCCCTCACGAAGGCACGCCCTCGTACTCCCATCCTTCTTGCATCTTCCGTCTCCTCGTCTTCCTGCTCGACTGTCTATTACCAGCACATTTAACGAAAACGGTCAGCACCGCGATGACGAACACAATGACCGCTGCCACCGTCGGTATGATGACCAGGCGATTCTCGTCTTGGTCCGCCGCCAGATTATACGGACAGTTCGTATTCATCCCTACAACCCAACAGTCCGTAACATCGAGACTATTGAAGTTGACCCACGCGCTAGGATCAGAGTCGAAGTCTGCTGACCTCTCAGCGACGCGAGCCTGGAGAGCGGCGAATAGGTAACGATTCTCGAGCGCGGTGCGAGGTGTGTCGAACGAGGTGCCCGAGGGGCATATGGAGTCCGAGTTGGAATAGCCGAGCTTCTGGTCGCTGATGCGCCATTGGAATGGTGCGTCACCAATGCGGCATGCTGCATAATGTTGTTCGGTGCAGTCGGTGAGCACCCAGCGGCCGGAGGTGGAGGTACGCATCGTCGCGCAGCGTAAGTCGTTAGCGTTGTCAGCGTGATTTGTTATATTTCGGGGTTCGTTATCCGCCCACGTCCAGATGGAGCTGTATGAAATGGCTCGGTAGGGCTCGTACGAAGTATTTGCGGACCCGGAGATGCTTTGATTAAGCAAAGGGCTGATGCCACACGCGGTGGTGTTAGAGACAGAGTACAATGTCGTGCTATCAGACTGAGCTGAGGCAGAGCCTTGGACCCCGACGCTTGACGAGATTGCCCAAGAGGAATTCGTAGCGCCAGTCAGATAGTTTATGGTTTGGTCAAAGAAGCAACCATCTGTGATAGTGCCTGAGTCGCTCACGGCAAGGTTTTGAATGGATTCAAACGTGCCTTCTGGAAAGATGATTGAGTCATCGGCCAGCGTATCGTAAGCTGCCATCTGTGGATCGACTCGACCAAAAGAGGTGAGCATCCGGAGATGATCCGGTCCAAATTCCATGAGACCCTCGCTGGGCCATCCGTTTGAAGTGGACAATATGTTGTCTAAATTCTTGGACGTGTCGAAATATGCCAATGCTGGCTTCAGCGCGGAGTCAACTGCAGAGTCGTATCCGAACCAGGAATTATTAAGATCAGCCCGGTCTTCCCGCAACCGTTTGGGCGTGTAAACGTATGGTGCCAGGTCGGCGCTTATCACATTAGAAAGAGTGGTGTTTGCGGTGGGCAATTGCGATGCAGCCGGGGCTGAGGCGGGTGCGGTAGGGGTGGCATTAGAAGAAGCGGCATGAATATTAAAAATGAGGTAAAGGAGAGAAGCTTGAATGGTGTCGCTGGTCGAGTCAAGATAATCTGCAATGAGTGACGAGATAGTGGATACGTTCAAGGAGGATGAGCAGGTGTACGGGTTGGCCTGGACCAAAGTCTCGCCGCCGCCTGCGGGCTGCAGAGTTGGGCTTGCCGCAGTGCTAGAGTCTAGTCCAGAGGTGGTAGGTGATGAAGTTTGAGTCGCAGAGCCGACGGTGGAGGTGGACGACGTCGTCGCCTGTCGCCCCTGAAGACTCCCGGCGTTCCCGGTCACGGAGGAGAAAGCGGCATCGGAGGTTAAGGATACGATGCCCATGGTGGCATCGTCATCGCTCGAGGCCGATTCCGGGATCTCTACCGGACAGAGACTCCAGAGCCCACGACCAGCATCCCAATAGAGATCGACGATGAAGCGCTTGAAGCCCACAGCCAGCAGATTGGACAGGCACAGGCTCGCGGCGGCATCCTCGTACAGGTTGCTGGAAAAGCAGGCCTCGGTAAGAGCTACGGCTGGCTGGGTCACGAAATTGATGGGAATGGCCAGCGCAAGGTCGCGTTGCGACTTGAATGACGATCAGTATCGTGGCGTCGTGATCGGGAGGGGCACGGAGAAGCAGAAACGAGGAGTCGAAACAGGCACTCACCAGCAGCGCTATGCTCCACGGCAGGGCGGGCTCGGCGCCCGCGGCTGGCTCATACTGACTCGACATAGCAGGTTGCAGCCGCGATTGGCCGGGGGCTCATTGGAGGCAGGGCGGCGGGCGGCGTGGAGAGCACAGGCAGGAGGCGAGGCAGCATGGTCGTGCCGACGGAGCACCGGCTGCGGCTCGGGTGGAGGGCTGCCAAGAAGCCGTTTGCTGCGAACGCGCCGATCGCGTTTTGGGAGGGGGTGGGCCGGCGATGGACGTTGGGCGGGCTGAGATGGGCTCCACCGGCGGCAGGGAGCGTGTGATGCGCTGCAGACGTCTGCCTCAGCGGCGCCCGGAAAATCTCATCACGACTCTCGGCGTCACTCGCGCGCCGATCCCCCAATGCCGCCCGACACGTCGCCGGCCGCCCCTTGGCGCTGCGCGACGCGCTCTCGTCGCTGCTCCCCCAACACCGCGACGCCCGCCGTCCGCCGCTGCGCGCTCGCCGCCGCTGCCCCGGGCGACACCGCAGAGGCGCGATGGTGGCGCCGCGGGGATCGCCGCCGCGCTGGAACTCGCCGCGCGGTGAATGCCGCCGCCGGCTCTCCAGCGCGCGTCGACGGCGACGTCTGTCGAAGTCCCAGCACGCGTCGCCAGCTCTGCGCTGGAGCGCTTCAGCTGCCCGTGCGGCGGCGCCTCCTCGTGGCCGGCGGTGCCGTCGCAACGCCCGTGGCCGCCGGAGTCACTCACCGCAACGTGCCCCAGCTCCACCGCTCCCAGCGCGCCGGACCCCCTGACTACCTCTCGTCAATTTCCCGTTCCGGCGGCTATGAGCAAATGCTTTCTTGGGCGCAGAGCGCAGCGCCGCGCCAGCACAGGGCCTCGCGCGGCCCTTCGCCCCGAGCATCACCAGCGTAGGCGCGAAAGCCAAACAGGACGACACGCCCGCCAACCGACCCCCCACACCAGCGCCCGACTGACGCCGCTCCAGCTGACCCACCCCGATCCAACGGCCATCCACTCACGACTCGCCGCAGCGCTGCTAGCTCACGGCCTGCCCGGATCGCGCCAGCTGCGATCGTCGCACCTTTTTTCGGATGCTGCGCGCAAGAGGGAAGCCGCCAGAAGCAAAAGAAGCAGGCAATCCGTCATCGACGGCCGGAGTAGGCCTTAGCAGCATCGCCGTCGAAGCCATTTGGAAAGCCACTACGATCCATTTCCGCGGACCCCGTTTATGGATCCTGCTTCAGGCGTGGGCAGCCGCCGACCGGCGTCTGACTGCCCGTCGGCGTCTGCCCCTCCCGCGCGCTGGTTCAGCTCCCGCCGCCAGCCTGGCTGGCTGGCTGGCTGGCTGCTGGCTGGCTGGCGTCCGAGAACAGCCTTGCCGTACCTGTTTTCTGTCGACCACATGAAGAAAACCCCACTCACACCTCAGCCAGTGAGCCCCCGATCCAGGGATCGCGGCCGACCGTTTCGTTTCCAGACCGCGCAAGCAGCCAGTCAGCCGGGCCTTTCCACTCCCCTTCCTTCCGATCGATTGGCCGTGGTCCCGCCTTTTGGAGAAGCAAGCTTCGTTGCCCGCGCGCTTCATGCAAGTAGCCATCTCGCGACGATGGCGCCGTTGCTGGCGGCCACCGTTGGCCTCGCGCCGCCGGCCAGCCACGTCTGGGCCCATCCTCCCCATCCCCTCCCCCCAAACTCCCACCAGTAGTCCCATCCAGCACCTGCCCGAATTGAGTTTGCCGGTAAGGTCATGCGGGTTAGTGGCCGCGCTGCGAGTTTCCCCCAACGGACACTTTTTCTTGCTTTCTTGCAGCGCGCCCTGCCCGCCCGGCCGGCCGATCGATCCCTTTCCGCGTGGCTGAGAAATCTCTCCAGCGGGCATTACCTGAGCATTGTCTCTCAATCCTTCCGTAGGAAACTGGAATTCTTGCCTGTTCCCGCGGAGCTAAATCTTCGACACAGCCAATAAGCGGCCGTTTGTGGCGGCTCGCCAAGTCCGTCACCTGTCCGAGTCTTAAATTTCTATCTCGAACTCCGGCCGTAGAGTTACGGGGGTTTACGTTCCGTTAGTGCGATCGTCTCGACCGTGGTTAAGAAAGGGGGAAGGAATGATGTCTGTGAAAAGGCGCAAGGTAGGAAAACGGAAAGGCTGGGTTTTCGCTGTACCCAGAAGCGCCGGAACCTTATTCTTCTTGCGTCACCGTCATGTACTATTACAGTTTCAGGTGTTGTGCGTGCGTGTGTGTGTGTGTGTTCTCGACGATGCCTCCGTAGACCGAGGGCCCCGGCCCGACCGTTTATTGTCGGGAATGAAGGGAGTGTGGGGACAAGTCACTTCGGTCCCATGCATTGAGGGAAGAAGAAACAGTCTCGAACAATGTTTGATCCGGGGACTGACACTGCCTCGCTTGCTTTCTCTCTCGCTCTCTGGCTGTACGTACCTGTCTGGACCGGGCCGAAGGGAGGGGGCCGAATTACGAGGGCTGTGATCCATGCCTGTGAACGCCTCGGGGTATGCTGGAGGCCTCGACCGCGAAGACGCAGGTTCTAGAGCCGTGTTTGATTGCATCACAGCCAAGGAATCCTGTGGGAGCCAAGGGGGTCGTGGGAAGCGAGACACGAGAGAAATGGGCGTGGTTGGTAGGCAGCTGAATGTGACTTGTTGCAGTGGTAATCGGTTTGATTAGTCGCAAAGCTCTTCTGGCTGCTTTGCTCATGAATGCAGAATTATCTGGGTATAACGCTATTCGCGATGATGGTAGCAGTAGCAGCACATGCTCGCCGGCTACGTGAAACGCTCGAGCAAAACTAGGGATGTCAAAAGCTGTTGTTGCTTTCCCAACTATGTCCAATGATGAATGAGTCTGCAAATCAAGCCACCCGAGTTTTTAACAAAAGGGATTCGTAACAATATTCGACGATAGCCTCAAAAACATTCCAAGAAGCCCGTTCCCGGCTTCATCGAGACAGATAGCCACCCAATTCCCAGTAGGAGAGAAGCCTCTCGCCCTTTCAAAGAGATCTGATGTGAAATCCCCATATGTGCAGAGCAAAAGAGGAAACCAGAAACAGAGACCAACTACGACATATTAAAGCATTAACGTCGAGCAATCCAACATGTGATTGAAAGCGTACACTCCAAAAGTCAAGAGATGTGTTGAGGATATCGCCCTCTTTTCAGCCCTTCATCGACGTCCTTCCCTTCATATCCTTCGCGGTCCCCCTCTTTTTAAGGTGGTCCCATGGTATAGTGCGTAGTTTAGAAGTGGCGTTTTGGGAGAAAAGTTGAGGTGTTTGTAATTGTTGTATGTGCCAGGGATGTCAAGGAAATCCTCAGAAACGCCGATGCTATGCATGTGGGTGAAGCCCCTGATAGACAAATGAAATGACGCAAGGGAAAAAAATTTTGACAAAGCGCACCATTCTAGTTGAGAATGGAGGCAACATCGTTGGGCTTGCTGGTCGGGCTGCGCGGCTTCATGGGTGGCAGATACGGCGCAGGGGCCAGTGCGGCCACGCAGTGTGCCCGCGATGGTTGCTGCACCAGCTCGCTGAAGCTGGGCAACGCCTGCTGCGGATAGCAGCCGCTGCTGGGGCGCTGAGGTGACACGGGGCTATCCCTCCTCGACACACTGCCGCTTGCGGTGAAAGGCTGAGTGAGCAGAGGCAGTTGCCTGACAGAAGGCTCGACGAACGCCGGCGGCTCAGGCAGGCGCATTTGCTCACGCTTGCGTGCCGCTGCGTCCTGGTGGTCGGCTGAGGACGCCCGCAGGGGTGCAAGCTGAGGGCTCTCGTCGGTGGTGATGAAAGAGCAATTGCGTGGGAGATAGGCCACGCTGGAGCGGCGGCGCTCGTCGCGCCTGCCGATGAGTGGAGGCAGAGGGTGCTCCATGGGCGAAGCGGTGTAGTGAGGCGATCTCGATTCCGAGCCGCTATCAGTGATGAGCGAGGGAGCGCCGTCCGTTGACAGGACGGATTGGCCCGAGGGAGAAGGGATGGGAGTGTCGTAGGCGCGGGTGGTGTAGGATTGCGGCTGGATGGTGAGCGGCGCAGGGCGGGAGTGGTAGGGTTGCTGGTGATATTGCTCGGCAATGTGGTGGGCGTAGGTGGGCGAGGCGTGGTGCTGATATTGAGACTGGTGGTGGTGGTGGTGGTAGTGGCTGGAGTGGTGTTGCTGGGCGGCAGCGGTTTGGGCTTCGCTGCGGCGCCTCTCGGTCATGCGCCTCCTCCTGTTCTGGCCGCCATTCCACCAGTTCTTGACTGCGTTGTCGCTGCGGCCATTGAGCTGCCGCGCAATCTCGGCCCACTTCTTGCCCATCTCGGCGACCAGACGCTCGATGATCTCGCCCTCCTCGGCGGTGATGGGGTCGTGGTTGAGCGAGGGCTTCAGGTTCTGGTGGAAGCGCTCGCGGCACTGCTTGGGGGTGCGGGTGCGCAGCATCTGCGAGATGCGCACCCAGTTGTTGGCGCCCTGCTGCTGGACGATGGAGAGGAGGAACTGGTCCTCGGCCTGCGACCAAGGCCCACGGCGCGCGTTGGGGGCCATGTGGGCAGCGGTGACGGAAAAGTAGCGAAAGCAGGCGGGGGGCAGGACCCTGGACGAGCGGCGGCTTAAAAGCGCGAGGGCGGCCGGCGAAAGTGCAGTGGAACGGAGCGGGATCGCGGTGCTGGCAGGCGGTCAGCCTCGGGGTCGGTGGGACAGCGTCGCGGTCGGGACGTTGGGCTGGAGGCAGACAGGAAACGAGAAACGGGCAGGTTCTTGTATTACCTTTCCGGCACGTAGGACAGCGGTGGTGTCTGTCTCTGGAGGCTCGAGGTGGTTTGGCGGGGAGGAGACGGCGATAGGGTACCACGGGGCTGGGGCGGCGCGCGGAGGGTATATGAAGGCTTGGGTAAGACGTTGGCGTGCAGCACAGACTGGGGCTTGAACAATGGTTCGGGAAGGGTGCACGCCGGGCTGGCTCTAGGGTCCGGGCAAGCTTAAGTGGATTTGACAGAGCGTGAGCCATTTGTCGCGTCTGCCCCTTTGGGTCGCTGGCCCGCGCGGTGGCCGCAGCCTCGGTGGAGCCCTCAGACCCAGATCGGCGGGTAAGATTTCAGAGATGTGCAGATGTGCAACCAGGGTGCGCGCGCGGGATGGAAGGGAGGGATCATGGGTGCTGAGGCTGGCCTCCGCGCCGCCGGGGCGCCCCAGGCTGCGCCGTCCCGTGAAACCGCGCTCCTTGCGACATGAGACAGGCTGGCATGCCAGCGCGCGGGCTAGCCGGATGCGGGGGCGCGGTCAGCAGCCGGGGGCGCGGCAGGGGCCGCCAGGCCGCAGCATCTCGTCCGAAACCACGGCGCGCGGCGGCGGGCGAAAGGGGCCAGCCGTTTGAGCGCGGCTTGGCGGCGTCCCGGGCTGCTGGCTGCTGTGCAGATTTGGGGCGATCGCGCGGGTCTTCCCACGCCGCCGAGCGCTTCCAAATACGCGCCCCGAAGCGGCCTGGCGCAGCGCCGTTGCGGCCGCGGGCACGCTGCGATCGCCGTCATTTCGCGGGCGTCTGATGCCCGGCCAGCCGCCGGGCGCGGGCCTGCATGCAGCCGCCGGCCCTCCTCGCGTACTCGAACCGCAGGCGGCAGGCCGCTAGCCGCTTCGCGCTGGCTGTCATCCAGCTCGGTGGAACCGCAGCAGCAGCCGTTGCACTAGCCGCCGAACGGCACGGCGAGCGTGCGCGCGTCCCAGGGTCTTCAGCAGCCAGATCGCGGATCGGACGTCGCACGCCTGACGAAAGGCACATCCTCCGCACCGCTGCCCCTTCAGGCCGCCCAGCGCGTCATGTGCTGCCCGCGCTGCTCGATCCAGCTGCCCGCCGCGCCCGCCAGCCCGCTTTGGGCCCGCCTCAGCTCCCCCAACGGCCGCCACACGCGCTGCCTTAGTCATGCCCGCGCCTCCTGACACACAACCCTAAATTATTGATTTGCCGTTCTTTTTCGCCCTTCAGCCTCGCGCCGCGCACATCGACATCCCGTTCACAGCAATCTACCTGCCGCCCGAGTCGGCCCTATCCCTTGCGCCTGACCTGCGGCGCGGCCCACCGACCGGGACCGAGGGCAGCGAGACGTGTGACAGCCCCAATCTCCGGCCTGCAAACAATGATGATGTATGGCCGCCGTTTTTGCTTTTCCTGGAGCTGCTCGTCCACCGCGCGCCCGTACCACGCGACATGCAAGCAATGCGCGACCGACCCGCGCTGGCCTGGCCGCGCGCGGCGGGGCCTGAGACGCGCGACGGCCGCCAGCTGCTGATGGCGACCGCCTTCCTGTGCCTTGGAACAACGGCCGTCCCGACAATCGCGGATGGCGTCCACCGCGCACTACGCCAGAGCGACGTCACGGTCGCGCTGGCGGCCGCGGCGCCGGCAGCAGCCCGCACGCCTGCATGCGCTCTCGTCCCCCAGCGACGCAAACGCCGTGCTGCTCCATTCCTCGCGCAGCGTCATCATCTCGCTTTCCCGATCGGGCGGCCGACTCAGCTTCGGTCTTGGTCCGCAAACAGCGCGGCAAACATACAGCCTTTCGCTAGCCGCCACAGCATTTCAAATACCTCGGGCACACTGACGCCTCTGCGTCCCGGCGCGGGGGCCCTGCGGCAGAGGGCCGCAAGCTCGTCGAAGGATCGGACGGAAGCCCTTGCTGGGCGCTGCGGCGCGTGGGGCTCGCCATCTAAGTGAGCGGCGCGCGAGGCAAGGGCGCACCTTGCGCATTCCCCTCTGGCGCTCCCGAGGCGAAGGGCTGCTGGGCGGTGCGGCGGCGGCGGCATGGGGGGCGTGCAACGCGCACACACCGTTCCTCGCAATGAACCCGACCCGGGGGAAGCGAGAACGGCGAAGCGTCAATCCGATCGCGGCGGGCGTGCGCGTAACCAGGCCGCCGGAAGCGCCTCTGCGCGTTGCTTTTGGGCGGCCGCTGCTCCTGCGCAGCTCGAACGGCCCAGGACATATGTCATGGGCGACATGGGGTTGCCGCCGCGCTGCTCCTTCGAGCAGCCTTGCGCGAGCAGCCGGTGCGGACGGCGCCCTGTCCGTGCGGATGCGATGGGACCGCCCGCCTGCGCCAGTCTGGCGGGCCCCCGTGTCGAGCGCCGCAGCGCTGGCCGTGCCAGCGAGGCGCCGCCTAGCGCCGGCTCGCGGGACGCTACAGAAATTGTCAGTTGTATACAGCAAACGGCGCCGGCTGCCCGGGGAACGCGGTTGGCGGCGCGCCTGCAGCGCGATGTCGGTAGCCCAGGGGCAGGCAGATCGCGGGCGGCCGGGCGATGCGTGCTAGCGGCGCGCGAGCCCGAACGAGCTGCGCCGCGCGCGATCGCCAGTTGCGCGCGCCTTAGGCTCCGCGGTCCTGCCTCCGCCAGCCACCCCTTTCGTCGCGCGCGCGCAGTTTATTCTCCGCCTGCGCGCTCGCGACGCGCCCGCCTGCGGTGCGCTGCTGCGCGGCGGCGGCTGCTGCGGCGGCGGGCGGGCGGCATGCGTGCCATGGCCTGCAGCGCGGGCGCCCGCCCAGCGCCCCACTGCAATAAACAATCCCAGCGGGCAGGACCTGGCTGCGGGGATCGCCCATGATCTCAGGACGGCCGCTCGGGAATCTACGTGCAACCGTCAGATCTGCTGGGATCTGGATCTGAATCTCACATGCAACGGGGAACGGGCGCCGAAGGGGGGGCGGTCGACACCGTTTCTGCCGTCGAATCGGGTGCCCGGCGCCCTCCCCCTCTCAGCACGCCGCCAATGCAGGTGCTCCTGCGCTTTCAACGCTGCAGGGCGGCCTTCTCGCGCCGCTCCCGCCGCCGCCCTCGCCCGGCGGTGTGTGATGATGCATGCATGCGATAGCTACCATCGATCGCTGCAGCTTGCGTGCAGCGGGGCGCAGAGATCTCGACCGCCGACCCAGCGTCGCGCAAGCAAGCACGCCGGAAGCGTCGCCTGCGGCCGCCCGTGGCCAAACGTCTGTCGACGCCGCCGTTTGCTGCTGCTGCCGTGCGACGCACTGTGTTCGAGCGGCGGCCCACTCACGCCGCGTCCCAGGACTCTCGCACACCTCGCTGCTGCGCCCGTCCTTGCGCCGGCGTGGGATGTGTGCTCACTCCAACACCGTTGACCCTTGCGCCCGCGGGCCACGACGGCCGTCCCGGCTCGCCTCGGTCTCGCGCGTCACGAGAATGGCCACGGGCGGTGTTGGCTGCGGAGCCTATACGCCTGCAAGCCGCGTCGCTGCGTGGCGTCGCAACAGGGCAATGATCATCCGATTTAGCTCGCAGTGTGGCAGATCTAAGATCGGAAAACTCGGGCGGGCGCAAGCCGGGCGTTTTGCGCTCCCATGCCAGCGTCTCGACGGCATCGTTCGCACGCCTCGCCTGGGCCGTTTCCGATTGTGGGCATTGCGCGGTCCTCGCCCAGCCGGCCCCCCGGGTCACACAGGCGCGCCAGCAGCCACTAGCCCGAAGTCTGTTTTCCATGGGCGACGCCCCAGCTGCTAGGCGGCCTGGCAGCTGCCACATTCCTGCTGGGCGGGTCTGGCAGCCAGGACTCCCACGGGACGGCCTCAGCTGTGGAGCAGAGGGCCGGCGGCGAATTGTGCCATCATGCCGGCAAGGGCGCGCAGCTGGGGCTCGACGTTTCCAGCGGGCAGAGTAGTGGGCGGGCGGTCGCTGCCGATCATTCACGTCGCTGGAACGGAACTGCCATGGAAGACCCTTTTCATTGCGACCGGCGCCCCCATGCTCTCCGATCTGGCCTACCCTTGCCGTGCATCGGCGCGGCAAGCACTTGCGCAAGCAGGCGCCGAGCTGCCCACAAACACGACAATGCTCCTGTAGATCTGCGCCCAAGAGATCGCAAATCATGGGATCGGCCATGTGCTGCGTCGACAAAAGCACCGCAGAGCTCGCGCCGTCGGCCTTCGCGCTCACACACCCCCGCTGCCCACAGACGCACGCCGCGGATGCCCTGCTCACGATGACGCTCACTCCATCGCGCACGTGCTGGCTGCTGCTGCTGACCGCGTCGCCGCTTCACCATCGCCCGCCTCGCTCCAATCGCCCGCGCTTCTGGAAGACGCAGCTGCCCCACCGCAAATTATCTCCGCCCTCCCTCGCTTGCACCTCAGCAGCGCGCGCCCTCAACACGGTCCAAACAGCTCGCCCACCACCACGGCAGTCGCTAAGCGCTCGCAGAACTAGGCCGCATCCGTGGATCTCAAATCATGGCGAAATTTCCACCGCCGGAGCGCCGCAGCCTATAGGCAATAGACGAGAGGCATGGGCGGCAAACTTCGCTGCCCGCGCCCGCGAGTCGTCGAGCCGCTCGCGTTCGCTTTTCCACGAGTCGCAACGCCCGCCAACGGCTATCCCATGCCGACGCCCTTGTGTCGGCCCCCAAAAGACCAAACGTCCAAGCGCTGTCTTTCAGCTACCAAGCGACCAGCGTGCCAGCCAGGCTCATCCTCGCGTGCGGGCAGGCCTAGCGCCGCGCCGGCTGCCGGAGCCAACCCCGTCTCAGCCCCTCCCGACGCGCTCGAGCATTTGCCGAACAGGGCCATCCTGCCATCCCCTCGTCCGCGCCGCCGCTTCCCTGGGATTTCCTGATCGGGCGCAGTGTCGGGTGGCCGTTGCGTGCTGAGCGCCGAGCGCAATCTTTGCTTTAAGGTTCATCGGCCACGCGCCCTTGCCTCGGGGCGCGGTGGCACGCCGGCCAAAGGCCTCCGCCCGTCGAAAAGTGGGAAAACGTGGTGTTGGAGATTTTGCGCGCGGTGGGGGAAGACAGCCCACTACCGCCCATGTGGTAGGTGCTATTCCTTCGCGCTCTTTCGCGCGTCTCACCCAACGGCCCTCCGCCATATTGCGTAATGAGTAGCGTGGAACGCCCGCTCTAAATCCTTCCAGTAAACCTGAAGCACCGGGCCCTGGCCCAAAGCTATTTTTTGTTCCCCTCTTGCGGGAAGCAGGGGCAAGGGCTCCGGCCCCAAAAGATTCATGCCAAGGGCAGAGAAAAGTCGTTTCTGCCATGCAGGTCCAATGCAGACGGCCTTGCCCTTGTACTTGACTGACCGCTGGCCTCAACTGAGCTTCTCTGCGTCGGAAGCCAGGCTGTGCCTCATGTTTTGCTGCATCTCGCCGCTCGGACCCTGCCGATTTGCTTTTTTTGGCGTCTGCTTCCACGCCATCATTCCGCGTCTCACTCTTGGATATTTCTTTTCGCGGCTACGGCGTTCAACAACCGTCATCATCCATCGGCAAACCGGTTCTTCTGCTCTTTGGCCCCCCTTTCCAATCATTTAAACTCTGCTGTTGCGGTTATTGAGACGCGCTGATCTCTGGCAAGGTCCGGGCCACACGCTTAATCTATCGCCTCGCGCACAATATATCTCTAACATCGAGATCTCGCTCCACACGCTTCCAAATACCCCCCTCCTATTTTGAGCATTTCAGGCACACCCGTCCGCCACGACGCTTGCCACGCGAGTAGCTAGTGTGGGCCCTCCCGTTTGAAGCTCGCGGTCCACCTCCCACGCTCTCCCGTGTTTACGAGGGGAGCGGGAACGGGGAGATTGACGGCCCACCAGCGGGCTGTGTTGCCTGGGCGCCACCACGCCCGCTTTGCACCGATAACCGACGTCGCAACCAAGATGCGACTGCATTCCAAAACCAGATCCAATTTCAGCTAGGTTTGTGATCCGATCTCACTCCTTCGCGCCTCCTGCACTCCTGTCTGCTCGGAGCTGCAGGGGATGGACCGGAAAATATTGGCAAGGCGAACAGACTATCGTACAACCGTATCTGCTGCTGCTGCTGCAGCAGCCACAACCCAGCTTCTCTCCTCCACTTTCCCTTCCCCCGAGTCATGGTTTGCTAGTCATCTTGTCCAAAACACACGCCACTCAGGTACGGGCTGCGGCACGAATTCCGCTCTCGGGCCCGTCTGGATGCCCGATGATGTATGCCTAGCCCTTGCCGACCGGGGAACTCGACTAAGGTTCCTATAGTCGAGGGTGGCGGACACTATTGGGAGCTTGGTCAAGATGCCTCCATTTTCTGTCCCCATTCCACGGGTGGCCCCGTAGCCAGCTTCGATCACAAGACGCCGACGCCCCGGCCGGTCGATATCAACAACAAACTCGGTCCCTGCATCCACAACAGCAAGGCAGTGACGGTGAGGCAACCACTGCGGACAAGGAACAGCCGCCAAAACAGCAGGCACCCGCCCCCCAAAAAAAGATTCTTCATGCACCGCTCGGTGCACCCAAACACTAGACTTCAATCCTTCCCGCGCTCGCCAACTGCCCGTCCCCAATCACTCTCACCGAAACCCTTCGCTTGAAGAGAATGTTTGACGAGCGAACGTGGATACGATACCTTCCCTATTCCGACACAGCAATTTTACCCGTTCAGGCAAACCGGCCCATCATTTTCTTTTCGCCCCGCCTTCCCGCTTCCCTATCTATCGCAAAACGGCCTCTCCTCTCCAGAGCATCGGAGCTAAAGAAGACCTCTACCGTCCGGTGAAAAGGCCCTGCATCTTCACGCTTCGCGGTGGCGGAGCAACATCCGCATACGCTCTCGGTATCCCTTCCCTTCCCTTCCCTTCCTTCCCACATCCTTCACTTTCCATGCCAAAGGCGCCCCACACGCCCTCTTCAGCAGATACCCTGAGTTGTGAGCTATCGTATCCACATTTTTCCCTCTTCAATAAATAAAAAAAAAGCGTAAACTTAGAACCAATGCGGGGCCCTCCCGGGAAGATGGCAGAGAACGACCCACGACCCACGACCCTGATCGGTGCTGGGGGAGGGATGTACGTATGTACACACACACACATACACACACACATACATAGATGGCGTGCGGGCATGCTGACACGCTGACGGCAGTCAATGCATACATCCATGCATGCATGCATGCATGCATGCCTGTCTGTCTGCTTGCCTATACGATATGCATGATGCACCGACGGAGGCGGCCGCGCCGCGGCGCGGAGCGGGGAAAAAAAAATAAACGTAGGGAAGGTCCAAGGGATCTTGGGGGCTTGCGTGTTGCGCCGCGCGCCAGCATATGCGGTGCGGGAACGGAACGGTCAAGGGCCCGCGGCGGCCGCGGCCGCCCCCCTACTTTACCCCCTCGCAAGAAAGCTTCTTGTTCTTGTTGTTACTGTTTTACTATTGCTGACGGTGGTGGTGGTGGTGGTGGGGGTGCTGCTGCTGATGCTGATGCTGCTGCTGCTTATTCTGCAGGCACGTGGCACGATATTCTTTCCGCTTATTTCTTCTAATCAACACCCCTCTATTTGAGTTTCCTGTGTGTCGTCGTTCTTGGGCCTTTTTGTTGTCTTGTGCGAGCTCTGGTTTTTTTCTTCACTGCATGTTTTTGTTGGGCAGAGGCAAGCTGCGTGTCTCGTATTTTAGGAGCTGGCTCCTGCGCTGCATATCGCCTCGCCTCTCCTTTGAGACATAGTGTGTGCGTGTGCGTTTGCATTGCAGCGCAGCGCAGCGTCGTTAGGTCCTGCCGAAGTATGGGTGGGTCACGATAGCGGTGTCGTCGTTCAAACACATGCTTTGGCATGTGAGAGCTCCGGTAAGTGAAACGGAATTTTATTTTCTGCGGAGATGATGGTGAAAGTTGGGGCAATGGGTGTGTGTTTGTGAATTAATGATGTCGATGTGGAGATCGTGAGAGGACGTTTGTGCTCAGCACGTAGATCAAGTGTAGGTAGGAAATAGGGTTCGACAAATTGCTTCGTTCTGTTCGGGATCTCCTAAGTTTGTGTCCAACGATGCTGGGCGGAATATTCCGGGTGTTTCTCTTTGGACACCTGCGTTTGTCTCGGAGAGAAAAAGTCTTGGGTCGAGCTAAGGTTTCGGGCGAATAAGGGGTTTTTTTTCTTATCGAATGACTTGTGCTACCTCCGATGAATGGGTGAAGAACAGAGTTGCATGTCTTGCAAAGTCTGCACTGAGGCTAATGCTAGGGGCATGGGCAGACGCCGGGCCAACGTACGAATGCGCTACCCTTGAAGTCTTACAAAGCGGAGAAATGTTCGCATTGGCAGCATATGGCCTACAGTGCTGCTTATTTATAACAGCTTTTCACAATACATATGAGAAAGAGAAACGGTGTGGGTGAATTCTATTGAAGGAAGTTAGGGAATAAGATCTACAGACGAAAAAAAGGGGATCTTGAACAGGAAGCAGTGTCACATCGTGGTATTCAGACTTGATGCAAACCTGCAGTAAGATTTCGATGTCCTTAATTAATTTCAACACTTCTTATGAAATATTTAGTAATAGGTTCGCTTGGATCTTGTGTTCTTCGAGTCTATCAAGTCACTCTATGGTTGAGCGCGTAGCATCCATCCCGGCTTGAGGAAATGCTACCGAGATAGCTTCTACCGCTATGCCTACACGACCCGATAGTGCTCTCCAAACGAAACTCGTGTTTGAGCCTGATTTCCCCGTCAGCTATATCGTGTTGGGGAAAGGTAGGGTGTCTATGCGATTGTGTTGTATCGTAACGAAAGATCAAAATACTTTCGAGATGACGCGACCGAGACGCCTAGAGCACAATCGGGAGGTGAACTGTATAAACGGAGGTGCCTTTCGAGTATCAATCGAGTTTGTATTAATTTCCGTTGACGAGTCTCGAAAAGGCTGGGAACTGATCTTGGCCACATTTTCGAAATACACTCCCCCTTTTTTTTTTCTCCTTCCGGGTTGATTTAAGCGCTGTACTTGAAGATAATGTTCTGCTCGTAGAATTTTCCTATTTCCGAACGTTGAAGTGCATGCAGGCTCCTCTTCCCATCGACTTTACCCTTTCTCCGTTTGCTTCCGTGCAACCTACGCACGCGTAACGCTTCGCGCGAAACAACAAGCACTTCACCCAAGCAACTGCAGCACCGGTATCGGCGATCACACGAACCTTAATCTGCGTGGCGGAGACAACAAAGCGCTCCGTCACTGCATTACGAGCGTCATCAGCCTCGCGAACAGGAAGGTGAGACAAGCAGCGCATTGAGAGCGCAGCGCGGGCGAGATTAATGCAGTTCATCAACGAGCAGCCAGTGCGCATGTGGGCCAGATGAATGGAGATGGCATGAAAAAGAAGGACAAGACCAATAACCGGTGGGCAGGACAGCGCGGCGGATAGCTGCAGCAACCCGCTCCCTCCACGCATTGCTTTCCCACCCCACCACCTTCGCCATCCTCCAACCGGACCACAAACGGCCTGCAATGCACGGGCGCGATGCGCGCATGCATGATCGCCGTCAATCCATCAGCATCGTGATCGCTCGCCCATCTGGATCGCCCAGCGCCATGACGACGCTGCCATGGCCTGTTGCCGGGGCTGCGAGAGGGCGCGCCGGTAGGGATGCTCAGCTGCCTGCTTGTCCGCCTCGCCCCAGCCCGAGCGGCGAGAACGCAGCGACGGCCAGATGCAGAGCAGCATGGCGCACCACAGCAGCAGATCCGCTGCCGCTGGAAGCAGCGACCTCCTCTTCTCAGCCCGCAGCCCAGACAGCGTGCAACCGCAGCTGCCCTGCTGTGCGCCCAGGCGACTCCCTGCGCCACTCGCACCCACGCTTCCTGCGCAACGGCCGATACGGCGAGCTACTCTGCCTCTCATTTGGATAGATGGATGGAATACGAAGAGCCCCCCGGCCAAGCACCGCTCCCGCGATTTCCCTCCCGCTCGTCAGCGATCCGCCGACGATCCAAACACCGCGGAAAAAGCAGGCGAAGGGCATCCGCAGCACCCCGGAAACCGTTGCGCGTAATGTCTTACTTCGTTTTCCAAGATTCGCGCGCGCCTCTGCGGCCCAACGGCGTCGCTTATTGGCGACGCTGCCCCCCCGACGGCTGAGCTGGCGTCATGAGGCACAGCTGGTGGTGTGTGATGACAGCTGTGATTGGCGCGGGAGCGGGCGGCAGCCAATGGCTGCTGGGCTTTTTTCTCATTAGACGACAGCTGGCTACGAGGGAGGCGTGATGATGGCCGTTGCGGTCCATCCATCAATCTGCCTCCGCCCGGAGATCTCGCCCTTGCTTTTTGCTTCCTTTGATTTCCTTTTGCCCTGTCCATTCTTGGCGACGGGCGCACGGCATGATCCGTCCAAACAGGGGCGAGATAACATCGTGAGCCAAGAGCACGCCTCTCCCGTAGCGATAATGCAGAGGCATGTAGATGGAAGAAGGGAGACGGGAGCGAAACCGGGCAGGCGGTTCAGATACATCCTCCTGCAATATCACCGAGTTGGTCCGGGAATTGATTCCACAACGAGAGCTCGTTTCGCGCGCGGTAGCACGACGTCTTCCTCCCCACCGCCCCTCCACGCTCACCCACGAGCGCGAGCACGAGCAGCCAGGAGACCAGACCCTGCATGTCTCATGCGCCAAAGCCCCACGGCGTGTTCGTTTGTGTGTCTCAAAGCCCCCAACAACCGTCCAGCCGCATCACAGCCACCGTCGGCGAGCGCAAATCCTTCGATTTCGCTGCCCTTCAACGCTCTTCCTGCCAGCTTGGTCCGTACCACATACGCCCTGTCCACCGGGTCGCTCTCTTCAACACCGCCGCGTGTGTACACGAGGCGTCTCTATCACGAGCTTTGATACACGCGTGTCCGGCTGGCGTGGGCGTGTGCTGTCTCAAACGCGTAATCCCAAACGCCTCCTTACCTCCTTGATGACCACCTTTGTCTACACCATCACCACCTCTACGGCAATACCTGCCCCACTCCCCCCTTCCTTCCTCTCCACTCCACACCATATCGTATACACGGTAGATCACAGGGTCGCGCTCCCCCACCTCTCCATACGAAAACCCCGAGACATCCGCGAAAAGAATGAGGCGAAGACGGAGCCAGATGTGAACAAAATACCCGCCTCGCAGACGGAATCGATTCCGTCTGCACTTGCGTTACACAATGCCCATGACCCAGGAACCATGAACAAAAGATACGCATGACTACCCATCTCCACACATCTGTACGTAGGTACATACCCACCCGCACGCCAAGCAGCTCTAGAACACTCCTTCCCAAGACAAGCAAGGCTCCCTATCTCCGTGCAGGAAGCATCAGATGCAGCAGCAGCATCGGCGGACGCAGGCAGCAGCACCAGCAGCAGTGGGCCCTCGCATCCCGTCTCCCCCCTAGAAACCCCCCAGATCCTAGGTAATAGCTGGGTCAGGGTATTGCATACAGACAAAGGTATGTACAGTACCGTCCCTACCAACCAGCCGTTACACAAATAGCAACGGGAGCAGAAGCAGTAGCGGCCGCCGGCGGTTGGCTAGCTGGCCGGCCGGCCTGACCAGCCACCCACCCAGTGATCCCGCACGCAGCTGTGCGTACCGGTCCACCTCTTCCTTACCTACTTTGCCAGCCGCCGGCCTGCTTGCTTGCTTGTTCGTTCGTTCGCCTCCCGATCTGCACCTCGCATCCCGCATTCTGCTTTTCCCGCGTGTCCTGCATTTCCCGCAGATCTCGCGGGCAAGTTTCCCTCCTGCTCCCCCTTCTCCGGACCCTGCTGCTGCTGCTGCTGCTGCTGCTGCTGCTGCTTTGCTTCATCCGACATACCTAGCACCCACCACACACCACCACTACCACCATCAGCATCTTCGAGCGGCGGGAAAAAGAAACCCGCAGCTGTAGTGCCAAACGCACATGCATACATACTGCAGCAGCAGCAGCAGCAGCAGCAGCGGACAGACAGCCCACCCAAACGCAGCCGCACAGCCGCGATGCTGTCTTCCTTTTTGCAAGCCACGCACGAACGACGCGCTTCCCTCCCTCCCTCCCGACTGACCGACGACCAGCCCGCGCGGACGGACGCACGGTCGAGACCCTTCGTCGAGCCTGACACAACAGCCAGCCCGCCCGCAGCAGTGATGATGCATATGTAAGCAGAGCGATAAGCGAAGGGGGAAAAGGGAAAGGCGGCGGCGGCGGCGGCGGGGCGGCGGGTGGCGGCAGCAGCAGCAGCAGGGGGCGCGCGTGTTTTTGGGACCCCGTTTCCGTTTTGTTCTTCGTCGTTGCGCTAGGTACATACATACATGCACTAACTAAGGTGCCACGTGCTGTTGCCCGTTTGTAGGTCGTGTTGCGGCGCGCGCGCTGTGTCAGTCGGAAAATTTTGGGGGGGGGCAAAAGTCACAGCCTTGATCTATTGATACGAGAACTGAAAAAGAAAAAAAGTGCCATAGTTTTTCTCGCAAAAGTCGACAATTACCCAATAAAGAAAAAGAAAATAATTTAGAAGATGATATTAGCTAAAAAGCGGGGTATAAAGCGAAGTGAGAAAAAATAATAATCAAAAGGTAAGTCGTCCGGTTCGATTTGATAGGACGACAGGGATGAGTGGATGACGACAAGTTTGCGAGCGGGAAGATGAATAGCGGCAGGCGATCAGCAGCCGCGTGGATGGATGGGATGAAAACCAAAGGCCAGCCCCTTGGTGTGAGGCTGAAACAATGTCGGGACGGCCGGCGATGGCGGCAGCGGTAGCCATTACCTTGGTCTTTGTTGACGAACGACCGAGAAATCAAGCCGTGTCTCTGATCGTGAATACGGAAGAGGATTGAGGCTTCGAGACATGATACGCGGACGAGGAAGACAAAATAGTCAGGCGTCGATACAACATGACGGTGACCAAGGGCTCTAGACAAGGTGATTGGATACCGGCGGAACGCGGAAAGGGCATTGCGTGTGCGTATGTGAATGTGACGAAGATTAGAACAGGAGCCAGGAAGAGCGTGGGAAATAGGCAGGGTATCTATCCGCACACGTCTGAAAGCTGCAGGGCCCAAGGGAAGGATGGGGTTTCAGGGTGTCTTCATCATGCCAAGGGGGTGAATGAAGAACGAAACCCCTCCTCTCTTGGGCAGGCAGAAAATATGCAAGTATGATCTTCCCGAGAAAACCCAAAACTGCCAGCAGAGACGCCGATATGCAGCATGAATGATACAATGATGAACCGGTCTGTTTCAGGTTCCGGTGACGACGACGATGAAAGGTCGCTCTGGTATATGGCCACGGAAGAAGCCCCAAGGTAGAAAACAAAATCCCTACTCCTACTATCCAAAATGAAGATTTCCCGTACAGCTTTGCCGGCGAGCGGATGTTTCCAGGGTACAAAAGAGCAAATACAAAGGATATGGTGCATCCACCATTGCGTCGCTCGCTGCCCACAAGGCGGCACTCCAAGACACTACAACACCAACAACTGTAAGCGACGAGGTGTGTCCTGCGAAGGAAAGGGTGTGTTGAGATGTGCTGAAAAGAAGCAGGAGTGTTTCGGAACGGGGAACGCCATCAACGCGCGCCGCTCGGAAGACGTTGCAGAGCAGGCGGAGAGAGGCGCCAGACGTCGCCGGAACCCCGATGTCCGGCCTGTCTCAGCCGCGCCATCCAAGCAAGCCTCCTAGAAAATCCTCTGTCCAGCGCTGAAAGGGGAAATGCCCTTCTTACTTCCCCTTGTCTTTCACAGCTCTCCACAGTTCAGACCGGCCGACTGTATTTCCACCAAACTGGCACAGCCTGCAAGCCCCGCGGCCGGCTTCCCTTCAACCAAATGTCGCCGCCTTGGCCTTTGGCCCACCGGTCCCAGGCTGTCTCATATGCCTCTTCGAGGTCCATGACCCACCTCTTGGTGTCGAACAGTGCGGAACCCCACCTGCTCTCGTACAGCAGTCTCCGCAGGTCCGCCAACCGACCACTGATCCTATGTCCTTGATATCGAATACTGCTGCCCAACTTGATGGCGAGGCGCTCATACTCTTGCTCGTTCGAAGCAATGAGGTCCGTTGCAGCTTGATGGCCAGCTTCGTTGTCCGGCAGGGCACCCTTGAGAATAGAAGCTGCCATGCGCGAGCACATCTTGTACGGGTACCGCGGCAAGGTGAGCAGAGGGGTGCCACTCCAGAGGACGTCGGCCGCAGTAGTGTGCGCGTTGCACTCTGGCGTATCAAGAAAAAGATCACAAACACGAGCACGCGAGATGTGCTGGTGTTTCGGAGCGACGTCGGTGAAGATGACGCGCGAGGCCACTTCGGGGCCGGCCCAGGCGAGCGCCGTCTGTTTGAGGTGTGTCTCGCCGACGTCCGGAAAGCGGAGGAGCCAAAGAATGGCCTTCGGCAAGTTGGCGAGGATGCGAAGCCAGGTGCGAAAAGTTGTGGGTTCGATCTGCATGACGTGTGAGTTGACTCTCTCCAAGATAATCATTGCCGGACCAAGTGAAGCTCTGCAGTGAGTTCAGCTCGAGCGAGGGTTCATACCTTGTACAGCTGATTGAAGTTTCCGAGGATGATGACATCGTCGGGCAGGTCCGGGAAAATCTCTTTGCGCATCTGCCATCTCCTGACCTGTTCCTGTTCCCAATCGAGCTGTTCGCCGTGCGCATCTGGGGCACTCTGACGGTGATCACAGCAGAAGAACGTATCCCTGCAGTAGATGATATTCTCGCCGTACACCCAGTCGTCCTGGTCACCGCCGCTGTTCTCATCCACAAGCTGATCCTCCAAATCCACGTTTCTGCGCCACGGACGCAGCGTGCTGGGTGGCACTGCAGTCTTGTCGGCAAGGAGATAGTCACACCATTCGGCGCCAAGAGTTCCGGCGAAGCCCATGAAGGACATTTGGATTGGTGCAGGGCGAGCCGCGAATACCTCATTGCGGGCCCCACGCGTGTAGCCGTTGAGGTTGATGAGGATGTGGATACCATCCTTGACGATCTGCTGCACCAACCTCTCCGCTGACCATGTGTGTGCGTCATAGAAGACAGGCGCTTCCCTTTCGATCTGTTGGCGGTGCGGGGAATTGTCACTCATGGTGGTGGCGTAGCAGTACGCTTTGACGCGTG
The DNA here is from genome assembly GCA_037356115.1 of Neofusicoccum sp. Z2. Lineage (NCBI taxonomy): Eukaryota > Fungi > Ascomycota > Dothideomycetes > Botryosphaeriales > Botryosphaeriaceae > Neofusicoccum > Neofusicoccum sp. Z2. Next base: position 286,003 of record JBAWJY010000016.1, read on the forward strand.
CCGGATTATGCATGCCGAACACCGACTGCATCAAATGGGCCAACGGATGGTTGTTGAAGTCGGAAGAAACGTAGCCGATCTTGAGGTATGGGTTCGGTGGCGCTGGGGGTTCGAAAACGGTCTGAGGCATCCAGGGTGCCTTGAGAGTGGAGACCGATATGCGGAGGCCATTTCGTTGAGAGATCAATCGGATCTGTTTGGCGGACATGGGGCACGTGAAGGTATGGAACGGCAGTACCGTCGGAGCGGTCGGAATTGTAAGGCTGGAGGGCAGTTGAGGCCTGCGATAGTACGACGGCGACCGTTCCTTACCTCTGTGCCATCTGTCGTGATACCACTGCCAGCTGAGGCGTCTGATGACACGCTCAGCCAGACGAACGAGTCGATGGCCCTCCCATTTCTGATTCGCCCAGCTCTTTAGCGTCCGTTTCATCTCATCGATCCTCTCCTGAGCCTCCTTATGGCTGGTGCTCGTGAACGCAAGCACCTGGATTATGGCCTGCACGAAGTTGACGTTGATGGAACCACGTCCCCAGTCTTCTCCCTCGGCGAGTTGTTTCTCAACTAGGTCGACAACGCGTTTCAGCCACCCAGTACTGATGGCACCAGGCTTCGTTGCATCAAGGAGCATTCCGTGCTCATCGACATGCCAGCGATCGCGCTTCCCGTTGTCGGTTGCAAGGCCACCTCTTCCTGCCCATCCGCAGACAGAGTTCAAGGCATTTGCCAAGCCACAAACAGCCTCTGCAAAGTCTGGGTTGACCTTGACCGCGCGTTTGTAGTATACGATGGCATCGGCGATCCTACCATCGTCCTTCACGGCATTGGCCAAGTTCGCCAAGGCTATGTCAAAGTTGCCGTCGCAATGTACGGCCTGCTCATACATAGCAATTGCCATTTTCAGCTGGCCGAGATCTTTCAGGAGGCTGCCAAGATTCGTGTACAAATGAGCGTGGCCAGCATCAAGATTGAGACCATAATTGTAGTAGGCCAAGGCTAAGGCGATGCCACTGCCAGGAACGACACCAGGTATTCTTGTCTGCTGCGGGTCCTGGTAAATCTTCTTCGGAGGAACTGTTTGCTGGACACTGGCGAGAAGAATTCCAACATTGTTTGCTGTGGAGGGGCTTGGTTGGAGCGAGAGGGAGAGGTAGTATAGAGCAAGAATCTCGCGGACGCCGTATGCTGATTGATAGGCTGCTTTTGGCAGTCCAGACGCCATTCCGTCCTGAAAGATCTTGGCCAAAGAGAGGAGGGAATTGCTAGTCGTCGAAACGGCAGCCTTTCTAGACATACCCTTATTAGGAATATATCTGAGGCCAGGTAGCTCGCCGTTACTGGGAAACGCGAGCTGGGCGGTTCGAAGAGCTGCAACAGGGGGAAGTAGGATCGGTTCCGTTGAGCCTGCCGCATGTGTTCCTGGAGCGGCGGTGCCAAATTCATCCTCATCGACAACTTTCAGGATGTGCTTGATTAGGGTGCTGATGCCACCAGCTCGCTTGCCAGCGCTAATGAGCACTGCATTCTCGAAAGCCTTGGCCGCTCCCGCATTGTTACCTAAGCTGTACAATAGATTGCCCTTTGCATGCACGAGCGATAGCATGCGACCGTTTTCAGATCCTGATATGGCATATCCACTGGTTCCGAACCCTGGCGAGTCAGATCCGGGCATGTTACCGAGGTCCTTGGGTAGTGTGTCCTGTTCGCCATCGTACTCGAAAACAGGCTTGTCCGATGCCTCGGATAAGGGCGATCTACCTCCACTCGAGACCTCGCTCCGCCGGTCGGAATGGGCATTCGGTAGCTGCAAGGAGCGCTCGACATGGTCGATGATGTTTATAGCCTCTTTGCCACGGTGATCCGCACAAAGTAATTGAACCAAATGTTCCACTGCTTCGAAATATGATGGCCGCAATTGAATGGCTTTCCACCAGTGCTGTTCGGCTTCTTGTTTTCTGCCCAGAGAATGCAGTGTTGCTGCAACATTTGATAGGGCTTCAACGTGGCTTTGGAAATAAGTCAGTCTAGTCCACTATGGTCCTTTCAAAGAAAGAATTTACTTACTCTGGATCCATCTCCAAAATCTTCGAGTACCACACCAGTGCTTTCTGGTAGTCGCCCAACGCATAAGCCAGGCAACCACCGACTAGTATTCCATCAATCCATCTCCAAGAGCTTTCCTGGCAGTACTGTGTGATTTGATCGAGGGCTGAGAGAGCATTTGAGGGAAGGTCTCGGGTGACTTGCGAGTACAGCGAAGGAAAGGAGGTGCCAGACATTCTCCGCAAAGATCGGTACGCGTCTGCGGGCTGCACGGGCTGTTGGATTGCTGCATTGTTGACCATTTGTTGTTGCCATGAGGCGCGGCGTTGGTGATCTTTCCAAAGAGAACTCGTACGCGCATGCGTGAGAGCCGAGCTAGGATCGGTAATTCCTCCGTTATTTGCCACATGTTGCTGGCGGTGATGGTCAGAATGTTTTGAACTTCCAGAAAAATCAGCCCCGGGTTGACGGGGAGGCTTCGGGTAAATGCTTGGTTGAGGATGTCCATGCGCGTTTCTTCCGTGGTGGCCGTGTCTTCGTGAATGGTGAAGATAACTCAAAAGTTCGATGTAGATCTGGTGAGCCCAGTCGAGTACTCGTTCCCTAAGCTGAGCATTATTGGAAGTGGGTCCAAATTCCGAGAGCGGCGTGGTGAGCGGTGTCGGGTCGCCTCGAGACGTAGCATCTGAGGGATGATAAGAAGTCGATTGATGAGGTAAGGAAGGACGGTGGAAATTCGTTTGTCCAAGATTATTTTGATAGCCGGTATGAAGCGTATTCTGAGTAGCTCCGAGGTATTGTTGTGAAGGTTGTTGTTGTTGCTGTTGTTGTTGTTGTCCAGAAAGCCAGGTTTGATCATTCGGGGTATTGAAAGTTTGAGGCGGACCGAACGGCGCCCCGCCCGCATTGTATCCAACTGCACCGGGAGTAAGGGAAAGAGCGAGTTGAGCATTTTGCTGAGATTTCCAACTGGTGGTGTCAAGAGGAGTGCCTGAGAGAGGCCAATTGCCACTCATCCTGTTGCTGAAACTGGCTTGCTGATGCGTCCAAGTAGAGACGGGAGCCGGATAGTATCGTGGATCTCGCACAGCCGCAGGCCGGTAAGGAACGTACGTGCCGTCAGGCCAATAAGGTCCATAGAGCCCCGTTTCGTTTGACACCGTGGGGCCGAGTGGAGTTTGCAGCGGCGGCTGCATTGCGCCTCCAAAATGTTGACCCATCTGCAAATATTGTAGCTGCTGTTGAGGTGTTGGCACCTGGTTCAGCATCGAATCAATCTGAGGAAACTGCTGCTGGCCTCGCTTCCGACTCACGTTTGGAGGGTCAAAGCTGAATTGACTTGGGTCCCAGTGGTCTCCCAGCAGGAAATGCTGTTGGACCTGATTATGCGAGCCTTGCTGAATCATGCCGGGTGTGCGGAGGGGGAGCTCCTGGGTCGGACCGTACGGGATGCTGGGCTGTTGCACAGCGCCGTCGGCGGTCGTGACAGGTAGCAGGATGTGTTTCATGGCGTGGGGCTTCTCTGCCTGCTCCACGGAGGCAGTGCCGTCGTATGCTGCAGCTAAGATTCCGTTCGGGGTCTTGCGACGTAGCATATTCTCCGACCGTTCCGACTTGGCATATCCTCCCTTCGGCGAGCCGCGCAGAGGATAGGAATTCGTCCTCTGGAGTGGATGCGCGTACTGTTGGGGCAGCTGTTGCAAGCGGTCTCGGGAAGCCTTGTCGGGCACGGGGCCCATACGAGGCGTGGTCGGCAGAGAGTTGTAGTTCGCGTACGATGGATTGCGGCCAAACGGGTGCGCTGGTGCCTGGGGTTGCGGGGGGTACTGTCGTATCGTCGTCATGTCTATAGGCCTACTGATTACGTCGACGCGCGCCGGAGGGACGTCGACGGGAGAGGGCCGGGAAAAAGCAGGGTCAACGCCGCGGGTCCTCTATCATATAGGCAGTCTAAGTCGACCGGCGGTGCCTATGCCTGTGCGTAGAGATATCGTCCCGCCGCCTACGCATGACATGTCGTGTATGGCGCGTTCGGTATGATGGCGTCCGGCGTCCTCCACTGGCAGGCCACCAGCAGAGATCCCGGCGGTGGTATCGGCTGGTTCGGGGCAGGCACGAAGGCGGGAGAGGGTCGGCGCAGTCGCGACAGCGCGGCGGGATCGGACAGCGGTAGGGAGCGAGGGGAGGCAGAAGGAGCGACGAAGGCAGCCGGCGGTGTAGAAGACAAAGCGTTCAGAGAGGTCTCAGAAGTTGATATTATGCGGATGGTGATGCAAGGGAGCGCTGGGCTTCGCAGCAGCCGCAGCGGGCCTGGCTGTCTGACGATGCACGACTCGAGGCCGGGAATGTATCACTCAGCAGCGCGCGCCGTGCCGTGGCTGGGCCGCGGGCGTGGCGGGCAAACAATCTACAGATAAGCTGACGCTGACGGAGCTGAGAAGGAGATGTTACCAGACGCGACCGTCGCGCAGCGGGAGCCTGGCTTGCGCTCGACTGACGCGGCGGCTGGCAGCATCCAGGGCGGTCACACGCGGTGACGAGCGGCGCGGCTATGCGCAACTGGAGCGCGGGCGGGCGCAGCAGCTGCTAGTAGCGGCACAAGGGCGGCGCCTAGGGCGGAGGGCGCGACGCGGGCGCGGGAGCGGCGAGGGTGGTGAGCAGCGGGCGCCGGCTGGGGCCTGGCGAGGATGAAGAAGGCAAGCCTGGGTGAGAACTTGGCGTGCTCATGCGTGTAGCGTGGAGGGCTGCCGGGCTGGGGATATGAGCCTGCGCCGAGAGCGCCCAGACGCGCGCCCGTCCGGCGTTGCTGCAGTGCTTTTTATCTGATCACCTGTGGCGTCCGCAGAACCCTGTCGGCGCGCTGCACCACGCCATTGTGAAGGAAGCGATCGGCCGCCGTTGGCAATTTTGGTCCCACCGATGGACCGCGACGCAACAGAGTGTGGAGAAGCAACTTGCATCCTTGCGCGCCTGGGTTTCGGATGGCACGGAGTGGGCCGCCAGGCTGACTCAGGGCGCGCGTAGCATGGAAGCTGCTGGGCCTTCTGTCGCGCGAATCGGTGAGCCTGCACCAGCGGCAGCACGCCCGCCAAACGGCGCCCTCCACGCCAGTGGCTCAGGCGGCACAAGCCCACCGCCTCGCGCAGGCGAGCCTCAGCAGCGCGTATCGAGTGCATGCACGCTGTGCCACCCGCATGTAAGGAGCCCGCCCTCACCGGCGCTGCACGACATCCTTCACATGGACGCGGCCGCCGATGAAACGACGCAGCGAGCCTCAAGGCTTGTTCGCGGCAAAACGGCAGCCTCGTGCCTCCTGCCTCCGCCCCGCCAGCCTTATAGCGCCGTGTCGCTGCTGCCCGCGCATGACAACCATGTGCGCTCTTTATGCACCGTGCTTATAATAGCCTGTCGCCGAGAGGCCGGGGGCGTGGTTGGTTCAGCCGCTTCTCAGGCAACCGTAGTTGCATCTTTATATGGCCAACAAGGGCCGCTGAACACCGCCTCCCTCCGCATTTCATCATCAGGCACACTCCCAAGTCTCGCTCGTCTCCCTGCCTCCAGGATGCCGCTGGGTGCTGCTGTTTCTGTCCCTGCCCGCGCCGTCTGAACCACGTAGGCTGCGGCCCGGCGTTTGATGTCGTCTGCTGGGTGGATCCCGATCGACACCACTAAGGAGCCGGCGAAGCGACTCGTGATTTCCTATGCCTTCTACCGCGACGGACCGTATAGTAGCCTCGTATAGTAGCCTCGGCGCGAATTCTCGGACGTTTAGAGGGGTCCGCGTCTCAGTATCCACAACACGTATGAGGACCACTTCAGAATCTTCAGCAGCAATGCCAGCTCCCGCTGTGTCTTCTTATTATGAAATATATGCCGGAGTTGATATGCCGGAGTTGAAGACAATCATGAAGCATGTAGACCAGAAGATGGACCGCTGCACCCACTGCCCGAAGGCACGGTGTCGCGGTGAGTATAGGTCAAGATATCCGTCTCCCTTGCACCAAAATAGGCCCCAACCATGGATGAGAAAGTATGGGCCAGAGTGTTGGCAAGGTTACACAAGTCACTGTTGCAGAGGCACACGTCGGACCCGAGACGATCCCGATTCTCCTCGGGACTGAAATTTTTGATTCCCTATTTTCCCAACGACATGACCATCGTTACCGCAGAGCATTATGCGCACGACGTGAAGTGAATTGAGACTTTTGCTTTTGTGGGTATCTACTCCTCAGGGACTAGAGCATTGTCAGCAAAGAGCCAGTTTCGTGGTTTGCCAGGCGCAACTCACTCTCAATCTCGCCAGCCTCAATGTCGTCCGAGATGTCCTTGGGCGAGCGGCCGTCGACCTGGCAGCCGGTCGAGAAAGCGGTACCAAGGATCTCCTTGACGGTGCCCTCGAGGGACTTGGCCATAGACTTGAACCTCATCGTGCGGGCGATCTCAATGATCTCGTCGAGAGGGATCGACTTGGTGTGCTTGATGTTCTTCTCCTTCTTGCGGTCACGCGGGGGCTCCTTGAGGGCCTTGATGACCAGGGAGGAAGCAGAGGGAACGACCGAGACGGCGGCTTGACGGTTCTGGATGGTGAGCCTGACCGTGACGCGCAGACCCTTCCAGTCACCACTGTAGTCGCAGATCCGTCAGCGCTGTCCAAAGTGCGTGTTCGCAGGGGGACTTACGTGGCCTTGGCGATATCTTCACCGACCTTCTTGGGCGACAGACCGAGAGGACCGATCTTGGGGGCGAGGGCGGACGAGGCACCGACCTCACCACCCGTGGCCCTCAGGTGGATAATCTTGACCTCATTGGGATCGAACTTGGGACTGCGAGAGCGCGGGCATTAGCCATGTGGTGGTAGCCAGAGCCTGAAAGGACGATACTTACGGCATGGCTAGTGCTGTAAGGTAGTCTGTCTCTTTCGGTGAGGTCGAAGATGTCGCGGGTGGAGAGAAGAAGAGCGTCGCGATATCGAGGGAAAAGTGCTTCTCGGTTAGGTTGTGGGGGCTTGGCGTGAGGGCTTGGCACGCTAGCGGCTGCGGCGAACACCATGTCCGCCCGCTCGCGGTGATGCGATGTGTCTTTAACCAAACGACGCGACTGCGACCCTGCCCCCGCGCGCGACCGCCCGGCCTGTGACGCGAAGCTGCTGAGCGCCTCTCGAGCTGCCCTCACGCCCGCGTCTTCGAATCAAGCGCTTCGAATTCGTCCGCCTCTGCAGCCTCTCGCCGCAACGATGGCCACGCCTCCTCCCCAGGGCCAGGCAGGCCCGCAAGCAGGACCAATGCCAGGCCCCATGCCCGGCCCCGGCGGTCCCATGCCGCCGCCGCTGCGCCCAGGACAGCAGCCCACGCCCGAGCAAATTGCCTTCATGCAGCGCCAGCTGGCCGCTGAGGCCCAGAAGCACGGCATGACCGTCCCGCAATACGTCGAGCAGCTCAAGGCGCAAGCTATGCGCCAGCAGCAAATGATGCAACAACAGGCTGCCCAGCAGCAGGCTCAGCAGGGAGGCCAGCCCGTTCAGCCCGGCCAGCCAGGTCCACCCCGCCAAATGCCTCCCGGAGCCCAGCCCGTCCAGCCCGGCCCTCCAACTCCGCAAGCACTTGCTGTTGCGAACTTCCTGAGGAGCCAGGACCTGAAGCCTCGGACGTGCATCTTCAATGAGAAGCGCAAGGACATGTTCAGAGGTTCGCGTCATCTGTTCACTTCTTTCGCCGAGCCGTGAGACTAATCGTGCATATCTGTAGTCAAACGCGCCATCCGCGCCCTCCACTCCGAAGCATACCAGAAGGCCCGCACAAAGAACTCTCTCCTCCCACCAGTCACCGACCGTGCCTCTGCCGAGAACACGTTCAAGCTTCTCCCGCTGTCTCTTCTTGCTCTCCGCGTTTCCAAGTACGATCCGCACGAGGGCCACGGCCATGGTAAGAAGAAGAGGGTCAAGGGACTTTGGACGGTGCGCGTGGAGCAGCAGCAGAACGCCGATGATGATTCCCACTATGTGTGGCTGTACGAGGGCTCACAGTGGAAGCAGAAGTTGTACGCCGTTCTCGCGTTGGTGGCTGTTTTCGCTGTTGTACTCTTCCCGCTCTGGCCGCTCGTCATGCGCCAGGGTGTCTGGTACCTCAGCATGGGCATGCTGGGTCTGATCGGTCTTTTCTTCGCCATGGCCATCTTCCGTCTCATCCTTTTCTGCATCACCGTGTTCATCGTCCCGCCTGGTCTTTGGTTATACCCAAATCTCTTTGAGGATGTCGGCTTCTTCGACTCATTCCGGCCCGTGTGGGCTTGGCAGGAGGTAAGCCAATCACTACCCCTAACAGTCTCCGACTTTCAATAATCTTGAGTGACGATCTTTTGTCAACACGATACTGACTCGTCAATCAGACCGAGGAAGACAAGAAGAGGGCAAAGGAGGCCAAGAAAGCCAAGAAGGCCGAAAGAGCCGCAAAGAAGAAGGCCAAGGAGGCCGACCAAAACCATAATCACGCTCACCCCCACAGCCACGCGCACGCACATGGTCCCAACCCCGCTGCAGCCGCACCTGCACCTACCACACCAGCCGAGGCTGCACCAGTCGCGGCCCCAGAGGCACCCGTTGACAACGCGCCTTCCGCAACGGGTGTTGCCCCGCCGACTGGACAGGCGCGTCAGCGGATGCAAGCGAGCGTCGAAGAAGCCGATGACGAGTAAACGGGCCAGGCCATGTTAGCGCCCTTTTTTCCGATTTCATGTGTTAATAATCTCCGTTTGTGAGGCAAGGCAGACCACAGCACGTGCCTTGGGAAGGTGACAGGTGGATCCAATTACCTCGACGTAGATCATCCAATAAACCTATTTGGAGCTCGACTTGGACTTTTTGGGCTATGATCAACGACAAGGATTGCGTCTGCACCATTTCCCCTCACGTGCGATCCTCTGTGCTTTCTTCCCTTTTGGTCTCATTTGTCATTCCTGCCTGCATCCAAGGCATTGGACGCCTTTTTTTCTCGTCTCTAGCAGAGGGTACTGGTGTTTTGGAGTAGAAGCGGTCAGAGGAGTGCAATAAGGTAGCGGGTAGCCTTTCATTGTTCCTGGGATTTGGTATGGTTAATTCGCAAACACAAAGCATCCCATGAGAATTTACCTTTTTTTTGATACTCTTCCTTCCGGTTTCCGTGCCTTGGTGTGCTGTCCATCCATCCTCTTGTTTCTCATTTACCCACATCTAGTCAGTCCTTACTTACATCAGTCTCATGGTGTTCCTCGGGATAGCCCTCGGCTCTGCCATGAGAAGTGGGGAGATGGATTCCAAATTCCTCTCCGCAGCACACGTGGACGGATAAGTTATGCATGCCGCTGCACTTGCTGATCCAGAAGAATGCTTCAACCCGTCCATCGTATCTTCCTCTCCGCTTCCCCCAACCAATCCACGCTTTGTCTCAGCTTCTTAAATAGATATAGCACTAGACCCCTTTCTTGACGTAACATCGGCAAAAATCCTTTTGTCCCGTCCTCTCAGTCCCCGTGCCCGCATCTCTCCCTGCCAGGAAGGGCAACCAAGCCAGGACCACCTACCGATCAACTCACACATGTCTTCACGCCGAGACGTGCTGCTGTTGTTACTGCCGACTCCGCCGCGGGGTACATACTGCCACTGACTCCGTCATTACGCTCCCCGACTTTTCTCCAGAGCACTGTCAGTGGCAGACGAGTTGCGGTGCATACGTACGCTGGCACTTCAGCGCTAAAGCGTACCTCTAGACGATCAGGCTGATCCTAGCATCCGTGTGTCCGCCGCGCCGGGTGGTGACGTAGTCGGACTGGCGATGCTAGTACGCACAAAGTGCGGATTACGGCACAACTAGACTCGAATCATGTGCATCTGGATCGACCAAGCACAGATCTTGCCACGTTCACACGTACCAGTGGTATCGTAAAGCAGTTGCAACCGATCGAGGACGAGTCATGGGGGATACATCCGGACATCAGCGTATCCCTACCCTCCCTTCCCCTCTACAAAATATAGAAAAAAAGATTCATGTCAAAGCATGTATGTACCATGAGTTTCTCTCTCTCCTTCCTCTCGATTTCCGCGCAGGTCTCGGCACTCGAGCTCGGTCCGAGAGAAGTTATATGTGTACCTAATGGCGTTTCAGTTGCCGGTTCCGGGTGTACCGAGTAGAGCCCGTAACATGCGGCAAGATGATGCGCGTCTGCGGCGTCCGTGGGCTCCCCGGACATGGATGCGATTTGTCTCCGCCATCCGTCGGACGAACAATGCCCGTGCGTGTCCGGGCCTAGGTACATACGTGGTGCGTACTTGGTTATTACGCACGGCGGGCAACGAAGATCGCGGGAGGAACTATCGATACGGCCGTTTGGGTTTCGGGCGATAGTATCGTAAACCGACCAGACTAGTTGATAACGCGAACCATAATGGGGCACGTTCAGGACGAAGGGCGTACGACGACTCGCGGACTGGTGGTGGTGGTTCGAGCCAGGCACGGCACGACGCCTGTGCCCAGCACGAGGTCCAACCCTCCTCCTCCTCGTCCACGGACCGACGATCAAGAAAAGAAAAAAAAAGAACACCGCTCCCTCGTCCCATCACGCTGACCGGTCAGCCAGCAATCCGGTCAAGCTGGAGCCAGCAAAGCACGTCCGTCCTTGCCGCGTGCCGGATCGTCGACCGCTGAAACAATAGTGCACCATGTGGGTTGCCAAAAACTCACGCGGCACCCCTCCACATACTTAGCAGCAAAGACCTTTCTCTCGCCGCTAAGCCCTTATCCAACCCTGCTGTCCGGTCCAAAGGCCGCGTCGAGAGCATTTCGTCGGACGAAAACGCCAATCCTCGATAGCAGCCGGGACCCCGGGTATAAGATCGCCCTGCCGAGATCCGAAGAGCGTTGGCTTAAGGCACCGCGCGTGTGTGTGTGCGCGCGCGCGCGCCGCAGACTGTTGGTCGCCTCGGAAACGATAAGGAGGGGAGGGGGGCAGCAGCACATCGACCTTCCTGTTCTTTCTCGCTGTCTGCTCCCTATCTGAAAGAGAAAAAGCACGGTCTGTCGTTCGTGGTGATCGGATGGTGGTGTGGTGCACTGGTGATGGAGCATCGGTGGGGAAGAAGGGGCGAGGAGAGAGGGGTGGCGGGGGGTGGGGCCAGGCCTTTAGAATATAGTACTCTAAAGGGATAAATACGATGGAGAAAGCTTGACGGCGGATTTGCAGCGGCTCTCTGTGGCGGGTCCGAGGAAGCCGTGCCGTTGGGCCGTCGCTTTGCGTCGTCTTTGTCGCAGTTGTCGTGAGGGCCTCGCCAGCGCGTATTTCCGTGCATATATCGTGAGACTGTCTCAGTTGGAGTTCGTATTTGACTTGCAAGGAGGAGGGGGGAGTGGGGGATGCATAGCGGAGAATCTTATCATCTTCGACACGGAAAAAAAGGGTGCTAGCTGAGACGGCCATCAAAGCCATGTAGGATGCAGTTTCTCGTTCGAACGTGATGGATTTTTCTTTTTTGGCCGTTTGTAAGGCGTTCGTGCGTCGGTCGAGAAGTTTCCCAAAACAGTCGCCGGACAATCCAGGTTTACATTAAGACGCTCGTAATTAGGCAGCCACCAAAACGCCGGTATCACAATCCCCTCTCTTCTCATTTCCGGATTCGTTGTCGTTGGCTTGCAAAAAAATAAAAAGAAATATAACCTTCAGCCCCCTGCTGCGCCGCTCGAAACCCCTGTTCCTGCGCCAGATGCCACCATCGTATATTGCCAAAAGAGAACGTGCTTTCCCTCATTCGACCCAAAAATAAAATGCCCTGAACTCGCATCCCGAAAAGATTTACCCGAAAAAGATATTGATGCCCTAATGCCGGACGCCGCTGCTGCCTACCCGCCAATGAAATGTCGAGAAAAGTACATTTGAATCCGAAATCCGAGGGGAGACGTCAATAGGGTCGAGAGCTATCGGATGAATATGCGCCAAGGCTACGATGCAGTTGCGGCGGTTGCAGCGGTAGTGCTGCCCCCGGCCTCTGCCGAAGCAACCTCTTCGGTCGGGCGGAGAGGTGGGCTGGAGAGATTGGAGCTTGTGACCGGTGCTTGCGTGATCGGGGAGGTCGGGTTGAGGTCGTGAATTTGGCGCTCTGTCTGAATTAGATCCGGAAAAGCCTCCGATTTAGTCGAGTTCAGCATACCTAGCTCCCGGATCCTCATCTTGAGCATCTGGTTTTCCCGCGTGAGCATCTGCGTCTCAGCTTGGTAGAAAGCGCTTTCATCTCGGCTGCCAGAGCTGCCCAAGAGCCAATCTCCGCTCTCGCTGTGGTGGGAAGTCGGGCGCAAAGCAGGGCTCCCCGTTCTGCTGCTGTTTCGAGATTGCCTGTAGCTGCTGTTGCGCGAGAGGCTGCCCTGGCCGGGGGCAGCGGCCATTGGCGAACGGGCACGGGGCGGAGCGATTTGGGAGACATTGGACTGAGACGCGGTAGCGGACTGGGGCAGAGACAGGGAGCGTTCGGAAGAGGGCGTGCTGTCATCAATGGCGCTGTCGCGCGGCCCTGATGCGGCGGGGGTGCTGTCGTTGGCGCGGAGAGCGGCGATCTCTGCCTGCTGGCGGCGGATCATCTGCAGCAGGCGGTTCTGGAACAGAGAGCACAACCATCAGCGGCCGCGCTTCAAGGACGCGAGGGACGGGGGAGCAACGCACGACCTGGGCTTCCTGCTCGTTCTCGAGCTCCTGGTGGATCTCGCCCAGGCTCGGGGCGCGCTGGTGGTGGGGGCTGGCGGGCCACGAGGGCCGGTGGGAGTGCAGCGTGGGGCTCATCTGGACCTCGCTGGGATTGGGCACATTGGGGTCCATGAGGTTCAGGTTCATGCGGACGCTGGAGCGGCGGCGGGCGGAGGGGTTGCGCTGCGAGGAGCTGCTGGAGCGGCGCTCCTCGTGCGCATTGAGCGCGGCGGCGGCGGCGAGCGAGTGCGGGGCCTGGTGGCTCGGGGTCGGGCTGTGGGCGTCGGCAGCCATGGCAGCGGGGGGGGCCGGGAGCGAATTGAGGTCGGGCATCTGGAGGCGGCCAGGTCTTGTACGCGGCGGCAGCGGTGATGGCGGCGGCGGCGGCGATGAGGTCTCCCGACGGACAGCCCACCCGCACTGCGCGCTGCATGCGGCGGCGTCACCTGCAGACGGATCGGATCCGCGGCGCAGCCAATGGCGGGCCAGCCGCGCCGGCACGCGCCCGGTCGATGCAGGGCGCGCCTTGGCCTGCGCTCCGCCCCGTTAGTGCCTCCTCCCCTCGCGCACATCATCGGTCGACGCGGCGGCCTCTTTCGGCGCGCGACGGCTGCTTTGGGCGTGCTAATCACGCAGGCGCCATGCCCGCAATGAAACGAAAGGCGCGTCCGCGAGCTGCGCCGCACCAGCACGGCCTGAAACCGCCCCTCCCAGCCTGCGCCGGCGGCCCACCGGCCTCGCTCCCTTTGAGTTTCGCCCGCTCCGCCGCCTACGGGGGAGTGCTCGCTCGCGTCAAGCTCTGCGACGCCCGCCCTGGCCCTGCCGCCGCGCCAATCTGCCCGCGCTGCGCTGCCGCACATGGATATGCCGTTCGTGCTGCGAGTCGTTGCCAGCCCGCTGCCGGGGCGCGCCGCTTCAAAATCTGCAATCGTGTCCCAGGTAGATTGCCCCAGAGCGCGCTGTGTCACGCTCTGCGCCCGCGCGCTCCCGACTTCTCTTGTCCGCGCCTCCACGCTGCCATTCAATTGCGCGCCCTCGCCCACCGTCACCGCCCTCGTACCCGCGCCCTCCAGGCCTCCCGCCGACCCGGCTCTGTGGCGGAGTGCATGTTCCCGCGAGTCGCTTCCTGACCGCGCGTCTCCGTCCTGCCACTCATGGCCGAGGACGAGAAGGCCGACACGATCGGCTCTCGCCGCGGCCTGAAAAACCTCCCGCCTCTCCACACCCAGCTCGACAATGTCCCGCCCTCCTCCCGCTGGAGACGCTCCCGCCCCGTCGTGCTACCGCCGGAGCACAAGGTCGCACCGCCCGCGCCCCAGCCCGCGCCGAACCCGCAGGCCAAGCTCGAGCACCGCAAGTCGAGCATGTCATTGTTCAGCCTGTTCACCCGTCCCAAAGTCGAGCGAGCCCGCGGCCACCACGAAGCCGGTCTGCCCACCATCCCCGACATCCCCGAGGCGAAGCCCACCACCGCCCTGAGCCCCGTTACCGCCACGCCTCACAACACCCTGAGCAAGCCAATGGACTCCCGCGCGCCGACCCCCACGCCCAAGTCGCGCGGCAGCTCCTTCAACCGGAAGTCAAGAGCAGGCGCTTCGAGCAGCTGGGAGCCGCCGCCGCTCTTCCAGGCATATCCGCAGGCCATCAAGCATGCCACGCTCCAGGCCACCAATGCCTCGGCTGAGGCCATCATCTCCACCCAGGCCCACAAGAGACAATACAGCATACTCAAGGAAAACCTCCAGAGCAAGCTGGACCTGTCGAGTGCAGTTGGGGAGGAGACCGCTCCGGTGCCGACGGAAAAGCTTCAGAAGAGGGAGAAGAGAATGTCGACAAGCTCGTCGCATGGCACGCCCGAGTTGACTCAGAAAGTTTACGTGCTGGCCACATCTGGTTATGTCCTCCAATACGCCGGCGAAGGTCCGTCCGACAGAATGCCCGAAAAGATCCTGCAGCTGGGCAAGGATTCGGCAGCGTTCGCATGTGACTTGATTCCAGGGAAGCATTGGGTGCTACAGATCTCACAGGCCACGAATGACGACGGAACCATGACCGCGCAGCAGCCGAGGTCGCTCCTATCGCGCCTGCGCATGCAAGGTCCCGCTGCAAGGAAGACTGCGACTAGTTTGCTTTTGGTTTTCGACAGTCCGGAGGAGATGGGTGCATGGCTGACGGCAATAAGACAAGAGATCGATATCCTTGCAGGGCGCAGGTCGAGAGCAGACCTCGACCGGGAAAACAGCGAGCATAGCAAACCGCGCAAGCTCAGCAAGGTCCCTAGTCACAGATACATGCTCCAACGGGATCCTAGCCGCTTTGACAGCGAACGCTCGCCGGCCAGCTCACCTGCTGGGTCACCGGCTCACCCTCCGACGGATTGGCCTCCGGCAAAGATGCATCGGAACGGGTCAGATGCGACTTTTACTACTACCCGGTTTTATGCAAAGAGGCAATCGATGGAGGCATCATCGATGACCACGACAGCTGCATCCTATGACGGGAGCCAACTTAGCCAGCTCAGGGAGGGCTCCAGGCTTTCCATAGCCTCGAATAGGACTTCAGGTACCTCCCCCGCTACCTCAATCGGACCACCTTCCCCTGTGAGAGACTCTACTCCTCTGCCTGGAGATGAGGGCCAAAGAAGTCCGACCACTCTGAAATCGTTCTCGATGAGCCCTAGCGCGAACTCGCGCCGGAGATCGATGCCAATGCAACCCCTTTCTCCAACAAGTGAGGGCCAATCTCCTACAGAAGTCCGTCCTATCCGGACTCAACGTCACTCGACGTTCGGATCCGCTCTCGCTGGTGCTCGCCAGTCTCCTGCGCCTCCGTCGGAGGACTTGGTCCGCGCGTCTCCTACTCCAGATCTCTCAGTGCCTCGGCCTCTCAAGAATCGCATGTCTTTCTCGCGTCCTTTCAACCTTCAAGCGTCGAACACGTATAGGCCGATGCCCACCATCCGCAGCGCCAGTGCACCTCCCCAGAAGATGGCGGTTCCCGCCGGTCAAGCTGTCTCCACTGATTCGACCGAGTCTGCTCGTCCTCCTTCAATAATGGGTGGCCTGCCCTCTGCGATGACTCTAAATGTGCACACCATGCACCGCCAAACGCCATCGCCAAATCCTGGATTCCGTCCCATACCAGTCAGACCTTCCAGCTATCTCCCATCACGCCGCATCTCCTCTCTCGGTCCAGCGCTGCCGGTTAATGTAAACCCTACTCCAGCCCTGAAGCAGAGAGCCTCTCAACCCCAACTGCCTTCTCAAACTCCGATCCAGCCACCTAGTCTGCCTCCCAGCGAGCCGCTGCCCCCGGTCCCTTCCCAGCCGCCTGCGACTCTCTTACCACCCACCCCCCAACAATCTCAGCAAAAGCCACAACAAGCTCTTCGCCGCCCGACCAGCATGCAGATCCGTTCCGAGCCCGCCGCCTTCCTTTCCACGCGTCGCCCCATGGGTGTCTCGACTCGGAACCGATCCCCATCCATTGAGCCGCCCGTCAGACCATCATCTGCTCAACCGCCAACAACACAGACGGAAGTTCCAAGGTTCGGAGGGCAGCTGATGCCAACGGTGCAACCTAGGCGTTCCATGCCGGTGCTGGCACTGCCACCACCAGCGCCGCCGCCAAATGTTCCGCTGCCCGCTCCGCCGCCTAATGTACCGCTGCCTCCCCCACCTGCACCTGCCGGGTCGACGCCGGCTGTAAAGACGGCGGTCATGGCTTGAAGAACACGACATACGTACATTGCTTTCGCCTATGCTTGCTTCCTGTTTCAGCATTTATGCCCGCAAATATGTGTCAAATCCTCAGCTCTGCCATGAACGCAATTGCTAATGGCTAATGGCGGTTTAGAAACAGGGGAGAGATGTCCCGCTGTTTCCCTTCTACGTGTTAATACTTTACGGATCTACGCTTGATCTCGCATTGATCTTTTGTTCTTTTTCTTCTTCTGCTTCACTTCTTCCTCCTCCTCTTGTTCGCTTCTGTACTTGTTTTACTGCTGACTACCCCTTTTCGTTCGCCAGATTGATCGGTTGGACAGTTTCAGATTTCTCCCTTGAGAGTTTTGGCAAGATATCCCTTGATTCTGTCTTGTTGGCGTTAAAAGTGTTTCGGATAGGATAAGATTCGGATACCTCTCGGCGGTGTTTTGATTTACTAAAGGCGCTACATAAAGGAATACGCGTGTATGATAGGTAGCTGTAGGCGGTGCAAAAGTCGAAATTGCCAGGCATACTGCAACCTGGCTCTGTCACAGTGTACGTCGCGCCTGTTGAAAATTCAGTGCTGTCCCTGCAGAAGCAGACGTTGAGAACCAAGAGCGGTCATTGGCCAATTGCTCCGCTGCGGGATGATATCAGAGGCGTTCTCCACGCTACGCTATCAACACGTGATGGTCAGACGAGGGGGAGACGATAAGCTCCACCGAGCTTGGGCACACGATCAACCCCCCCGAGAGCGAGCGACGGCAATCATGCTGCGCTCAATTCTCAGGCCCGCTGCCATACCGCATAATGGCAGCCCAACGCCCTCCGTGAATGCCTTGAGGGCAGCCGTGAGCGGCCGCGCTCGCCGGCTGCACCTCCCGACCAAGACTGTCACCGACGATGACATTGCCCAGCTCGCCGCCAGCCCGCTGCACCCTCTGACCCTGGCCGACCTAGTCAAGTACGGCGCTCCGCCTCCGCGAGGCACCAGAGAGCTCTGCGAACGCTGATCAGATGAACCTCCTCACAGACACGGGCGGCCGCCGCTGACGGCGGAGCAGCTCTTCGACTCAGCCAACTTCACGCTGTCGATCCTGCCGGCGCGCCTCGCGCACCGCATCCAGTCACTGCGTAACCTGCCGTACATCGTTGTCTCGAACCCGCATGTATCCAAGATCCATGGCAACTACCTACACTCGCTGTCGACGCTGCTGCCGTGGGCCAAGAAGCGCGTCGAGACACTGGAGGATGAGATTCGCTTCACAGAGGTCATGGCGGACCTGGTGCATACGCACGCCAACACTATCAGCATTCTGGCGCGTGGATTCCTCGAGGCTCGCCGCTACATCAGCCCCCAGGAGGTGACACGCTTCCTGGATGAGCACCTACGCGCGAGAATTGGGACCCGTCTGATAGCGGAGCAGCACATTGCGCTGCACATGAGCTCGCAGCCGCACAACGAGCTCTGTCCGGAGGAAGAGGAGGGTGCCGCTGAACAGGAATATGCGGCAGCTCAACAAAAGTCCAGCTTCATCGGCGTCATCGACACGGAGCTACGCCCCGCAGACATCATCCGCCAGTGCGAAAGCATGGTCGCCGAGATCTGCGAGCTCAAGTACGGCGTCCGGCCCCGCGTCGTCATCACCGGCGAGCCCGGCTACGCCTTCGCCCACATCCCCATGCACCTCGAATACATCATCACCGAACTCCTCAAAAACGCCTTCCGCGCCACCGTCGAACGCGGCATGGAGCGCGAACCCATCGAAGTCACCATCGCCCCCCTCCCCGAAACCCCCACCACCTCCGCACCCTCCCCTCCCGCCCCCCAAGGCGCAAACCCTCGCCCCCACCATCTCGGCGGCTCTGACTCCGCCAGCGACCCCGCCATCACAAACGAAGACCAGGGCAACGTCGACCGCGCCAGCAAAACCCCAGCCATGCTCGAGAAGGAACGCCAGACGCCCGCCTCCCGCGCCGCAACCGCCAACATCCGCCCCCTCGACCGCAGCACGCCCGGCGTGACGATCCGCATCCGCGACCGCGGCGGCGGCATCGCCCCCGAGAACTACGCCCGCATCTGGGAGTACAGCTTCACGACGTTCAACGAGGACGACGCCCGCGCTTCGCTGCAGGTTGGCGGTGGTGGTGTTGGCCACCTCGACGCTCTGTCGGCCATCTCCGGGCCGGGTGGCGATGCAGGGAGTCCTGGGGCAAGCAGTCTGGCCGGTTTGGGGTACGGACTGCCGCTCGGTAGGGCGTATGCGGAGTACTTTGGGGGCGGCATCGCGGTGCAGAGTCTTTGGGGGTGGGGGACGGATGTTTATTTGAGTTTGAGGGGAGTGGGGAAGGTGGATTAAGGGATTAAGTGGTTGTGGGAGGGAAGGCTCGGGCTTGTACGATAATGAGGGATGGGTTGAGAGCGTCGTTTGGAGGTACGCTGCTCAGCGTTACTGCTTTCCTTTCATGGCGAACTGGGTAAGAGCGGTGGAAAAGGACGGCATGGAGGGAGACGGAGTTTGGATCTAATGGGACGACGGTAATGAGAGTCAAAAGCAAGACTATTTGGGAGATTCGTCGAAGGTGCAATGATTGGATCCATCCTTGAAAGGAGAGGGGCGTGCCTCTTTTGCAAAAACAGTCATGAGCAAGCAGGAAGACGGAAGAGAAGAAGGTAAGCAAAACAGCGGCAGACAGTGACCAGCCTCGTTAGTAAGCGGCGCTAAGAACTTGTGGCCAACGTCTGGACTGAGATCCTCCGTCTTCAACATGCGCAAGCCACGCGACAACAACTCCACTGGTCTTCTAACGATGCGTATTAGCAGACCCGCGAATCATCGTATTGATGTGAAGTTCCCGCTTCCATTGGACGAGCTAGGGGTACTTACAGGGCATCTTAGTGCGGCGTCGATTTATGACACAACGAGCGCGCCTCAAGATCATCCCACGCACCGCCTGCCCGGCACAAGAGAGACCTACGTAGTATGGGCCCTTCTCTCTCTCCTATCTGAGCAACGATGTCTGCCCAATGGTGCGCAAAGGACGGACTGCGCACGACTCCGGCTGGTCTTGGTGCAACATGGCCATCGTATCGTACACAGGCGCCGGGGTTTGCGACAGGTCTTTAGAAAGAGTAGCAGAATTATTGGCTCTTTCCACACATGTACTTTTTCAGGAGAGTCAGACGGGCCACACCGCGGCTCTGCTTCACGCCATCCGGAGTCTTCTCCTTTTCACTCCAGAATAGGAATTTGATATCCCCAATGCTAACAAGCCCTTAGAAGCAACGATGAGGACCACGCACGTCAACACCGTCATCTATCTCACTCCCTCAGCGCAAAGACGCTGCGCGAGCAAGAACCACTCATTCAAAAATTCGTCACCCTCCTCGTGAGTCGTCGTCCGCCTCTAGGACGTCGCGAACGACCCCAACCCAACCACCGGCATGGTCTACATGTACATACAATTGCACGACCTTCGACGTGATGGGCGACCTCGCCTTCGGCGAGCCGCTCGCACTCCTCGAGCGCTCCGAGTACACGCCTTGGGTGGCCTCCATCTTCAGCGCTATCAAGACAGGCGTCCTCGCAACTGTCAACAACTACCTCCCCACCACCGGTGCTATCGTCCACTGCTTCTTCATCCCGCAGTCCTTGATCGAGAAGCGCAAAGCCGCTGCGTATGTATCCGCCCAGGTCCATCGGCTTGCCGCGCGTCGTGCCTCCTCCCTGCGGGAGGCGAGGAGGGCGGCCGCGTCGTTTGCCGTCGCCGCATCCCGCCCGGGACGAGCGTTCACCTCAGCCATTTCACGTGGAGTCTCATGCATGTCCGCGAACTCACGCCAACGCACTCTTTGCTTCCCGATCCTCTAATTCCTCTTCCAGAGTTAACTTCGCCCACCTCGTTACCAGATAGGATTGGGGGAGGGCGAAAGTGTTATGGGTAAGGCTTAACGGCGTTTTCATGATTGAAAGAGGGTTCTCCAGCAGCCAAATAAGCTCCGACTGCTCAAGAATGCCATCGGTGGCCTTGATGCCCAATCGCGGAGATCGATAACGTTTGAGTTTCAGTCATTCCCGGAGCTCGGCGAATCTCAACTGTTCTCTAAGGGCCTCCAAGAGACTATTCTCTTTTCTGCACGTCGGCCCGGGATTCTGAGCCAGACACACGCGGGCCGAATCCGTGGTGACAGAAGATGCACCGTGACCGACTCCAAGAGGATAGACATCCCGTATCAGCACGTAGCATCAAACTTTCCACAGGCAACTAAGCCGCCATTCCCTGCTAGCGCGCCTCTTATCTTCCCCATCCTCCCTCCCCAAACTCTATCCATGCACAAACACAGTCACAAGCACACCGCAGAACCATGGAAACCGCAGCCGCAGAAGAAGCCAACAACATCGCAATCCGTACCCACCGCGCCGGAGACATCGGCCAGATAATAGCCCGCCACACCACCGCCTACGCTTCAGATTACGAGTGGGACTCTCGATTCGAGGCCTTGATCGCCAGAACCTGCGCCGACTTCATCGACACCTACGACCCGTTTCTCGAGCGCCTGTTGGTCGCGGAACGGGCAGATGGGCAATTCGTCGGGTGCATCATGCTTTACAACGACAAGGAAGAGGCAGAGTCGACGGCCATGCTGCGGCTGTTGCTGGTGGAGCCGGAGGTGAGGGGGAGGGGGCTGGGGAGGAGGTTGGTCAGGCGGGCGGTCGGGTTTGCGCGGGAGGCGGGCTATCAGAGGGTGGTGGTTTGGATGCAGAGTGCGGTTGAGGCGGCGAAGAGGATTTATGAGGGGGAGGGGTTTCGGTTGGTGAAGGTGCTGGAGCCTGAGGTGTTCGGTGCGAAGTTGGTGGTCGAGTTTTGGGAGCTGCGGCTTGACAAAGCGTGAAGGAAACTTTCATGACGAACGCAATGGCTGCTTTTTTTCTTCGGGGGTCGCGGAATCAAAGACGGCTGTACTAGGGCTGCTGCTGGCCTGGAAGCATGGGTTCCGCCAGTTGCGATGAGAGCAAGTTTGTTCGGAATCGCGCGTTCGGGAAATCCGGCACTTGACCTCTGGCAACCTGTATGCAGCGTATGGCATGGATGACTCGGAGGTGAGGAAGTCGGCCGATGTCGGAAGGAGGACGCAAGAAGACCTAATGCCACAGCGCAGCTACGCGCTCCACTGATAGAGCTAAGGTGGACCCGTCAAGCCTGAATCTACTTCTAAATATCGTAATGGTCCTAGAGCAGCGGAAAATACCACTGCTAATGTAAACCCCATTATGTGGAGCTTATGGTGATCAATGCAGCCCTCATGACATCCTACCATCTTCTATTTGAGATAGAAGCTTATAGTGATGCTGTAGGAAGTGGTTTCACTTTGCCGGGCCGCCTGCTGCTTTATGGAATGACTTGGACTTATGATACAAGCTTTTTAACACTTGATCCTTGGCCGAGATCTATAGCGCATGGCAAAACATGTTGGTGAAGGCAGAAGAGCGCGGCCTCACCATACTAGATAAAACGAATTGCTACAACGACTCGTCCCTTTTGATCCTCCTCTTTGAAAATCCGGAAATCAGTTTAGAAAACATCCCGCAGAGACTAATCTTGAGTCCGAGGCAAAGAGTGAGTGTACCGGCACAGATGTTCCGGGCCATAACAATATATCGCCTTATTATTCTATCCGGAAACGGAAACATCATGGGCTGCTTGGCCTACGCGAATGGCCGAACTCTAACACCTAAGAATTACTCGGCACTCTAGCGGCAAGGAGTCGGTGATCTGACTGTTACTTTAAAAGTGCGTGCTCCTTGACCAACTGGAGGAGTTTCTCAACTACAGGAAGGGTTTAGCAAGATTTTTTTCCCTTTTGTATTGTGTATTGCAAGAAGTAATGGATGAGACATCGCGGAGCAAGTTTGAATAAGATATGAGGGTAGATGTGTTTTGCCATGAGTAGTTAGCTACGAGCATCTTCACTCTGCTCAACATCTCTTTGCTTAACTTTCGAACTTTGGGAGGTAGCCCCGAACATTTTGGTCACTTTAATTTGCTGTACGCAATTGGAAGGGCGGGATAGGGGCTTGGAGGCCTTCGAAGCCTCACCTTCCGGTACAAACTACTGAACAAAATTAGTTGTACTGTACTTCAGAACAATATAATCATCTAATAGTGAGTAAAGAGATACTCCAACTCTCCGTTTCGTCCCTATGCTAAAGTCAATTTACCCACTTGAGCCTTAACTATCTATTTGGTGGCTCGTCGTCCTCCGCCTAGACTCAGGTTGAATTGAGCCACCGCGCTTTGACGCTTTTACGTAGGAGCTCAATCCTACACATAATATTCCTATATATACCTACACGAACCAGCGGACCAACACCAGCTCAAAGTGTTCCACCGTAGATTCCTCCATACGAAAAACACAATTTCCACATCCGTATGCCAAATCCGCACGCAACCTCCTTGATGCCCCTCCCCCCAACAGAGCCAGAATCCTGGTGATAAATGCGTGCGTCACGGGCCAGCCTTACGCCATACGCCCGCCTATATCGTCCGCGCACCTACATACGCGCATGAAACCGCAAGGCTTCAACACCCACGAATTACGCGCGACGCAAAGACCACCATCCCATCCGCGCAACACCACCACGTAACCCAAACCCCGGCCCCTGTCCGAAGCACACACCTGCGACCGCGAACCATGCGCACATCCCGCCGTCCGTGTGCATCCGCGTCCGTGTCCGTGTCCGATTCGTGTCGGCAGGCGAGCTCCAAAGTTTCAGAGCGGGGGCGGGCGGGAGAAGAAAGGGGGAGGGAGGGGCGAATATGCGTAAGGCTGGTGGTGGGCTGGTCGGCAAAAAAAAAAGCTTAGCAGTCTGTCTGTTACGCATCGCGTCACGCACGGATCGATGGTCACGCAATTTCGCTACGTTTCTCGTGGGAGAGAGGTGTGGGTTGGCGCTCTGCCTTGCCTTGCCTTTTGGATGTATGTACTGCTTCTTCTCGGCAGTGTCGCCCTACTTTCGCCCTCCTATTCTTTATATAGCTTCGGCTAAGCCAAAGTCTTATACACGCGCATAGAGGCGGATCGCTTCTCACAACGCATGGATCCCAGCCCTCCGATACCCTGAGGCAGCACGTTGCGCCCTACCCTAATCTCCGCCCGTTCCTCCTCCCCCCTCCCCCCCGGAGCCGATCCCATCTACCAAAAACATCATGCGGGGGGAAGGGGAGGAAAAGTCAAGCCAAGAAAAGAGAGACGCAGAGAGAGAGAGAGAGCGCAGGAACAGAAAAGTAAGAAACACAAGAAGCCGAAAAAGGACACGGTGTTCTAGGTTGTAGCAGATAGAATTGTTGCATGGTTGACCGCCGGTCTCGGAATACGAGAGAGGGCGAGAGGAGGACGGGAATCTTACCGACGAACCCCCCATTTGTTTCAAAGAGAAGAGGGAGATGGGGAATGACGCGGTAACACATTTTTAACCGAAGGTAGTTTGGTTCGTACTTGTTCATTTATGTTCTAACGTGGATGGACCATTTCATTACTGGTGGAGGTGATAACGCAGACGCTTTTGGTTGCGAGGGTGTAGAATGTGCAGAATGTGCAGTGTGCAGCGTGTGTGCCATGTATGTACAAACCAACCCACGAAAAAGTCGTCGTTGCCGGGGAAAGATCCGAGGTTTGATATCCGTAGTTCAGGCAAATTGTCCAACCGGCGTCCAAACCGCACGCGGCCGCGGGAGTAAACAGGAAAGGTTTGAGGTCGGAAGAGAAACGCCTGACGCGCCATCTCCCCACAAAAAACAGCAGTTTCCCACTCGCACCCCGCCGCGTGAAACTGATAGACTGGACTGGCTTGAGACACTTGAACCACGAACCCCGTCTCTTCCCCCTGCGTCCGACTTTTCGCACGCGTATTAAGCTTTAGTAAGCAGGCGACGAAGGTAAGCTGCAAGTCTTTTTTTCCTCTGCGCTTACCCCTCGAGAGATGCTGGTGGCGAGTTTATTTGTTAAACGCAGCACTGAGTAGTAACGAGACAGTAGCGACAAGAAAAAGCGAAGGGGAAAGAACATGGAGAGTCCCCAAGAGAAAATGTCAAAACACCACATCACACCATTTGCCCATCGAAAGATGTTGTATGCCGCAGCATTGCAAAACTGAAAAAGCCCCCCTTTTGCCATGATTTGAATTTGAAGCGAAGTAAAGAAGAAGCATAACGAGTAAATAACTGAATCCGCACCTATGGTGTTTGTCCAATGAAGACTAAAGAACAACAATCAGTCCTCCATTCGCCGGGGACCTCTATGATGCACCAATGCAACGCTGAAATGCAAGAATGCGAATGCCCTAATGCGGGAAATTTTGGGCTGGGCACGCCTTGTTACAGGTCGACGCGTGCAGAACCCCAGATAAACAGCTGTACGGTGAAAAAAAGGTAGCTCAATGGCTAAACAGAAGCTCAAAGTTGGTTGGACCTTGTCGTGTCCTGGGTATCTCTTTCGGTTGGTCGAGCGGTATTTGGACGATATTCAAAGAAATATGAAGTTGTAAGTATGTTGTCTATCCAAGCCGGCTCGACGTTGGTGACGGCTGTGATCTCCTGGAAGTTAATTGTCAGGTAACTTGTCCGAGAACCCGAGCCGTCGCTCCCGTTCAATGTACCAGGACCGTTCGTTGGAGATCCCTAGGCGGCAGTAGAGGATGGCTGGATGCCACGAGAAGGCTGTTTCCGTAAAAGAAGTCGCGCGGTATGTGATGTACGCGGCTTTCGAAGTTTAAAAAGTCTAAAGCTAGACGTGTTGCGATGACGTCGAGAGGTTGCCACCGTTACACGTATAGCCGTCCAGAATAATAACCACCATGGCATCTGGGTATTGTGGTTTGCCATTCCCGTCGTCTAGAGGCCGGATCTGTAAGGAAAAGGATTGAGTCCACGAAATATCCTCGTGTCGGGTATTGCGTATGGCATGTCAAACTGTCGTGATTTCGTGCAGAAGCACGACGCGGCGCTTCTCGGACGGTCGAGGGACCGTCGGGGGTAGCAGAACTAGCGCGGATGGCGCTTAGTTGCTGCTGTTCTTGGCGTGGAACTGCTCGAGGCGGTCCTTGAGCCACGGCGGAATGGAATCGCGGACAGCCTCCGTGACTTGCTGAGCAACGTAGTGGTTGTAAGTTGAGCGCGTCTTGACGAGCTTTCCGGCAGCTTGGCCAAGCATCTCGTGCGCCTTGCCCGAAAGGTGGAAATCATCCCTATATGACTGTTAGAAATTGGCGGCCATATATTCTTCCCGAAAAATTTGCTTACCAGAAGAGATGCCTCCAGGGCTCTTCGCACACCTGCTCCTGCACGCCCAATTCCTGGACAGAATCCTCATCCTGCGACTGGGGGTAGACTAGAGTCCTGCACGGGCTGGAGATGTCGTTGAACTGGGGGGCCCTCTTGCGGACGCTCGGCGGGTTGTAGGCCTGGTTGGTGGCGACATGGCTCTCGATGAACTGGTCGGCCTCGAGCAAGAAGATGTGGCCGCCCATCCAGTTGCGCGCGTAGAATTCGAGCCTCTCGTTCCAGTAGTTGGCAAGCTCGATGGCGGTGCGGTGGCGAGTGGTGTCGACGTCGGCACGGGTCTCGAGCTCGAAGCGCGGGAGGTGGGTGACGTTCACGGCCTTGGGCAGGACGACGAGGATGGGGCCCTGCATCCACTCGTGGATGATGTTGAGCTGGCGGAACAGGTGGTCGATGCTCTTGTCGATGGCGAAAAAGGCCTTGGCACGCTCGATCTTGGAGTAGTGGAAGATGTCATTGACGCCGAACCAGATGGTGAAGAGAGTCCACTCCTTGGGGGGCTGGATGGGCCACATGCGCTTGAAGCCCTCCATCTTGACGAAGTCGCGGACCTGCTGCTGCAGGTCGCGGAGGGCGAAGTCGGTGAAGTTGTGGGACGAGGTGGCGTTCTGGAAGACGGCATTGTCGAGGACGGCGCCGACGGTGTCGGTGTAGTACTGGGTGACCTGGGGCGGCAGCGAGCGGGCGTAGTTGTCGATCGAGTCGCAGAGGATCTGGTTGGTGGCGAGTCAGCCACGGCGATGCACCCTCCTGCCAAGGCTTGGGAGCAAAACGTACCTCTTGACACAGGGCCTCGGGCCAAACGGGCCCGCTGGCGGGATGTCTGATGGGCTCGTAGCCGGGAGGAGGCCCGTTGAGAATGTAGCGGCCGGTGTCCGACCAGGAGTCGCCGAAGGTGACGATGCGGCGCACCGAGCCGGACCACGACTTCTGGAACTGCGTGTACTGGCGCGTCGAGGGAATGACCCAGCCCAGGTAGAGGATGAGGGTGACGGCGAGGGCGATGATGACGGAGCAGCGCGAGAGGAACCTCATGGCGGGCGGCGGGGAATTAGGTTGTTGTTCGGGGGCGCGACAGAGTTTGGGCGCGTATTAAAGGTGTTGCAGTCGCGCGGCTTGTTGTGGTTGGGAAAGGGGCTTGGGGCGAATCGGCGGGCGGCGCGGGTGGAGGGATGGAGCGATTGACAAGCAGTTGGGGGCGTGGCGGGGGAACGACAGAAGGCACAAAGCTATACACGCCGGGTGGACATGGCCAGGTGGATGGTGCGAAGGCAGCGAGGGGAGCGATCGAGAAAAGATGTCCACGCAAGCGCTCCACCGGCGCCGTTGGCGGCCAGCCCCTGACCGCGATGTTTCGGAGCAATCGCAGCGCATCCCAGCAGCCCGCCGCCGCACGCAGCCCATGTCAGCCGTAAGATTACGCCAGCCAGGCACTCAGACGCGGCCACTCGTGCAGGCGCTGCGCACACTGCCGCCGCCGCTGGCCTGCTGCGCCTTGAGGGCAGCCGCGCGCGACGCTGCGCGAGGCGGCCACCGCAATTTTCGCCCTCGCCGCTGGCGCGCCGGCCCAGCCTGGCGCCCACGCATGACGCCATGGAGGCTGGGCCGATCGCCGCTCCTCCAGCGCCGCGTTCCCCCGCCAACACTGCGTCCAGCGCACCGCCCGCTCCGCCCAGCGCGTTCCGCCGCAGCCGTGTCGGCGCGCGCGGATGCCCGGCCTGCGCGCCTGCGGGGCCGCCCGGCCACGCAGTGACGAGTGTGGCTCGCCGGCCAGCGACCGACGGCTGCCGCTTCGGGCTTGAGTCGAGGCCGCTGTCGCAGAGCCAGCGCGAGCCGCCGCCAGACTCGGCACGCTTTCGCCCTAGCGCGTCCGCGCAGGCGCTATCATGCCAGGAAAATTCTGTCTTCCCGCCTGCCAGCAGACACAACGACGGTCAAGCTTGCAGCAAGTGAGCCCCGAAAGGTACAGACCCGCTCGACTGCTGCTGAACACGGGCATCGATCTCGCAGCGCCCCAGTCCTTAGCGGCTGACTCAACGCTCCATTTGGACGCCCAAGTAGTCAGCGTGGAGCAGCGCCCGGCTGACAGGCTGTTCATCTGGCAGCGCGCTTTGTGCAGTCGCATCCCTGGTCAGGGTCCTGTATAATCCAACCGGTGTACCTCAGTCTCACCTTCACCACCTGTCTGTACTTCCCAATGCATCGTCACGCACGTGAAATGTCGCTGTCCCGTCGAGAGCGTCCACTGGGTCCGCACGCTTGGCATGCAGTAGAAGCATGCACGCTCATCCCGGACGAGCATCACTTAAACATCTCTCCCCGCTCGCAGCCGCGCTGGACGGGCGGACCCAGGCTTTCTTAACCACCTACTCTATCCGGCCTCACGTTTCGATGCTCCCCGTTTGGCGTTTGAAAACGGTAATTGGATCGGCAGGGCAGGTCAGATCGAAGAGCCAGTGCTCTCAACTGCAGCGAATCGCCCCCCAGCCGCGGATCCCGCACGCACTGCAGAGCGCGTCTCTTCTCGCATCGTGCGCTCTCACCACTCGGACTGCTGTACCGCATGATCGACACAGACGCGAGATGCAGATGTGCGGTCGATCCGTCCACTATCCCTTACGCGTACGCGTAAACCGCCCGCCCACCACGCTCAGACGGCGCCATCTTTCGACGAAGCAACGCCCGCAGCATCTGCACCGCACCCCCCTTACCCTTTTTCGCCTGTTTCCGCAGGTGAAGTAGGCGGTACTGCAACATGATTGGCGGAATGGACCTGCCGGCCTTCGGGGACGGCGTTCCCAATTGATTGCGGCCGTAGAAGCAGTGTAACCGCGCCCGCCTTCCCGCTTTAGCCGCCCATCGCTAGTGGAGAGACACGGGAGGGTGTGCGCCCGCCGCGGGTCGATCGACAGGCGGCAGGGCTGGACTTGCTCCAGGATTCACCCCCTTTCTTACACCAGCGTTGAAGCCGGCGGCCGGTCCTTGACAAGGGCGGCTGGGGAGCGTCTCCTAAGCGCGTTTCCCTCGGCTCAAACGATGCGTGAAGTTACTACGCAGGATGAGCTGTGGGTTTCTCGTGACATAGGCGAGAGGTGACGGGTGCGGCGGGGCGGAAAGATAAGGTTGTGGTAGCTTCCACAGGAGCGGGAATCCTTCATGTGCTCTCAATTCAACGGATTCTGGACCGGGTTCACGACCTTGGCACCTCGGTCGCTGAACCAGCCATTCAATCTCGCACATGCGGACTAATCCTCTCCTTATCAACAGCGGACTATGGATTTCCTCACACGGTTAAGCACACCGCAGCTTTTCCCGTTGTAGTCTCCGTGCTGGGCAACTGGAAGAAGTTCAATCAAGCTTTTTCGCTCGTCACAGATGAGGGATGCTGTCGTAGCAGAAAGCCTCATCTTTGCTTCTTGCAGCAAGCCAGAAAGCTTCTTCGCCGTTGGGCAAGAGAAACGTACGACCGGCCAACGAGGATGAAGTGCCAACACCAAAATCCCAAGCCCAAGAAAGCTTGACAATACTGCATGCCCACGCTATTGATTACATCAACGTAATATCACAAATCTTACAACCGTCTGTAAGGAAAATCCGAATGGAGCGAAGGTCGCGAAAAACTCAGCCTCGCTCACGTTCCTGTGTTGCCACCACCGGCAAGGCGGCGGGATGGCGGCGGGTGGCCGCATCCTCCGCAGCGAGGAGGCGAAAAAAAGCGAAGGAGCCTCACCTCGTCCACTGCCACCGCCCACCAGACCCGAGCCACACCGGCGTAATCCCTAGTCGCACGCAGTTGCGTTGCAATACGCGTACGTAGTAGCCGACTACAACATCGGCCGGTCCGGCCGTTAGTCAATGACACCCACATACAAACACAGCACCGCACAGCCACAGCCAGCCCAGCAGCAGATCAAAGCGCAGCAAAGCACCAGCTGCCAGCACAGCCAACGTCACGAGCCCAGAAGCCCCAGCACCAGCCCAGAAGCCCTTTTCCCACACGTAACGACCTCCAGCCAACCAACCAGCCCTCCCGGGCGGCCCTCCCTCCCTCCCCATTCCGCCAGGCTACACCCGACAAACCTCTCCCACCCGATTCGCTCGGTCGCAGGCGAAGCGGGACGCGCACACGCACACACCACCCACACACACACACACACACACACGTCCACCACTCGGCCCGCCGGGGCATGAAAAACAGATTTCTAAATATATCCCCCTGCCCTTCCTTGCTCGCCTTGCATGATTTACACTTATTGCATGACCGATGACACCGATGACCCCGGAACCGACCCGACCGAGCCAGTGCCATCCAGCCTGCCTGGCCACCTGCCTCGATGATCAGCAGAAACAACTGAACGCCTGAACCAAAGAAAAAAAAAACAAGAAACCACAGTGCGTCGCCACCTGCGATCGTATTCGGTCATCGTTGGCGGCCCTTGTTGTTTGAGCCTCGACTCCCCCACTCCCCCCCTTAAAGATGCAGCAGTACATAGTAAGCTAGCTAAGCATCCCTGTCGCTATGCTCAGCATGTGCATGCTATGCTTTCAACTAACGGTCATGCGGGCTTCTCGATAAAATAAAATAAAAAATTTCTTATCGCAGAACATGGAAGGAGGGGGAGAGCAGAGAGGAGGCGGGAAAGCGGGTTGGGAGGGGGGTGGGGTGACAAGGGTTACGCGCTGTATAGGTCAGGTGGAAGCGGCTCCGTCACCCCACGTCACCCGTATTTCGGGGGAAACAGACGAGGCAAGTAGGGTGATGAGGGGAAAAGGCATGTATCGACGTCGTACGGGGGAAAAGGGCGAGGGATGCGTGAAGAATGTGACGCGGTTGGCCCACTGTGGCGGTCGGTCTTCGTGCTTGAATGATATGAGAGTTCACATGCGAAGGGAAGAACGAGGAAAAGAGCAGCTTCGCAGATTCCGGGTTGTGTTTGTCGTCATGGCGCTTGCCATGAAATCCGGGGCACACTCCCTGCATGTGAAGAGAGCCCACCACTTAGGGTAGCATTCTTTGTCGAGTTTGACCAACTCCATCGCTCATGGAAAACCGCCTCATTTGCAAGCACGCACATAAAGAGAATGAATGTTGATGAATAAGGACCAGCATTAATTATGTAATTCCTCCTCTGCATCCACGATAAAGCTTAGCTGAGAAGTAATTGGGAAAAAATGAGTTTGTTCCCGCTCCGTATGCACACCTCCTTCCGTTAGAAAAACCCAAAGATGCAACGCCAGATCGAAAGAAGTAGTCAATGCTAATATGCGCACATCGAAAAGGAGCGACTCCGCCGTCATCAAGACCGACATACCCTATAGCACCAAAGATACCAAATCCCCTTATCGTCCACCGAGAGAGCGCACTCTGAATTAGATTGTTTTGCGTGAATGCGTGCGTGCATACTTTCCCCCAGAACGAAAAACTGCAATTGCGCAAATCTGCATCTCATGACTTTTAACCCTTTTCACTTTTTGTTTGTTTGTAGACACGCCTGAGGAGTGGGAGAGGGAGGCGAGAAGACGTCTACATGTTCGCCAGCTCGTTATCGATCATATGGTCCAGGAAGACCCTCCGTTCACCGCTCAGCTGAGTCTGCAGACGCTGCTCCGTGAGCGCCTTGAGTTGCTTCTTCGTGACATTGTCGAGATCAACGTCCGCCAGACATGCCCGGATCGCGTTGATGATCTGGTCGTCCGATGGGCCGCTCGATGCCGTCCGGAAGTCCATGTTGCTGGCAGGCCTGCTCTGAGAGAGCGGACTGCGTTGACGCGGCGCACTGTATGGCGTATGCGGCGTGTTCAGCAGGTTGTCGTTGGACTGGAATCCTGAAAGTGAATGCATCGATTGCCGTGCCTGGTGCTGGTTTGCGCCATAAGGCGATGCGTTGTATGCGTCCGACATGTTACCCATGGACATCAGACGGCTGTGCTGTCCGTTGCCTTGATCGGGGGTGTCTTGGTAGCGCCCAAGGTGTGAATAGGTGCTCTGGCGGTTTTGCATGGCCGCGTATGGTCCAGGCGACTGCGGAGGCATGTGCATAGTACCGCGCTGACCGTTGAAGCCAGTCAGAACTGTTGATGCAGGCTTGACGGAGGAGTAGACCGATTGCATGTCGTTCATCTCGTATGCATCGTCCTCATAAGGCTGGAAACCCTTCTCAGGAGCGAGACCACGGCGTCCTGGTAAGTTGTTCGCAGTCGCGTAGTCGTCCCACCTCTGGAGCGGAATGCTGCGCGGATCAAAGCCCTCATCCTCCTCGATCGCCACAATCTGCTTGGTACCCTTCTCACCAATGACGACACGGGTGTTACCCCAAGAGAAGTCATCTTGCTTCCAGAAGGAATAGACGGGCAGAACGAGGGAGTAGATCGGATAGGCCATGATGTAGATAATCATCCAACCAATGTGCTGCCACTGCCTCTTGATAATGAAGATGATGGCCTGAAGACCGTAGACTGCTGCAAGCATGATGACCGAAATCATTGGGAACTGGCCATCCTTAGCGGCAACCTTGTAGATAAGGTAGACCAGGTAAGCGCAGGTTGCGGGCAGAATAATCGTTCCGAAGAGATCGATGAAGACGACGAAGCGCATGGAGAAACAGCAAAATCCGCAGAGATCCTTAAGCCAAACCAGCTCAGCGAGGTTGTGAATTGTCGAGTTGATCCAACGACGTCTCTGAGAGAGCAGAACGCTGAAGGTTTCAGGGGCTGCTGTTTGGGCGTAGGCATCCGGAACGAACTTGTACGACATGTGCGGAAAATGCTTGGTCATGATGGTCGTGAGATAACGATCCTCACCAAGAGACAAGAGGTTCTTCTTGTGCAGCGTGTCGACGTCGCAGTCGGAATAGTCGTTGATGACCTTGTCCGAGATGATCAAGGGCTTACCCTTATCCGCAGTCCGCAACCGGTACATACAGAAACTAGAGAATGTAAGCTCATGCTAGGAAGAAACATGGCGTATTAGGACTTACCATCCAGGCAAACAGGTAACACTGCCGAACAAACTCTCGAAAGCCTTAGCCAAGTGGTGGGAAATGTAGTACTCGTAGACCTGAATCATGGTCCACCAACTGCGTTCCTCGTTCTCCAAGCTGGTTTCGCCGCAAATACCAGCAATCTTAGAGTCGTTGGAACAGCTGGCGACTAGACGATTGAGGGAATCCTCCCTGACCATGGTATCGGCGTCGACCATGAGAAGGTACTCGTAAAGCTCAGGATCTACACCAATGATATTGTTGACCTGGTGGAACATCTCAAGTTCGAGGGGAGACATGGGAGCACGGTGGTGGACGCGATTGAGGAACTGCATCAGGAGAATCTGAGAGTCACGCTTGCCACGATTTCCGGGCTTCGACTTCTTCTGTTCGGATTCCTTGCCAACCTTCACGACGACGAGATAAGGAACGACGTTACCCTCGTACTCATAGAGGCCAGAGTAGACCTTTCCATAGTTGAGCTGCTCGGCGCCGCGACCGACGGACTTGAAGGGGAGAGCGGGAGGGTCAACCTTGGGGTCGACGCCCAGAATATCCAGAACGATCTTGGGAGTGGGTCTGTCGTTACCGCCACCGACGATCATACCGTCGCAGATGACGCAAATGAGCTTCCGCTTGTTGTCGTAGGCAAGAGCTGTCAAGGAATCCAGGCCTTTTCGAAGTTGGTCCTCACCCTCAGTGTAAGCCGGTACCTGGCAGATGACGAACTTATCTTGAGCTGCGGGTCGTCGCTTCGATCCGAGTTGCAGCGCGGACAAGAACTTGATCAGAATGACAGCGCAGAGGATAATGGTGAAGGCCAGTAGGATGTAGTTGTTGACTTGACAGCGGGCCGTTTTTCGGAAATCGGTCTCGCCTACGTAGAACATGTTCTCGATGCACTGCATGTTGGGCAGTTGAACGCTTTCATCCAACTGATTCCACTCGCTGGTGATATCGCCTCCCGGGTTGTTCTTGAACAGATTTTCGACTTTGCTGTCCAAGTATTGGTAGGTCGAGTCGCCGTCGTAAAGGTCCTGAGTGTAGAAATAGTTCGT
This sequence comes from Neofusicoccum sp. Z2, assembly GCA_037356115.1. Classification (NCBI taxonomy): domain Eukaryota; kingdom Fungi; phylum Ascomycota; class Dothideomycetes; order Botryosphaeriales; family Botryosphaeriaceae; genus Neofusicoccum; species Neofusicoccum sp. Z2. Next base: position 319,828 of record JBAWJY010000016.1, read on the forward strand.
CAAGTCATACACCTTGTCGTCGATAATGGCCCACTCGCGCTGGATGTTTTCGCCTTGCGACTTGATCTTGCCCCTGGTCCAGACAAGGGAGCCCTTGTAGTAATCCTTCATCTTTGGGAGGAACTTCTTGGTGTACCAGTCCTCTTTATTCAGCGCGGTGGAGGTGTCAGGCTGATTGCGCGGACCAGAAACGTGGGTGGCCTGGGGACTGTCAACAGTCGCAGACGTGTCATTCCATTGGAGCACACCAATCGTGCTGTTTATCTTGAGATTCGGGCAAGCAAGAGCAATGGGCGGAATGATGTAGGCATCCAAGTTCTTGCCCATCAATGGCTCCATGTTGCTGGTTGTGACATCGTAGCCGGTGCGATCGCTGTGTTGGATTCTCCAGAACTTCGAAATATCGTAGACCTTGCCGTGATGGCTGACCCAGAAATCGCTCTTGCCTTGATGGTAGCCAACCTCTTTTTCATTCCAGGCCTTGTCGTAGTTCGGGCAGAGAAGTCTTCCGAACTCGATGATGTAGAAGACGACAATCGCGTTCATCAGAAGAATGAGGAGCACGAGAGTGAACTTCTCTCTCCAGGCCTGTCTGACATCAGGGCGCTTCATGCGCCCAACGTACTTGAGCAAGAAGGACGGCATCCACCACGTGATGGCCCAGCAGAATGCAACCCAAAGACGTCGCGACGTGGAGATGGGCTGCTCGGTGACAATCTTGTTGTCGCCAATCTCTTCGTCGCCATAGTAAATGACGCCGTGCTTGTCGTCCCCCTTAGTTCCGAGACCATAGTCACCACGGCTAAGGTTGGCGTGGTTAGACATCTGCGTTTGTGCGATGGACCGAGCGTCTGCTGTGCTGCGAGGGCCTTGGTTCAACGAGGACTGCACTTGGAGCAAGTTGTCCCTGCTGCCCTGAAGAGTTATTTCGTCGCCGCCGTATTGCGGGGGACCGAAGAAACCGCTGCCAATACTAGGCTGGTGGACTGAATAGCCGCTGTCGAGAACACCGGCACCCACCATTCCACCCATCATGTCAGCCGCTGGGGCTTTCATGTCGCGCATGCTCTCGGCTTCCCACCAGGCTCCTTCGCGGATCCACACGCGTTCGGTACCAAGGACAACTTCACCGTTGCTCCAGCCGCGTTCGAGGACCCAGCTTTCGACACCTTCACGGCCATCCGAACAGCCAAGTGGTGCGTACCTCTGGACAAACTCCTCGTAGTCGAAATCAGCGGTGAAATCGAGGTTACGGTTGCGACGGTTGGCCCACTCAGGGAGCCGCCACGAGCGCAGCTGGCGAGAAACAGAAGCTGCCGACCAGCCAGCGGCGGAGGCGCTGTTGGACAGCGACGCAGGGCCATCGTCGGTTGGGTGTAGTGCAAGGTGGAACCACACTCTGCTGCTGCTCATGACAGTGGGGAGGTCGAATCTGCCATTCTTGCCCAGGACAACACCTTGTCCAGAGATCGGAAGAAGCAGATCCTTGAGGAAGCTCTCGGCTTCAGCCTCATGGGCAACCTTCTCGAGGACAGCCTCTCTGACGTCACGCTCATGCTCAAGTTCGCGACCAGCGGCACCGGTCGTGATGCCTAGCTCGCCTTCACATTCGGAGATGGCGGTCTTCATCTCGCGAAGGACAGAGGAGCCGGCCGGCTCCATGGGCACGCCGTCCTCCTTCATCTCCGCATTGATGCCATCGGAGTCGTCGAAGACGGTGCGCATAGCCACTGCTTTGCCAATAGCGCTTCCGGGAATCTCGACCACCGTGATGCTGACAGAGTCGCCATCATCGTCTCCAGAATCGGGTGTGGGAGCTCCCGAGCGTTCAGCGTCGCTGCCGTTCGAAGAGCCGGGGTGCTTAATACCGCGGATTTCCATGCGAATGGACTCGTTGGCCTTGGCAATGACCCAGTCCACAATGGCTTCGTACAGGCCACCAATGAGGACCTGACGCTCTACAGTATCGCACTTCTTCCTCAGGACTTCTGGATCGATGTCAAGGAGATCGGCGAACTCGAGGGACACACTTTCGAGAACTTCCTCGTCGACGAGGAAACCGAGAGTGTCTCCAAGTTTCAGGATGCCGGCCAAGGCCATGAGCAGGCGACGCAAGTTTTGGCCCTTGATGCCGATCTGCTTCAGGTTCTCGCGCCAGTCTTCCGCTGCGGCAGCATCATCGGCAGTGGGAAGATACGACGGAGGGAAGTAGGTGCCAGACTTCTTCAGGAGCTCGTAGTCCGAAAGAGGCTTCAGGTTCAGCGTCTCCTTCTCCTTTTGCGACGCGGAGTTGGAGTTGAGATAGTAAAAGACGTCAAAAGCGCGGTATCCAGCATCCGACGGCACATCGATCAAGCCCCGCTTGGTGTCGATGCCAGAGGTTGACAAGGAAAGAGTGGCACCTGTTAGGGCGCCCTCAAGATTCAATGCGAATGTGGCAGCGAGCGACGAGTGACGGGGGAAAGACGAGTTCTGGGGGGTTACGCAGTGGGTGAAGGCGCGGACGACATTGAGAGACGTGTAGAAGCTGGAAGGGACGGAGAGAGGCAGAGCGGAGACGAAGGGGGCGAACAGCGAGGGCGTCGACTCGTGCAGAGAACTGGGACGTAGGTGTTAGCGAAAGAGCATGCGGAGAGCCTCAGGCCGACTTACCCCAACACAATGCAGCCATCCTCTGCTCTTCTGCGGGCGTGCTCCCAGGCCTTGCGGCCGAGTTCCACGTCCACGGTTCCTCCAAAGCGTCCGTCCGGGCCGACCTCTCCGGCGGTTACCCAAGTGTTTACCACCAAGCTCGTGCTCGCTTCGAGGAAGTAAGGCTCGCGCTGGGCGTAGGCCGTGTGCAGGGCATTGAGCAGGGTGCTCGTCGAGACCTGGTGCGAGGCGGGGTTGTGGCCCGGCCGCGGCGTCGAGTTCGACAGGTTAGAGAAAGTCGACATGCGGTTGTAGGCCGCCATGGCGATGGTGAGGGTTGTTGAGCTCCGGGACGGGGCTGGATGCTGGGGGCCGTACGCTCCTTCTGAGGGCTGCAGGAGCCGCGGGGCGGGCTCGCGTGCGGTCGACGGGGGCAGTGGATCAGATGCGCAGGACAGCAGCAGAGGCAGCTCGCGGCATCAGGTTGTTGTAGCGACCGTGGGAGGGCTGGTTCGATCGCCGGCGGGTGCGCGCTGCAGGCGCGGAGCGGCAGGAGCAGAGCGCAGCGGGCGGGAAAAACACCAAACGAAGGGCGGGAATGCAGAAAGCGACGGTGGATGGGAGGGCTCAGGGAGGCTGCAGGAGGGCAGAAGAGCCGCAGCGAAGGCGAATTGAGGTGTTCAATGCAACGGTCTCGCCGGGCGGACGAGAGCAAGAGGCCGGCCACAAGCGGGCAAGTGGATCTCACACCCCCTGTGACACTGCGACTGGCCTCCCGAGTCTAAACTTAGACGACGCCCGGCTTAGCGCAGGTCAACACGAGCGCATCGCGTCACTCAATTCAAAACACCCAGCCCGCCTGCGTTTCGCGCCGTAATCATCGGTTTTGTGCGGCGCGCCCTCGAGAGCCGCGTCGCGCCCGGCGAGCGCGCGCCTGGCCGCTCGCGGGCGCGGTGACAGTGACGTGCCGCGGTGCTGCGAATCGCGATCTGCGCCTCTCCCGCCCCCAGCAACTAGTTTGTTGTGCCCAGCGGCGCGGGTGGCTGCTGGCCGCGGGCTGGCTGGGCGCTGGATGCGCGGAGAAACACGCCCCGTCGCGCTGAGGCATTTGGCTGCGGCCGCCGACGGCCTCGCGCCCGCTGCCCGCGAGGTTGGGCTGCTGGCCGCCCGCGGGCGGCATGTCGCGCCAGCTGACGATGATCGTCTTCCCCAGATTTCTGCTTCTGGCGCGGCGGCCGTCATCGTCGCGCGTCGGTTATTATGTGTGGCGGGACGGCCGCCCAGCGCTGTAAAGTAACGGCACATTTCGGCGGCGGCAGGAAATAAAACACGCATCGCTGTCATGCGGGCGCCGGGCAGGCCGCGGCATTCGTGACTCTCGTGTGGCCTAGGTCATCGGCGCTAAGAATAGCTTTAAGCAGCGATAGGGGGCGCCAATACGATCCACCTAGTTGCATCGGCAGCGGTCCAGCGCATGTTTCGCCTCGCTGCCCTTGGACGCCCGACCGTCCTTCTCAACACCACCGCCCGCTGCTGCCGCCGGAGCATCTGCGCGACGGCCCTCTCCCCTTCGTTTGGTTGTGATTGTGCTCTGCATTCCTCTCGTTCTTCGCTCGCTTGCCCGCCCCCGCCAGCCGAGTGCATTCCACGCTCCAGCGCCGGACTCCCCACCACCGCTGCTGGACGACGACCTTTTCCAACACGTGCTGCCTCCCGCCGGGCCCTCCGCTGCCACTCGCAACACCTCTCCGTCCGCGCACGTCGTCCTGCCGTCCCGCTGCCGGGGACGAGCCCGCAACCATGGCGCTCAACTCGATGGACAGCCACGCGCAGTACGCCCAGGCTTCGCTACCGTCGTTACCCGCACACCTGCAGTCCGACACCCACTTGACCGCCCATCTGGCCAGCCGCTTTCACTCGCACTTGCCGACCGCCCAGCTCTCGTCGCATGCTGTCATCTCGCTCAACACCTACACCTCCTCCGCCCGCGGCCCCGATGGCGGCACGGAGGGCAGCGCCATGGCAGCCACCCAGGACCTGGCAAAACGGGCCTGGGCAAGGCTAGGCCACCGCAGCGAGAACCAGGCTGTTGTTTTCCTGTGAGTATTGCCGCGCGGCATTGATTGGATTGGCTAGCTGTCTAACACCATGGTTTCCAGTGGTGAATCTGGTTCCGGAAAGACGACTCTCCGGTGCCATCTTCTCTCTGCCCTTCTCTCCTATTCTTCCACGCCTCTTTCCGCCAAGCTGTCCTATGCGTCCTTCGTATTCGATACCCTCACCAGCACCAAGTCTCTGACCACCCCTATCGCCTCGAAAGCCGGTCTCTTCCTCGAGCTGCAATACGACACGACCTCCTCCACCCATCCCACCTTGATTGGTGGTAAAATCCTCGACCACAGGCTTGAGCGTAGTAGAATTGCATCGGTACCCACCGGTGAAAGGAGCTTCCATGTCCTCTACTATCTGCTCGGCGGCACGAGTGCTGCCGAGAAGGAGCATCTTGGCCTCAACGTCGGCCAATTGGGCGAGGCTGGAAGCAGAATCTCGACGGGCGGCACCAAGAGATGGCGTTATCTCGGCCACCCGACGCAGATGAAGGTTGGCGTCAACGACGCCGACGGCTTCCAGCAGTTCAAGAATGCGCTGAGGAAGCTCGAGTTTCCCCGCAGCGACATCGCCGAGATTTGCCAGATTCTGGCTGCCATCCTGCACATTGGAGAGCTTGACTTTGTTACCGGAAAGGCCACGACTCCTACGCCGGATGACAGCGGAGGCTACTCCCACGAGGGTGGAGAGGATATCACTGTTGTGAAGAACAAGGGCGCTCTCTCCATCGTTGCCGCTTTCCTGGGTGTCAGCCAGGAAGACCTCGAGGTGAGCCTTGGATACAAGTCCAAGACGCTTCACCGCGAGCGCGTGACGGTCATGTTGGATCCCAAGGGCGCTCGCCAGAACGCCGACGAGCTCGCGCGGACCCTGTACTCGCTACTTGTTGCCTACGTCATGGAGACCGTCAACCAACGCATCTGTGCGATGGAGGATTCGGTCGCAAACACCATTTCCATCGTTGATTTCCCTGGCTTCCAGCAGGTCTCGTCTACTGGATCGGTCCTCGATCAGCTGCTCAACAACACTGCGGCCGAGTGCTTCTACAACTATGCTCTTCAAAATTTCTTTGAGAAGCAGGAGGAATTCCTGTCGGCCGAAGAGGTCAGCATTCCTCAGACCAGCTACTTCGACAACTCAGATGCCGTCAAGGGTCTTCTGAAGCCCGGCGTCGGTCTTTTAAGCATTCTCGACGATCAGATGAGACGCGGCAAGACGGATGTGCAATTTTTGGAGGCCTTGAGGAAGCGTTTCACCAACAAGAACCCCGCTATTATTGCTGGAAGCGCCACTACAACGCTGCCCGGTAGCAACTTTGCTACGCACAACTCCTCCGCATCCTTTACGATCAAGCACTTCGCTGGAGAGGTTGATTACCCTGTCGAGGGCTTGCTTGAGGAGAACGGCGACATCATCTCTGGCGACCTTCTGAACCTCGTCAACAACACCCGAAGCGACTTTGTCCGCGAGCTTTTCCACCAGGATGCTCTCAACACCGTTGTTCATCCCAAGGAGAGGACTGCCGTTGTTCAAGCATCGGTTAGCTCCAAGCCCACACGGATGCCGAGTATGGCCAAGAGGAAGGGCGACCGCCCAGCACGCTTCGGTTCCGTCAGACGGCCTGCAGAAGATTCCGATGACGATGCCCGCAGCGAAGTTTCGCGCACGATGAAACGCAAGGCGGCAGCTGGCAAGCAAGCCGGTGCCGCTGGACAGTTCCTTGTCTCTCTCGAAAATATCACGAAGTCCATTGCCGTCTCAGACACGAATCCTTACTTCGTGTTCTGTATGAAGCCCAACGACCGACGCATCGCAAACCAGTTCGACAGCAAATGCGTCCGGTCCCAGATCCAAACTCTCGGTGTTGCTGAGATTAGCCAACGTCTTCGCAACGCCGACTTCAGCATTTTCCTTCCTTTCAACGAATTCCTCGGCCTGGCTGAAGCCGACACCATTGTTGTCGCGAGTGAACGCGAAAGGGCTGAGATGATTTTGGACGAAAAAGGATGGCCGTCGAACGAGGCACGGGTTGGCGCTACTGGAGTGTTTATCAGTGAGCGCTGCTGGCTAGAAATAGCCAACATCCCCGATGTCGTTCCGGCTGGTGGAAGTCGCTACATGGGCGAAGACATGGATGGAGAAAGCAGAGACGGCTTGCTTACGCCGGCTGACGCAACCCGAGGCTACGGTGACTCTCGTGTTCATTTGATGGGATCGCAGACACCATCCCCAGGCCAGCTCTACCACGATGACAAGGCCAGCTACTTCGGCAGTCGTGAACTTGATGCTCGTTCAGATGCTGGTGCATCAGCCATCAACGGAGACATGTTCCGCAACCTCGAGACCCGCGAACAGATGGCCGAGAAAGGCAACGAGGTCAAGATGGAAGAAGTCGAATCGCACAAGGAATCTGGAACCCGCAAAAGGTGGATGTTCTTCGTCCAGTGCTTGACTTGGTGGGCCCCCGATTGGGCCATCAGGAAGATCGGCAAGATGCCTCGAACGGATGTCCGGACTGCCTGGAGGGAAAAGCTGGCCATCAACATGCTCATCTGGCTTTCTTGCGCTATGGTCATCTTCTTCATGATTGGCTTTCCTGCGCTTATCTGCCCGACTCAACATGTCTACTCGGAATCTGAACTCACGTCATACAACGGAAAGAACGGCAAGGGATCGTACATTGCCATCCGAGGTATCGTGTATGATCTTGGTGCTTTCATGCCGATTCACTACCCAAGCATCGTTGCCACGACTCAGTTGAAGAAGTACGCTGGTAAGGATGCCACGAACATATTCCCGGTCCAGGTCTCTGCTCTTTGCAACGGCAAAGATGGATCCATCCACCCTGCTGTTCAGCTCGACTACAAGAACAACAACTATTCGTCTTCAGACAACACTGTCAGCACCACCGATGATAACGCCAAATACCACGATTTCAGGTGGGCTACCAATGACAGCCGGCCTGATTGGTGGTGGGAGCAACAGACGTTCCTGAAGGCGAATTACATGAAGGGCCGCGTTGGATACAGTCCCCAATACATCAAGACTCTTGCGAAGAAGCAGAACTCCATTGCAATCTTGAACAAGAAGGTCTACGACTTCACATCTTACCTCGTCGGCGGCCGCGATCCGGAATTCCCTTGGTATTACAACGGGTCCAAGACTGGCATCGACTCCGACTTCATGGACACCCAAACGGTGCAGCTCTTCCAGACTAGGGCTGGACAAGATATCTCCAAGTACTGGGACGCACTGCCATACAACACGACCATGCGTAATAACATGCAGGGTTGTTTGGACTACCTATTCTACGTTGGCGACGTCGACAGTCGTAACTCAGTTAGGTGTCAGTTTGCCAAATGGCTTCTGCTTGGTATCTCCATTCTCCTAGTCAGCGTCATCGGATTCAAGTTCTTGGCCGCCCTTCAGTTTGGAAAGAAGAACATACCCGAAAACCTCGACAAGTTCATCATTGCTACCGTCCCGGTGTATACCGAAGACGAAGATTCACTGCGTCGTGCCATCGATTCGGCCGCTCGTATGAAGTACGATGACAAGCGCAAGCTTCTCTTCATCGTCTGTGACGGTATGATTATCGGACAGGGCAACGACAGGCCGACACCTAGAATCGTCCTTGACATTCTGGGGGTGTCAGAAGCGGTCGATCCCGAGCCGTTGAGCTTCGAGAGTTTGGGTGAAGGCATGAAGCAACACAACATGGGCAAGATTTACTCCGGCTTGTACGAAGTGCAAGGTCATATTGTTCCTTTCATCGTGGTCGTCAAGGTCGGCAAGCCTTCCGAAGTCCAGAAGCCTGGTAACCGTGGTAAGCGTGACTCCCAGATGGTCCTTATGCGCTTCCTGAACCGTGTCCACTACAACCTGCCGATGACGCCAATGGAGCTCGAAATGCACCACCAGATCCGGAATATCATAGGCGTGAACCCAACGTTCTACGAATTCCTGCTACAAATCGATGCCGATACTGTCGTCGCACCGGATTCTGCTACTCGCTTCGTTGCTTCGTTCTTGCACGACACTCGCCTGATCGGTGTCTGTGGTGAGACTGCGCTGAGCAACGCGAAGTCTTCCTTCGTCACCATGATGCAGGTCTACGAATACTACATCTCACACAATCTCACGAAGGCATTCGAATCTCTGTTCGGTTCCGTCACCTGTTTGCCTGGTTGTTTCTCCATGTACCGCATCCGCGCTGCTGAGACCGGAAAGCCCCTCTTCGTCAGCAAGGAAGTCGTCGACAACTACGCCGTAAATCGCGTCGACACGCTTCACATGAAGAACCTGCTGCACCTTGGTGAGGACAGATACTTGACAACACTTCTGCTCAAGTACCATTCCAAGTTCAAGACCAAGTACATCTTCCGTGCCCATGCTTGGACAATCGCCCCGGACAGCTTCACGGTCTTCCTGTCTCAACGTCGTCGTTGGATCAACTCTACGGTGCACAACCTTATGGAGCTTATTCCGCTGCAACAACTTTGCGGTTTCTGCTGTTTCAGTATGAGATTCGTTGTTTTCTTGGACTTGCTCTCGACCATCGTCCAGCCTGTGATCGTCGGATATCTCGTCTACATGATCGTCCTTCTGGCCACCCACCCAGACACGGTACCGATCATGACCTTCATTCTCCTCGGCGCCATCTACGGTCTACAGGCTATCATCTTCATCCTGCGCCGTAAGTGGGAGATGATTGGTTGGATGATCATTTACATCCTCGCCACCCCGATTTTCTCGCTCGGTCTGCCGCTGTATGCCTTCTGGCACATGGACGACTTCTCCTGGGGTAACACGCGTATCGTTACTGGCGAAAAGGGTCAGAAGATTGTCGTCTCGGACGAGGGCAAGTTCGACCCCAACAGCATCCCGAGGAAAAAGTGGGAAGAGTACCAGGCCGAGCTGTGGGAGGCCCAGACCCAACGCGACGACCGTTCCGAGATCTCCGGCGTGTCCTACGGCACCAAGTCCTACTGGGCTGGCGGTGCCGGTTCCGAGTACGGCTACCCGCCTTCTCGCCCCATGTCGCACCTCGAGCCTCCGCGCTACCACACCGCCTCGCGTCTGTCGCTTGGGCACTCCAACTATGGCGGCTACAACGACATGGAGATGGCAGACATGCACGGCTCCTTGCCCAACGAGGATGCCCTGCTGGCCGAGATCAGGAATATCTTGAGCACGGCGGACCTGATGACCGTGACCAAGAAGAGCATCAAGGCCGAGCTGGAGCGCAGGTTCGGCGTCAACCTGGACGCGAAGAGGCAGTTCATTAGCAGTAAGTTGCACTCTAACCTATTGCCAGCCGGCACAGATGACTGACGATTTGTTCTGCAGGTGCTACCGAAGCAATTCTGAGCGGCCAGATGTAATTTTAACGCGCGACGGAAAAGAGTTTCGAGACTTCTGCTCTGATGCGCACCACCTAACTGCTCGTTTTCTCATGCATAGCCGCGACAAAAAAGGATGATGGATCGTTTTGGAATTCTTTTCTCTTTCTAACAAGCTTTTAACGACGAAGTGGTAATGGGCATTCTGCCGTTGGTAAACGACGATGATCATTCTAGTTCTATTGGATGCGGAGTTCTTTTTTGCAAAGTCACAAACGTCCAGCACACCAGTCCGTATTTGTCAATACTGTCAGCATTATTACCATCGCTTGTCTTGTCTTTGCACTTTGCCGTGTGCGTTTTTCTGTTGGGAACAGGCGTTACTTTTTCCGTTGGGAGGAACCGAGAGCGGGGTGTCCGATGGCGAGCCAATTATTTAGTCTATCCTTTAAGCAGCCGGAATTGCATCATGGAACAAAAGGGGTAAAACCTGCTTTTACTGCTTATGAGTTCAAGTAACTTTTTTCGTCTTGCATGACTGAGATTGTGTTGTTGGTTGATGCTACAGATGGTTTGTTGTAGGTGTGGTGTTGGGTGTGGTGTTGTTCGTCTGACGTACGCGAGACGGAATAGAGGCGCTTATTGCTATAGCAGCGCTGGCGTTGTCTGCGAGACTGGGCTTGGTGTGTGTGTGTAAAGTTAGTGCTGCCAGGCTCTGGAACTTGTGCTCAGGATAGCACACAGAGAGAAATTGTGTCGTTCATTGCTGAGGCGTGGCTGCTTGCGTGGCCTGCGTTAGTCAGTCGGTGATCGGGATCTGAGGCCGGAATGGGTAGGTAAGCTGACAACGCTCCATTATAGTTTATTAGTGCTAAAGTGTAGCACCTGTCTGATCGACGGGATAGCGTACTCGTGGCTGAGGGAAACATGTGATCTTTGTTTACGCGCGTTGCTGGGTCTTTCGGTGCTCTGACGGGAGGCAAGTCAGCTTCGTGGTCAGTTTGATCCTATCCCGACAACGGCGCAGTCAGTGTGAGCAATGACAATCCTTCGGAGTCAGACGCAGTTAGGTCTTCGGAGACGGTCAGTCAGTTCGTCATATGAATTTGCTATGTCTTTCGGTCTGTGAGAAACGAAGCAAGGGAATGGGTTCTAAGCCGTAGTCCATCATAAGTCTCCATGATCAAAGGTGGGCCGTCGGAGTACCTAGCATGCGGATTTTGGATTCTAGGGGTTTGAAGCGCGCACAATATCATGCATGGTGTCACTCACCAGGCGCTCTGCACGGGTCTCTCTTCATGCCCATTTATCAGGCTGAAGATTCTGCGCTCTCTGTTTTTTTTTTTATAAAGCGGATAGGTGGATTCCATTTCTTCCCTGAATCACTCGGTGCGACCCAAGGACCATTGGCTTGGGTGGGCTTTGGGTCCTATTTCCATGCTTGGTGAGCTCAGCACCAGTTTTTCAGACTCGTCTAAATTATAATCTCCAGTATATTTGTGAGGCGCGAGGAGTAGACAGGGGAAATAGATGGCAGTAATGGTCTAGTTGACTGGCTTAGACGAATCCGTGAGGAGGAGGAGGGAGCCTAGGGGCCGGTGGACTAATAGATATCAGGGCACGGGCCGTAGGGCTTACGCAAGCGGGGAGCAGGGCTCCCACTGGCGCCCCGCAGGCTCCTCGCAGTCGTCGTCGGGTAACTATCTAGTCTATCTATGAACAGGCGTGTGACATTGCCCCCCCCTTTAAAGGGGCCGTCCCTAGACCTAGTAGAAACCTCGTTAAAACCTATAGAAAAACCTCGCTACTATTCGAGGAAAAAAAAGGTTTAGGAAAGAGTGTTTCTAGCCTAATAGATCGCGCGCGAAACGCTTGCGTTTTAGTAGCGGTAAAGCTAGTTAGTTGTTTTCCCTTCTAGGAGCAGTAATACAAACTCTAGTAACTAGGTAGTAGTTATTAGCGGGTTGCTACGAAGAGCGTTAGCCCGTATAGAGCTGCGGCTACTAGTCTAGCACGCTTGTATTACAGCTCTATTACTTCGCGCGGAAGTAATAGATAAGACGTCTACTACTATAGTATCTAGTAGAGAAGCCTAGAAGCCTAAGAGCTTTATTCTAGTCTCTATAGGTAGGTTGCTTTAAGCTAGTAGAGCGTCTACTTTTCTACTATACGCCGTCCTATAGTAGCTAAGAAGGCGTTTATAGTAGCTGCTTTTTAGTATAGTAACCTAGCGCTCTAGAAGCTTTATTTAGGTTTCTACGAATAGTATACTTTCTATAGGCGGGACGATTGCTTTCTATTATATATCGTCTACTATATTTAAGAAGGCGCCCTTAGTAACTACTTTCTATTATAGTAACCTAGTACTCTAGAAGCTTTATTTAGGTCCTTGCGAATAGCATGCTTTCTATAGGCGGCTTTCGTATATTAGCGGCACGCTACCTAATCTACTCGCTAATAGTCTAAAGAGCTTCTTATTACTATTATCGATCTAAGCTATAATTAAGGTTTCTATAGCTTTACTAGACGTATACTTTTTACTAGTAGAGCGTCTACTATACTACTTTTCGTCGCCCTCTATAGTTAGGGGTCGTTAGGTACTACTATAGTATTAGCTACTATATCTTCCTTGTAGGGCGCTTTAAGTACCTAATTATAGGTTTTTAGCTATTATCTAGTTACGTAGGGTCTACGCTAGCGATACGTAGGTGCTTCGCTTAGTAGGTAATCTAGAGTAATTAAGAGTATAGGGTTTAGGTATAAATTACCGTCTACCCTTTACCCTCGACTAAGTTTCTTTCTTTTTACGCTACTATACTTATAGACGTTTCTCTACTACCTTTAAGATAAGCTCTCCTCTTTCTCTCTCTACTAAGATAGCTACTACTACTACTAGCCCGTATTAAGGTAAGTTGTTTATAGGATTTTACTTCTTATTTAGTATATACTAACGTATAGGGTAGAATCTACGCCCGTCGCTACGTTGGTTAGTAACGCTAAGTTTACTACTATATTAGCTGCTTAAGAGATTCCTCGACGTAGGCGGAGTTTAAAACCTCTAAGCTCTATTCTAATCGAGGCGGATCCTAAACGCCTAATTTACGTAGCCCGCCTACGCTCGAAACGTACGCTAAACGCTATAGTCGAGGCGTTCTAGGACCCCTTTCGAGTAATAAGGCTAGACGATAGTAACGTAGGTAGTACTATCGTTAGTAGTAGGGCCTATAGTAATAGTAGGTCCCTCGCTAGCGCTAGTGCCGCTAGTAGCGCTAGTAACGATTTTCTATCTTCGCCTTTAGCTACTAATAAGTCTAGAGCTACGTCGACGTCCCCTATATAGAGTAAGTTATTACGCTTAATTTTCGTAGTTTATTCGCTAATAGTTCGTAGCTAAGTTTATTAAAAAGAGCCCTATAAAAAGGCTCTACACGGGACTAAGCTATAAGTTTCTTTTCTATCGTTTTCTATATACTTTTCGCTAACTTTTTATAGGTAGGTTATAGACTATTAAGATAGAGAATATAGTAGATTTATCTACTAACGCTCCCGTCCCCCCTACAAGCTATAAGGTTAACTAGATAATCTATAAGCGCTATAATCGATTATCTATAGCTTCCTTTACTAAAGTCTTCTCTATACCTCTAAATCTCTTCGCCTAGCCCCCCTAGGTGCTACTATTATACCTCTAATACCTTAGTAAATAGGGTAACTCGTTAACGAAGCTATCGCTAGAGGCCTATACTAATCTTATAGTTAGTAGTTATATAACTAAGCCTAGTAGGACGAATTACAACGTATATATAGAGTATAACCACAACTATAAGCAGGTAAGCATGCTCTCCGCCCTCGGTCCTCTTACGTTTTACTAGCTAATTAGTTTATAGCCTCCTCCTAAATTCCACCGCGCTATTAATATTATCTATCTCTACTATAACGTTCTTCTTATAGTAGTTAGTCGAGGTAGTAGAGCTAGTATTATATAGTAGTTCCTCTATAATGTTCTCTAATACGCCTATAAGATCTACTAAGCTATTAAGAATTATAATAAGATAGTAAAGAATAAGATAGGTAAGGTAGGTAGTATAGATAAGTAGTAGCACGCGCGTTAGTTCTTAAGAGAGGATAATTCGCAAAGGTTCTAAGTAAGTTATAAGACGCTAGCGATTCTCTTAAGATTTAACTAACGTAGATTTTATAGAATAGATATAGTATAGTTAGTAGATAGGCGCTAACTAACGTTATCGTTGACCTAAAGTTTAAGGATAAGGTTTTCGAGAATATAATAGCGTAAGAGCGCTAGTAGTACTAGTTTAGACTAGGTAGTTCGTAAGCGTAGATTAGTAGGTCTAGTACTAGGTTAGGTCTTTTTTTTTTTTTTTTAGTTTAGCGTTTGCGGTACTACTAGTAGTCCCTAGTAGCGATACCCTAGCGTTCTAGTTATAGTTTTCTAGCTTTATAGTTATAGTACTAAGGTAGTTCCCCTAGGGTTTTTTCTAGTTTAATCTTCTTCGCTATAGCCTCTAAATTTAAGATTTTCGAAGGGTATTTTCTATATCTTTTATACTATATCGTGCGCCGCATTAGTCGTAAGAATAGGTCCCTAGGTCCTAGCCCTTAGATTTAAAGGAATTTCGCTATTTTTACGCTTATTTTTAGGCGTAGATATCGCTTAGGGTTTTCGTAATTTAGGCGCTAGAGAATCGCTTAATTTTCTTAGCGGCGTAAGGCACTAGATTTTTCTACTATTTCGACCGCAAGGGATTTTACTAGATTATTCTAGCGCTCTATAGGCGCTAGGTTTTCTTAAGTTTTACGCTTATTTTTTAATCTACGTAGGCGTCTACGGCCCTATTTAATAGAAGGGATTTCTTAAGAGGCGTCGTTTTTACTAGAACGTTTACGTTTTAGTAGTAGGAGATTCTCCTAGAAGGTCTCTACTTCTCTCTAGCGCTTATAAATCGCCTGCTTTTATAGGGCTTTTAGCTTATAAGAGAGATATTTTTATAATAGCTTTTAGATATTATCTAATTTAGATTTAAATTTCTATTCGTTATACTTATAGGGCTAGCCTAACTATTTAACTAGGTATTAGGGCTAGCTAGCGCGGTCTATATATACTACGATAGCCTCTACTTCCTATTAGTCGCTATCTTTAATCTCTTCTACTAGCGGGGGCTAAAAGCCTAGCTATAGATAGTAATCTTCGAGTAGAGAGACGTAGAAGACTAGGTAGAGCCGCGCTATAGCGCTAGGCAATAGTAGGCGATACGCCTACTTTCTAATACGTTCTATAATCTAGAAAGGGCTAAAGTACTTATAGTTAAGTTTCTTATATAGCCTCTTCGTATAGATATTGCGTGCTAAAAGTAAAACCTCGTTACTAACCGCGAAGGTTTTTAGAGTTTAGTAGTAGTTATAGTATTTAGCCTAGGCTTCTTGCGTATACTTAATAGCCGTCGTAGCTAGATCGCGAGCTTTTTATAGGCTTTCTAGGTACGTAGTAGCGTAAGCTACCGCTAACTCGTCGTCTACGGCACCTACGCCTACCCCCCCCTTTAGTATAGCTCTCTCTAGAACGCTATCTAGTATATTTAGTAGCTAGCTAAAGGCTAGCTCGATAGAGCTTCTTTTAGTAGTAGAATAGGCTTTACTATTATAAGTAAAGGCTACTAAGAGGAGTAGCGAAGCCTAGTTATTCTACTCCTAATTAGCGTATATACGTAAATATACCTCGAGCTTCTAGTTCTAGCGCTTAGTTTAACTATCTATCTAAGGATAGAATATAGTACTAAGGTTACGTTTAATGCGAAGGTAGTAGTAAAAGATACTCTAGTATTCGCTTATAAAAACGCTCCCTCTATCTATTATAATACTATCTAGCGGGCTAGATTTTAAAAAGATACTATCTATTATAAGATTTGCTAGCGAAACAGCGTTAATAGACTTACGTACTAAGAAGTACTAAATATACTTCGTTAGATAGTCGACTACTACTAGGATTAAGTTATAATTCTTACTATAGGGGTCTTAAAATTCTAGTAGGTTAGTCACGAAATCTATTAAGAAATAACGCTAGGTCTATATAGGGCGTTATAGTAGCTAAAGTTCTCTATAGGGCTTATATCTATAAGACTTATATCTTTAGTATACGTTATAGTTATAAATATACGCCCTAACGTCTCTTTTAAGACCCTTCTAGTCGTACTTTTATTAAATAACTTCTTTAGTATAGTTAATACTAAAGTAGCTACTTATAGGGTCGTTATAGTTATAAAGAAGGATTTCCTCCTATAAGAGAGTACACTCTAAAACGAAGACTTGGCTGTTATAGCGTAAGACCTCGTCCTCCCTAAGCTAGAACCCTTCGCTAGTCTAACTTAGCCTCTTCGCTAGCTTCTTATAGATAGTCTAATAGAAGGCGTTCTTTTTTTAAGCTTTCTTAATAAGAGTAAGAAGCGGCTTAAGGGTCTCGTCGAAGGCTAATTTAGTAGTAGTAGCTACGACTATTACCTACTAAGGAACGAGGCTCTATATTAAGCGCTCGCTCGTAGATACCGCGGTAATACAATATATAGCGTCTACTTTTTTATTATTACTACTAGTAGCCTAGTAGAGCGCTACTAATATAATAGTAGCTACTAGAATATCTAGTCTACTCTATTAGGCGTCGTAGCGTAGAAGCTAGATAAGCTTAGACGTATCGTTAGCTTCTTACTATAACTTCGTAGTATTAAGAGGGTGCCCTAGATCTCTTAGGCGTAACTTTTACTATAAGGTTAGCAATATAGCTTTAAGGTACGCCTATTTTATATTATCCTTAAAACTATCTACGTAGTCTAGGCGTCTTAAAAGCGGGTCTACTAGGTTTAATTTACTAGGCTTATATTCGATATTAAAATTAAAACTTACTAGTTCTTTAGCATATTAAGCCTAATATAGTAATAGGCTCTTTATAGTTATAAAGTAACGTAGATTATTATAGTCTAATATTACGCGCGTCGCCTACGAAACGTATACGAGATAGTAGCGCTAAGCCTAGAAGTATCGCATAATTACGAGTAATTTCTTATTATAGGTATTATAATTAAGCTTAGCCCCTATAAACTTCTAACTATAGTATACGATTAGAAGCTAATATAATTAGCCGTCTAGGCTCTAGGCCTACTAGTATAAGATCCTAGCGTATACTACGTCTAATATATCTATAATAAGTACTAGAAGAAGCTTTAGATTATAGTAGCGTAGAATAGGCGCTTACGAAAACGCATCGCGAAGCTTGCGAAATGCCTACGCTACGTCTTCTAGCTAAGCCTATAGTTTATACTATTTAGTTAAGCCCTTCTATAGAGTCTTCCTCTACTTCTTAGATAGGGATATTAACGCTTACTTTAGCAATACGTATAGTAAGTAGGTTACTTACGAATACCTCTAGATAAAACGCCTATAGAAGTTCGCGAAGCCTAGAAAGACCTAAACATTATAAAAGCTCTTAGGTTCTAGCTATTCTTAGATAGCTATTACCCTAGTTAGGTCTATAACGACGCCCTTAAGCGTAACGATAAAGCTAAAGAACTTAACCATTATTAAGTAGAAGATATACTTCGATAGCTTAGCGTAGAGGCCCTATTTCTAAAGGCGTATAAGAACCTTATAAACGTACTAGACGTGCGTAGCCTTATTACTAGAGTATATTAAGATGTTATTAAGGTAAACAATATAAATAGTATCTACTAGATTCCCTAGAGCTTTATTAATATAGCTCTAAAAGATTACTAGCGCGTTAGCTAGACTAAAAGGTATAACAAGATACTTAAAATAACCGTAGCGTGTCTTAAACGCCGTTTTCTACTTATCCCCTTCTTATATCCTTAGCCTATAATAAGCATTATAAAGATCTAGCTTCGTATAAATATAGAAGCTGCTTAAACGATCTAAAAGATCGTTTACGAGTAGTAAGGAGTATCTATTTTTTACTATAACCTTATTAAGGCTATAGTAATCAACGTATAAGCGTATCGTACTATCTACCTTTAGAATAAAGAGGATAGGCGCCTCTATAAGCGATTTGCTAGAGCGTATCTAGCTATTCGCAAGCGCTTTATCTAGGTAATTACGTAAGATTATAAGTTTCTAGCGAGATAGATTATAGATTAGCAGCTAGGGCGGCGCTTTACCCTCCTCTAGCTCGATCGCGTAGTCGTACTCTAAGTACTATACGAGTTTACGCGCTAAGTCTTTAGAGAAGTAATTAGTAAGATTAAAGTATTTCTTAGGTAGGCTCTAACTTTTAATTAGGCTAGCTATAAGGGGTTTAATAACGCCTAGGAGCCATCTAAGTTCTAGATACGACTCGCATACTTTTCGCAAGCGCTTCTATACCTACTCTACGCCTAGGCTATCTAGCTAGTCGTAGGACTTAGTAGTAGTAGGATTATAGTTACTGCTACCCTAGATAGTATAGTATACGCGTTCTATAGGTTCTACGTAGGCCTTTAGCTAGCGTATTTATAAAGGGGTAGATACTTTAGATAGTAGATAGAGGTCGTATAGATATAAGAAGTAGACCATCTCGCTAAGCTTAACGTCCTTAAGGATTTTCTTAAGAGATGCTATTTAGACGCGAGAGAGGTCTATAATATCCTAGGTAAACGTATCTATATAGAATAAGATCTAGGGGTCTACGGCTTTTAGCTAGTCCTACCCTAAGACTAAGTCGTAGTCCTCGAAAGAGGCGCCCTAGAAGATCTAGAGGCTAACTATACGAGGGGTTCTAGTAGAGTTCTTAGTAGTAACGGTAAGCTCGTAGGCGTCCTAAATCTTTATAGGATTATAGTCGAGAAACTAAGTATCTAGCTTACGTAGAGCTTGCGAAATACTAGCGAGGTTAAGACGCTAAACCATTCTCTAATTAATAAGGTTTAACTAATATCTATTATCGTATAATATACGTAATAGGGGTTCGCCTTTAGCGAGGCCCTTTAGCTAGATATCTACTATAATCCTCTTTTTCTCTTTCTATATATTAGACTCTAAGTATAGCTAAGAGAGTTAGACTACAAGGGCGTCCCTTTTTCCTTATACTTCTTACTCTTTTTCTTAGTCTACGTAGCCTAGTTTATATATTTCTTTAGACTATTAGCGTTATACTTCTAGTCCTTCTACGACTTACTAGTAAAGCCTATACTATTAGTACTACTAGGTTTTAGTTTAAAACCCCTATTAGACTTTTTCTTAGAGCTAGCTTATAGCTATAAAGAGAAGGCGTTATAGCCGCGCTTCCCTTAAGAAGTCCTAGCTTTAGCCTTTAACTCTAGGTTATTCTAAGCTCTCTATAACTACTCTACCTATCTAATCTTATCGAATAACTTCTTATAGATAGTAATCTACGTAGCGAAGTTATACTAATAGAGCTCTCTTTAGAGCAACGGAGGTAGCTTAGAGAACTAGAAGTCGATCTACTACTCCTCTTTATCTATTCTATAGTTAAGGTATACCTTAAGCGACTAGATATAGAATAGAAATAAATCGAACTTTTAACCTTCCTTTATTATAGTAGTATAGTACGCTATAGCGTTGTTAAACTACGTAATAGTAGAATAGTAGAGGTGTTTACGAATAATCGTTTTAAACTCTTCCTATAGTAGTTTATTCTTTAACTCGTTAGCGAGTCTCTAGCGAATTATATACGTTAAAGATACTTACTTCCTAAGACCCTAAAGAGTCTAGCGCGTACGTCTTTCGCAGTCTACCCTAGCCCCTACAACTATAAATACATTCTCTAAGATTATAAACTAGAAGTCTACGGCCTTAGGGTTTATTTTTTTAAGCTCTTTAGGCTTCGTTTTCGCTAAGACGTTAAGCGAGAACTCTATATTATTACGTAAGGTAGACTCGGCGATTTCGCGGCGAAACGCACGCGTTTTAGTTATAGAGCCTATAGAGTTTTACGGTACCCCTAAACTAAGAGAATATAGAGTCTAGAGACTCTATATTAGTAGCGCTACTCGCTCTAGATTAAGCTAGAGAAGTTACTAAATTATAGAGTCGATTCTAGAAACTAGGTTAACCCTAAGTGCTTCTAGCGCCTCGCTTGCGTATTACATACGAGGGGCTAGCGTAGCGCTAGCGCTAGTAGCGGCGCCGTCTCTTATAGTAGGAGGCGGCGTCTCTAGAATATTATCTTATATATCGTCGCTAGGCGTATTAGCTACTATAGTTTTAGTTAGAGGGATATTAGTTACGGACTACTAGATAGTAGCCTACGTAGTAGCGGCGGTAGCCCTACGTTTTAGATTTACTATAATTTCGGCCGTCTTCCTAAGAAAAGATTATTATAGATTCGAATATAAGGCGCGAGGAGTAGATAGGGAAAATAGATAGCAGTAATAGTCTAGTTAACTAGCTTAGACGAATCTATAAGGAGGAGGAGGGAGCCTAGGGGCTAGTAGACTAATAGATATTAGGGTATAGGCCATAGGGCTTACGCAAGCGGGGAGCAGGGCTCCCGCTAGCGCCCTATAGGCTCCTCGCAGTCGTCGTCGGGTAACTATCTAGTCTATCTATGAACAGGCGTGTGACAATATTGAACCAGTGATAATATTGTGGTGGCAAATACCATGAGCTTGTGAATAGTTGTGTTGGAGCATTTACACTTGCTGAAGAATAGCATTGTGATCCTGATCTCAGAGTGAAAGAACTAGCAATAAATTTTACACACTCTGCGTCTCCTTATGATTTTTCCCAGTCCTGAAATCTATCAACTGTTGCAACAAACGTTCGTTGGCTTATGTATTTGTGCGCGCAAATATCAAGTATCAATGTACGAAATCACGGGGCTCGTGAAGACAACACATTGAAATTCATTATATTGCCTAGATGGTCTTATAAAACTAAGTTATAAGAGAATTATTTCTCGGAACAATGCGGGTTCGGTTGCATCTCAACTAGCAAAATATTCGGTTGATCACCCCGGTCAACCATCCTGCTGGCCTTCGGGAGTCGAGCTTAGATCCCGAGGGCAACGGTTATCACTTCCTCGCGACGACGGTGCATCTAACGCAGTGACCAACATGTTTGATCTCATAGGAGGAACGTAAATCACTTCTGGGAAAACATTTGGTGATGGCCTCCATCGTTCCTGGATAAACCCCCACCGCAATCACGCCCTTTATCAATCCAACCAGCGCGAGCAACAACACCACACAACCATCAACCATCAACGATCCAACTCTCCCAGCAAACCCAACCACACTCGCCCACACCACCGCGAAAGAAAAAAACAACCGCCCTCGCCGCAAAGACCAAACCCACCAACCTTCCATCAACCAACCAACCAACCACCCACCCAACAATGCCCCAACCCACCCCCCACACCCACACCCTCGCCATGCTAACAATCGGCCAATCCCCCCGCCACGACTACACCCCCGACCTCCCCACCCTCCTCCCCCCCAACACCACCCTCACCCAACACGGCGCCCTCGACCCCCTCTCCCTCTCCTCCGTCCACACCCTCCTCGCCCCCACCCCCGGCCAACCCACCACCACCACCACCAGAATCCTCGTGTCCCGCATGCGCGACGGCACCGAGGTGAAGATGGATGCCGCGAAGTTGGAGCCGCTGCTGGAGGAGTGCGCGAGGAGGGTTGTTGGAGGTGGCGGTGGTGGTGGGGTGGATGCGGTGTTGTTGCTTTGTACGGGCGATGTGCCGAAGTTTGAGGGGTTGGGGGTGCCGGTTGTGGGGCCGCAGGAGGCGGTGCGGGGGTTTTTGGTGGAGGAGGCGACGGTGGTGGAGGGGAAGGGTCCGGGGCGGTTGGTGGTTGTTAGTCCGGAGGAGAGGCAGGTTGAGGCGGCGATGGGGAGGTGGGATGGTGTGGGTGGGTGGAGGGTTGTTGGTGGGAGGGCGGCGACGCCGTATGGGGTGGCGTCGGAGGGGGAGTTGAGGGCTTGTGTGGAGTGGTTGAGGGGGCTGGGGTTGGGGGAGGGGGAGGGGAGGGTGCTGGTGTATTTGGATTGTATGGGGTATACGTTGGCGCAGAAGAGGGTTGTGGAGGAGGGGACCGGGTTGGAGGTTGTGGTGCCTAGGGAGGTGGTGTTTAAGGCTGTGGGGAAGTTGTTTGGGGAAGCTTAGGAGGATTGATGGCAGGAGCATAGAATATTGAGCTATGTGCAAGCATGATACGCTGGCTGTTGAGCGTGGCGATGAAGTGCGGGAGATCTTCGATATTACGCCATTTACAGAACCCATTCCGTCATTCATTATTTTTACGTGAGTTCTCCGACAAGGCTCTACTATCTCACCGCGAAGATCACTCCTTACTCAATACTGTCTCCCTCGGTCCCTCCTTCTCGTTGCTCGGCTCATAGCCCTGGATCTCCTCTGTGGCACCGGCCATCGGGATGATGTTCAGCGCCGCAGCTTCCTTGGCTGTGAAAGTGCCGTAGATATCCGACTTGTCGTATTCTCCATAGCCCTCGTAAGGGAAGATCTTGTTAATAACGAAGAAAAGGGTACCGCTGACGAAGAAGCCTGAGAGTTGTTAGTGAGGGCTTCTTCAACGGAAAGTCCATATCCTCCATCCTGTGGCTTACCGATCAAAAAGGCCATGTAGTAGAGCTGATACAAACCCCTTGGGGCATTCTCAGTCCCTTGGACGGTGACAATGAGACCACCGATCGTAGGAGCCCAGCCGGCCAACCAGGCAGGAATGACACGCCAGTTGAAGCCTTTGTAGAACCAGTAATCGGTATCGTGGATGCGGTACAAGTGGCTAAGCTTGATGCGACCGCGGCGAAGGATGTAGAAGTCACAGACCATGACGCCCCTGGGTTTTACCGTTAGCTCTGATATTTACCGCAGTGGAAACAGGAAGTAGAGGAGAATGGTGCGGGGATCAGGAGATGAAGACTTACATAATGGGAGAAAGGAACACAGCAAAGGAGCTGAGCACCTCCACGAAGGTTGCAGCCTTGTTGATGAGCTGCCATGGCTGCACAACCCAGACCGCAACGAAAGTGATCATAGCGCCACGCCTGATATCAATGTACTGGGGGAACAACCCAGCCAGGTCGATACCTCCGGCAACGGCATTGCCCTATGTAAGTTGTCAGCTAACCCAGCCTCTAGAGAATGCACTGCATGCCACTTACGCAGATATTCTCGAACATTCCCGTCAGAGCGAAACCGCCGGCAAGGAAGAAAACACCGGCCCTAGCCTTAGAGGATCCGTGACCAGAATCCATCATCCGCATAAGCAGATCAGGAGCTAGGGTATTATATTAGTTCGTTCGTCGATTCTTTGCTGGGAAGCTAATGCACTCACGGTTCCAGTATATTTCGCCATAGATCTCCTGGCAGGCACTGGTAACCACCAAACCGACAAGACTGACAAGCGTTCCACAAACCCAGCCAGACATGAGGGTACCACCAATGTAGTGCTTTGGTCCACGAGCGTAACGAGAGAAGTCAGAGCCGTTGGTGATACCAGCCGCAATGCCTCCAATCATTTGGTTGATGCCCTTCATCATGAGCCAGGATGAGTTCCAAGACGAGTTCGCAGGAATCGTCTCCCCCTGGGTCCAGAGTGGACCAACGCCCTTGGCAGTCGCGAGAGACCAGATGACTGAGTCTTGTTAGTACTCATCTCCCGCTGGATTGTAGAAGGAAACATACGCATGCAGATCATTCCAAGTCCACAGTAGATGGAAGTAATCTGGAATGGTAGTTTGAACTTTTCCGGCCGGACGAGCAGGAACGGGAAAGAGAGACACCAGAAGACGATGAAGCCAACGAATTGGTACGTGGTAGTGGGCATGGAGGAAGGCAGCGTGTTGCTCATGGTGGCAAACGACGGCCAGATGGCGGTAATGCAAACTCTTTGCATCTGTTAGTCTGGCAACTCTGAGGATGTCACGCTTCAATATCCACTTACGCGACCAATCTACCTCCGTTCCAGCCTTTCAGAAGTTAGTAGTGCACTTGCGAAGAGGTTGGCTCAGACCAAACTCACACTGTACAGCGCACCAGATGAAGTTCAGCAGAACACGCTGGAGCAGCGGGATGTAACTTCCACGCATGCCCCAGGTGAACCTGTTCTGGATAGTGAAACCAATGTGCCATCGCAAGCCGCACCAAGCAACCAGGGTCGAGAAGAAGCAAATCAGCGCCCTTCCGACAACAATGATGCACAAAGACTGTGGGACAGAAAGGCCATATGCTAGGAGGAAGAGATATCAGACTCGACGCTCTGGAATCTCTCGCTGAAGACCCACTTACTCAGAAAGGTGTTGGGGCTCTGCCAGTTGGTAACATTCAGACTGTTGATCGTCCAGTAGCCAAAGAAATGGAACCAACCCCAGGTTCTTCTCGACGGCGGCAAGGGAATGAGATCCCGGTTACTCCAGGAGTTGGCCTCCTCATGCTCCTCCTCTTTGCCGCGAAGCTTCGCCTTCTCTTTGAGCTCGCGAAAGCGTAGCTTGGTTGCCATGGCGGACAGCAACAGCAGGGGCGTGCAGTTGTCGAGACGCCGCGCGCGGAGGTGTCGAGAGCCCGGGACGCACCGGGTCTTTTACAGGTTGTGCAGTGGTGATAAGACCGGCCAACTGCCGGGCTATTGTAAGCGGATCTCTACGTGTTTCAGGCCCATATTCCTTGGTATCCCGTGCTCTTATCAAATGGCGGGCGTGATGGTGCTTCTTGGCTGCCGGAAATCTGGTCATAGCCGACGCGACGGTGGACCGGATTGGCAGCGGTTGGATGATCCGACGGCAGCCCCTCACCGCGCACGGCGACTGATGCTGCCCGCCGGGCGGAGGCTAGTCAGCGTGCTGCAGGTCGCGCTAGCATTGCTGCGAGCTCCAAGCACGACATCTCGGTGACCGACCTCGAGGACATGGGCGGCATCGAGGAGCTTACGTGATCAGTCACCACTGCCGGCAAGAGCTCACAGAGCCTGGCGCTGAAGGTTGTTTCCGATGCCGACGAGGCGGAGGGAAGGTCCATCCGCCGGCCGGCATGGCGTTTGCAAATGCGGGCGGTCAGATCCGACGACGCGACGTGACGGATGATAACGAGAGGCGCGTCGGCCGGTCGGCGGCGAAGAAGCCGATCAAGGCCGACTGCCGCAGCCACTCGTGCCACTCCTCCCTCGTGACTTCCTGCGATCGGGCCACCTTGTAGACATATCAAACTACCTCTTGTAGTATTCCCTTGGCTGACGCTTTTGTTCGTGCCCTTCCTCCTGAGGCCTTGTCAGAAGCGAGAGTAAATCGCCGGGTCAGCCAGCCGCGCTCCAACCGCAGTCGGAGTCGTCATGATGGGTGTCAAGAGATTACGCATTGGTGTGGATGTTGGAGGGTCAGTGGTGTCATCTGGAAGTTATCTGGAAGCACGATCTCTGTCTGACCGCCCAGCTGTGAAGAACGAACACGGATGGAGTTATCCTTGACCCTCTCCGCGCCTCAGACCCGGACAAAGGCATCATTGCTTGGTGAACATCATTACATCGGAAGATTTAAGAGCGTAGGCTTATAGCGGAAAAGGCACAAAGCCCCAACCACCACGAACCCGAGTCTTGGAATCAACGATGCCCTCGTTTCCATGTTTAAGCAGTCCAAGATCAACCCGGACGATGTAGCCAGCGTCACCATCGGAACGACCGTATGTGAAGCATCTTACTAAGTGTTGTCCATTTATTTTGTCTCTCAAATCTCTTCATCACATTACGAAGCTACATATCTTCTACTCCTGGTCCAAGCCTTCAGCCTGCTTTCCTACCTTTCGATTTTTGCCAATCAAGTCGTTCCCAACCTCTGACAAATTTCCATGTAGCTCAAATTTTCATCCTTTTTCGCCTCCTCCTTATTGCCTTCTCTTCCTATCCACCCCTGAAAGCTGACCAACTCAAAGCACTTCGTCAATGCCGTCGTCGAGCGCGATGCCGCCCGTCTCTCCCGCGTCGCCGTGATCCGCCTCTCCGGCCCCTTCGGCAAACACGCACCACCATGCGTCGACTGGCCCGAAGACATGCGGTCTCTGATCCTCGGACACTACGCCCTAGTCAAGGGCGGACTTGAAGGTACTATCCATCCCCAAGCTGACATCTCGTCCCAAACCATCCCCCCTACCCACAAAAGAGAGTAAAAAAAAAAAAGGAAAGAAAGACAGGAGAGAAGAATCTAGACGATCCACGAGAGCACCCCCACAACGCTGACAACAACCCAGTCGACGGCCGCCTCATCTCCGACATCGACGAGCAAGAAATCAGCGCCGTCTGCGCCGCCATCTCCGCCAAAAACATCACCAGCATCGTCATCAACGGCATCTTCTCCCCAATCGACATCCAGCACCGACAAGAAGAGCGCGCCGCCGCCCTCGTCGCCCGCCTCCTGCCGGGCGCCTCCGTCGTGCTGTCAAAAGACGTCGCGCAGCTGGGCTTCCTCGAGCGCGAGAACGGCGCTATCCTCAACGCCGCCATCCTGGCTTTCGCCCGCAAGACTATCCGCTCGTTCAGGGAGCCCGTCAAGAGGCTGGGGTTGAAGTGTCCTGTGTTCATCACGCAGAACGACGGGACGATTTTGAGTGGGGAGGCGGCGAGTCGGTTGCCGATTAGGACGTTTAGCAGCGGGCCGACGAATAGCATGAGGGGGGCGGCGTTTTTGGTGAGGGAGGAGGTGAAGGAGGCGGTGATGGTGGTTGATATTGGCGGGACGACGACGGATGTAGGGTTGTTGCTGGCGCACGGGTTTCCGAGGCAGGCGGCGGCGTTTAGTGAGTTTGCGGGGGTGAGGATGAACTTTTCGTGTCCGGATGTGAAGAGGTCGGTTTCCTCCCCCCTCTCCTTGTCTCTGTCGTCTTGTTGCCGCGCAGTTGTCTTTTGGCGTGGAAACTGACACCCCCTTCCCCAGCATCGGCCTCGGCGGCGGTTCCATCGTCCGCAAAGACTCCTCCACCGGCAAAATCACAGTCGGCCCCGATAGCGTCGGCTACAAGATCCAGACCGAAGCCCTTATCTTCGGTGGCACCGTCCCGACCGCCACCGATTACACCGTCGCCGCGGACCTTGCCGTCAACATCGGTAACCGCGCCGCTGCCGAGGCCGCCATCGCTAAGCCTGATGCCGAGAGCTTCAGAGCCGTCGTGAAGAGGATGCTCGAGGGCATCATTGACACTATGAAGACGTCCCCGGACGACTTGCCTGTCTTGCTTGTGGGCGGTGGCGCGGTCGTTGCGCCGGATGAGTTGAAGGGCGCGTCGAGGGTTCTGAAGCCCAAGTTTGCGGGCGTGGCTAATGCGATTGGTGCAGCGATGGCGGGCGTAAGTGCCGTTATCGACACCGTGAAGTCGACTGAGAAGAAGACCACAAAGGAGCTTCTTGAAGAAATCTCGAAAGAGGCGATTGAGAAGGCGGTTGAGGCTGGCGCGTCCAAAGAGACAGTTAAGATTGCCGAGATGGATACGCTGCCACTGCAGTATATCGCTAACAAGTCTCGCTTCATTGTTCGCGCGGCTGGAGATTTTGACTATGCCCGCGCGAACGAGGATACGTTGCTAGACGACGAGGAGAATGTCTACGTAAACGGTGAGATGGCGGAGTACGAGAAGTCCGGGAAGCGCGAGATCGCGAAGCCGAAGTCGAAGCAGCAGGCATACGCTCTGGACTCAGTCGATATTGCTGCCTACAGGCCGAACGTCAAGGACCGGGTGTGGTATATCTCCGAGACGGATTTGCACTGGATATCGATCGGCTGTTACATCCTCGGTACCGGCGGTGGTGGCAGTCCCTACGCGAGTATGCTGCGGCTGAGGAGCATGCTGCGAGCAGGTGCAGTGGTCAGAGTCGTTAGTCCAGACGATCTGAAGGATGATGATCTTGTCGGATGTGGCGGAGGTGCTGGTTCGCCTACTGTCGGAATTGAGAAGCTTGCGGGAGATGAGTAAGTACATCCAAGCGCATTGAGGGCTTTGCTGACTTCAGCACAGGATGATGGAGGCTCAGGAAGAGCTGTACGGCCTGGTCAAAGATAAGGCTACCCACATGATTGCGCTCGAGATTGGTGGCGGCAACGGTCTTCAGGGCTTGATTCTCGGCGCCAGCACCAACATGAATATCCCCACGGTGGATGGCGACTGGATGGGCAGGGCGTATCCGACGAAGTGGCAGACTACTCCCGTGGTTTTTGCAGAGAGGAGGACTGTCTTCATGCCAACCACAATGTGCGATGGCAACGGAAACGTCGTGGTAAGTTCGAAATGTCGACTGTTTAGCGAACATAAGCTGACAACTGGCACAGTGGATGACCAAGGCCACCAGTGATGAGACGGTAGAGAGAGTCTTCCGAGCTGGTCTCTCCGAGCTGGGTTCACATGTTGGGTGCGCCGAGGGACCTGTGACTGGGGGTGAGTACTGCAGAAACCTTGACGTGAGTGTATTTAGGAACTAACAGTCATAGCCGAAACGAGGAGATGGGCCGTCGAACATACCATCTCGCTTTCGTGGCGCATCGGACGCGCTGTACACAAAGCGCGTCAATCTAACCGCATCGATACAGTTGCCGAGTCCATCGTCGAAGAGGTCGGCGGCAGTGGCGCTGCGAAGGTGCTCTTCAAGGGCAAGATCATTGGCGTGGAACGGACATTGCGGAACGGCCATGTCTACGGTGAAGTCATCATCGAGGCTGCCGAAATCAACGACAATGGATCGGAAACAAAGGAATTCGAGGGCAAGATCAAGATCCCATTCAAGAATGAGAATATTGCGGCGTTCAAGGTGAAGGAGGACGGCTCAGAGGAGACGCTTGCGATTGTACCAGATCTCATCTCGTGCATTGATGCTCAGAACGGAGAGGCAATTGGATCGCCGGAGTATCGGTATGGTCTGCTGGTTATCGTCCTGGGCATTACCGCGTCAGACAGGTGGACGTCGAGCGCTCGTGGTGTTGAGCTTGGTGGCCCGAAAGCATTCGGTCTGGACGATTTGGAATACAAGCCCATTGGCAGGTTTGAGAAGCCGCGGAGTGTTATTGACGAGTACTCGAAGTAAGTAGAGGACAGACTGGTCCGAATAAGTTAAATCTAAGAATTCTCCACTTGAAAGACACGAGATCAAAAATAAAACAACACTTCATAGGCCCATATCGAGAAGTGGGCAGGTAACGTCACGCAAACGCTGGGGCCGGCGAATGACAGGTGGTCGACCTCTTGGCCGGACATGCGTAACAGAACAAACACAAAGGGGATCGAATGCAATTACAAGGAATTAGTTCATGTTACATTACTTTGTGGCTTCTGAACGTGGTTATTACAATTCGACATAAACTTTCGACTCTCTTTAGTAGACGCTGATGAAGCCATTGCTGCTGACGAGCTCGCTTGCATCGGTAACATCGGCGACGTTCACGGTGACGTTGAAGTAGCTGATATCACCGCTGTAGCGAGCACCGGTAAGAGAGAAGAGGGAAGCAGTGATGATAGCATCGCCCTTCTGGAAGTCGGCCGGGATGGTAAGGGGAACACTGATGTTCTGGATGATGTTGGAGAGCTCTACAAAAAAAGCGATCAGTAATCCAGAGCTAGTCATGGCATGTATTGAAGTTGCTCACCAGGTCCAAGGGTCTTTTGAGTTAGGAGCTGGGTGCCTAGAGTCTTCTCGTAGGCATACTGGGTAGGCGCTATACCGAAGGCAATCGAGACATCGGCAATGGACTGAATGTAGTTCTCGGTGTTGATGAAGGCGGTGAAGTTGGAGCCGGTGGCAACCTGCTTGGGGACGGTGATGCCGGTGATCCGGGCAGCAGCGAGAGAGGAGAGAGAGACCAGGCCGGCGAGGATGGACTTGGAGAAGTGCATCTTGGGCAAGTGATGGGTGGTGGGAGGAGATTGGCTGCTGTCTATTGAGGTGGGGTGTTGAAGATTGTAGGCCCTCGAGTTGGCAGGAGCTATGCAGTCAGGCGCTCTATGCTGCTTTTATATCGGGCGTGGCATGGGTGCAAACAGTAGGGGGCCGGCCATGTCATGCATCCGGGCGGTTCCATGTCCAGCTATGATCACCGCCCGAGCCGGCCGTGTGCTGACGGATGAAGGCGTCCAGCTGCAGCTCGATGGGTTCAATTCAGGAGCTACGGGGCGGCCAGCTGCATTGAAGAAGGCGGCAGTTGAGCCCGCCAGCGCGGAATACGAGGCGGCGACGAGGCAGTGAGAGAGGCCAAGAGAGGCGTCCGGGGGAACGAGGCTTAATGTTGGAGAGATGACGTGCAAGCCTGCGCACGGGCCGGGTTACATCAGGCCCCCGGCCGCGGAAACAACGACCCTGCTGCTGCATATTAAGAACAAGCTTCCAGATCTCGCTTCTCACACGCCGCAGATCAACGCGCGCCTCTTGTCCTCGTGTCCTCGCTGACGCAGTAGCTCTCCGTAGACCGCTCGACACTTAGTTGCGACGACGACGACTCTAATTCTCTCACTCTGTATTACACATGGATGCAGGACTCGCGCCACAGGGAAGTTGTTCGAGTCTCGATCCAGTGGACTGCAGTCTGCCTTTGCTTTGTCTTCCCTCTCCTCATCTATGCTTGTAGCAGCTCAGGGGAGTTTGACTCCAGTTCGGCTGCCGGCTATGGAATTGACTCATACATTGTTGACCGAGCACGCCATTGCTCTCTCGTAGTGGCAATCGCCTGTGGCATCATCACCGCAAATGCTTCCGGTGTCTGCGTTAATTAGCGGTTTGGCTGCTCACCAACATCGCTCCTTGATGGGCCCGCGCAAGCTGACCATAGCGTTCTCTTCCGCGTGCCCTGGCTTTCTTATCTGGTTGGGATCATTAATCTCTATTTACCAAAAGCCTCAGGCCACGAGGTCGCTGCAGCAGCATGTTCGGACTCGACAGACTTATGCCTACGGTTTTGGGTGCAGATATGTTGCACTTCTCTGGTGGTTATTTCTGGAGCCACGACATCTACCGTTTCCCCGATCAAAATCAGAATCGAAGTGGAAGGCATGGCGTTTCGTCACCTCCTGCGCAGGAAATTTTGTTAAGCTCTTCGTTCCTTCCGTGGAGGCATGTTTACTTTCCCCAATCTCAGTTGCCATCCTGAACGGCGACTTTTCACACCCAACGTGCTCTTTGTCACAATCGCGTTCCATCTCAACGGCATCCAGTAGCCACCCATCGTTAGCAGAGAAAACGCTCGATATCCGTTTAGGGACACGAAGCACAACAACCCGTGTGCAAAACCCAATACATGCTCTAGACCTATGTCCTCTCCAAGGCTTACGGACTTTTTAGGTTCCATCACTAAATCCGTGCCAAAACAATAATGATGTCGAGATTCAAAAGAGCCAGAAGAGCAATCAAAGCCCTGTTCCAAAGTGAGTTTTGCCAGCGTCTACATCACTTGTCTCTTCTACAGGCTCCCCTCAGCTCCTGTGTCTCAGATTGACTAACTTCATCGAAGGGAGAGGCAGAGCGCAGAATCATGAGCGAGTGATGGACCAGACAAACGAGCAGCCAGAGAGCCAGCCGAGTAACAGGGCAAGAAACGGATTGCGAGGCAGACAGGAGCGCCCGGATCATCTTTCATACCACATCCGAGGAACCCATATGATCATCGAGAGCCCTGACGCCCAAATTACTTGCTCCTTAGACCATCACCGTCGTCCGATTGATTATCAGGACAGATCCCAGCAAGACGGCCTTGGGGTAGCTATTCACTCACGCTCAGGGAGCCCTTCGCGCGAGGAAAGCGTCCAACAGAGGGATCCGGACGAGGGTGGTTCGGGCTCCGGCAGCCTCAATATCATCGACAACTATTTCGACGATCCCGCAAATTGGGACCGCCCTACAAGCCTTGCGGACCTGCGATCTCGTGACTCTTCTGGAGAACGAACAATACGGGGTCTCCCAGATATACAGCCAGAAAGTAGCCAGCCTACCAATTCGCGGAGCCAAAAACCTTCTGAGAGTCAATCGCGGCCAACCCCCCGCAATACGTCTTTTACTGCTGTGTCAGTGCCCCAAAAACACCAGCGAGCCATCAATTACCCTTACGAGCCTCCCGAAGGTCAGCCGGTTAGACGAATGCCCCAAACAGGAAGCGGCGCCTGGACTGCTAACAGTGAAGCAGAAATTCTATACAGCGCCTCCATCGCCCACCTCTTCTGACTCCAAGCTTATCTTGCACTCTAGCCCAGTCATATCGCAACAACCCGATGAGCCAGCCTTCAGCCGCACTGCCGACGGCTGCTACCTGGACCCTTCCCGACACGACCGGCCGATTTCAAGCCGCCAAGGGCATTGGCGTGCAGAGCCGCAGCAACGAACCAGCCGAATAAAGCGGTATGGTCGCGTCCACGTAACTGCGAGCTGTCCGCAACTAGCGGAGTTGGGGTTAAAGGGGACGGACGGGCGAGAATGAGGAAGTGAAGCTGTGCGGTGGAGAGGCTTCGGATGATTAGACTCTGGAGACGAATCCGACCTCTGAGCCAGTGCGACCTGAGTAGATTTACGGGCAAGGGAAAGCAGCGGAAATGACCTTGATGCGAAGACGGGTGGGTTGAGCAAACGAGGCTCTCATCGGCTTGCATACGGAGCTCGTCGACGACAAAGTTGTCACAGCAGATAGAGCACTCGATGTCCGTGCCTGCGCCAGTCAGTGCTGGTCTGGTTGCTGTCAATCGTAGCCTAATGCACTACGGTGGCAGTATGAGAGTGTGAGTAGGCAAGCTGTCGTTTGCGCCTGAACGGAGACTTGGCTCCATGTGGACGCTTTGACGCGGATTTAGGCAGAGTCGGAATGAAATCCTTCCCTTCTAGAAGCGGAGCCAGGTACGACGCACGGCGGGTGACAGCGAGTAGGGCTGAAAGTGGGCGCTTGGCGCTGCCGGCAGCCGAAAGGCTAACCATGGGACGGCGGCACCGACGAGCCGCCGGCGTCAGGTCCCTGCCGCTCGGCGCCTTGCGCGGACGCTTTGCTCCTCCGCCGCAGCCCTGCGTGGCGACGATGATCCCACGGTCGACGGCCAGAGCCTCGCGCCGCATCCTCAGAGATGGGCGCCCCAGTGCGGGCGCAGATGCAGCCTCGCGGAGAGCCCGGCGCCCGGATTGCGCTGGCTCCCGGCGCCCGGTTCTCGCGTGGCGGCTCCCTGCAGGCCTCCAGCACAAGGCCCGTCGCGACGTCTTGGCTTTACTTATCCGCGGCCGCGCGCATGAAACGAAACGCGCTTTTACCGGGTCCAGGGCCAGTCGCCGGGGGCGAGATGAAAAGCGGACAGCCAGCCCGGTGCTGATGGGCATACCGAGCCCTTGCGACACCAACCCTGCCGCTCGATGCTGAGTTGAGCAGCGATCCGCCCCAGGCGATCAACCCGCGAAACAACCACGCTGCACTGTTCAGGTCCGCTGGCTGTTTCCCCCGAGCGCCCCGGCGTGTGTTTCACGCCCGCCAAACAACCACCCGCCCTCTCCCGACTCCTTTCTGCATCCGCGCCGCCCGCCCTTGCGCGTCCTGCTTTCCATCTCCGTCGCTCTGGCAGCGGCGACGCCCCGGACGCCGTCATGATCTCGAGCTCCCACCGCATGCTGCTGGCCGCAGCCTTCTGCATCTTCCTCACCATCCTCCTGCTGCGCCACTCTCTCAGAGTCGAAGAAGCGGTCCCAGACCTGCCCCAAGACGCCGAGTCGCTGTTCCCGCAAGACATCTACGCCAACAAGTCCGTCGCCGTCCCGCTGGCCTCCGTCTTCGAGGACCCTGCGACCCCCGAAGGGTGGCGATTCCACCCTGCCCGCGATGCTCGCAACTACGGCCTCAGCGAGGAGCAGTGCGACTTGACTTTCCCCAACCTCTGGATCGAGATCGAGCGCTCGACCAGGCAGCGGAGAAACGCGGGGAACGTCACCAAAGAAGACTTGGACCTATCCTGGCGCAACGAGGCGGTCACGCGCTGCATGATCTACGACCACCAGGTATCTTTCTCACTGCTTACCCTCGCCGACCCGCCCCAACTGACTCAGCTGTAGCTCTACATCCTCGAGACCAAGGGCACCACCCACCGCCGTGACTACCGCGAACGCACCCTCGCTGTCCTGCAATCTATCAATCGCGCTGTTATCGCTTACAATGGCCCTCTCCCGAACATCGAGTTCACCTTCTGCGTGGATGACTGGGTTTACAATGAGATGAACAACGACGACGCGCGGCCTGTTGTCTGGGGTTTCACTCGTCAGCCCGAGTGGAAAGATGTATGGTTGATGCCTGACTTCGGCTACTGGGCGTGGCCCACTGAGCCGGTCGGCGAGTACACGGATGTGCGGAACCAGATGGGCACGCGCGAGAAGGCGCTGTCGTTCGCCGAGAAGAAGCCCCGGGTCGTCTGGCGCGGAGCTCTCATGACGGAGCAGCGCCAGGTTCTGATTAAGCAATGGCATGGGAAGCCGTGGAGCGATATCGAGCCCTTCGACTGGAGCGATCCCGACATTGAGAAGAAGTACCTGAACATGCCTGATCACTGCCAATGGCAGTACGTGCTGCACACCGAAGGTTCGTAGTCATGCATATTCTCTCCAAACATCACAAACTCGATCTAATCTCCTCGACAGGCCGCTCCTACTCTGGCCGCCTCAAGTACCTCCAGAACTGCCACAGCGTGCCCATCATCCCGGAAATGAAGTGGATCGAGCCGCACCACCAGCTGCTCATCCCGCAGGGCCCGGCGCAGAACTACGTGCCCGTCAAGTACGACTTCTCGGACCTCGAAGCGAAAGTAGAGTACTACCTGAAGCATCCGGACGAGGCCGAGCGCATCGCCGACAACAGCGTCGCCATGTTCCGCGACAAGTACCTCACGCCTGCCGCTCAGGCGTGCTACTGGCGCAAGCTCTTCCGCTCTTGGCGAGAAGTCAGTTTCGAGCCCGAGCTCTCCGAAGATTACGGAAAGCCGCGCGGCATCCCGTTTGAGACTTACGTGTAAGTTTGCCATTAGGGTTCCTCTTCGGAGCTAGTCTCGGCCTGATCGATGATGGTCGTTTGTGACGAGCGTTTGCTGATGTTGACACAGCCTGCTCGATATCTATGACTCGAATCCCTGGGTGGACCCCGAACCCGCGGTGTAAACGAAACAGATTTGATATCCGTTTCGACCCGCCTTTCCTTTTTACTCTGACGCGTGTGGCGACGGCGATATCGGGGCAGGCATGCACCCGATTAGAAAGTGGAGTTATTGCGCTCGGACGAAACGACTTTTATTCTTTGACTGGTTTTTGCTCGATAGCGGAGCTGCCAGAAGCACTTTAGCGGAATATTGAACGCAAAACGGCCGAAACTGTAGAGCTGGCCAGCAAGGGATCTGAGCATGCGTAGTATGCTTGCTGTTGGAACTGTACTTTCCATAGAAGGAAGGCAGGCGGCGTTGACGGATTGCTCTTTTCTGGGGGATGCGATGCTGCGACAATACCCTCTCGTTACTGCATTCTGCTTCTGCGCGGAGGGCCTGCTTGAAAGTTCATACGTGGAAATGGTCCAAATGAAAATTCGGTCGGAGTTTCCATGAATGATGTGCGTGAGAAATCCACGCTGGAAAACTAGGAGAGCAGGGCGGAATGTACGGAGATTGAAAGCTCGATACTGCGTAACTTGTATTGTTTTCCTCTATGTAAGCTAACTCATTGAGTCTATTGTGTTGACTCGCCAAGGTGCAGGAAAAGGAAAACTGAGAAGTCAAACCAACGGACATACCGAAAATTAGTGATGGTTTTGCTGCTCCGCTCAACACACCACCAGGCACGCAATCCATCCCCAGAGGGCACGCCATGCCCCCTCCTCCACCACAACCACTCACCCACTCACTCACTCACTCTTTACCCAACCACTCCCCCGCCTCCGCCCTCTCACACACCTTCTTCAACACCCCCGCCGCCCACTCAAAATCCTCCATCTCCAAATACACCATCGCGCTCAACCGCACCCACCACCCTCCCGCATACTCAATCAACGCCTGAAACCCCCCATACTCCATCACCATCGTCTCCGCCGCCCAATTCTTCACCAGCGCCGGCACCCTCTCCCTTCCCACCCCCTTCCCCTCCGCCACCCCCTCACACACCCCCAACTCCAACGGCAACCGCACATTCGCAAAGAAGCACCGCCCCAGCGTCCCCGCCTCATTCTCCAGCACCTCCGTGCCCAGCAGCTGGGCCACGCGCGCCCCGCCCTCGCGGGCCAGCGTCTCGCAGTAGGTGCGGATGGCGGCTTCGCCGCCGAGGGAGTCGCGGTACGCGAGGGCGGCGGGGATGCAGAGGTAGGGCGAGGTGTCGATTGTGCCGGTGAAGGCGAAGTTGGTTTCGAAGGGGGTGTCCGGGCTGGGGGGGAGGGGGTTGATGGAGGTGGGGGTGAGGGGTTTGAAACCGTGGCTGGTGGGGAGGGTGCTGCGGATGAGGGGTTGGTTGCGGTGGGGGACGTGGAAGATGGCGCAGCCGCGGGGGGTGAGGAGCCATCTGTGGGGGGTTAGTTGGTGAAAGGTCAGGAGGAGAGGAGGGGGGGGGAGAACGAGGTACTCACTTGTGGCAATTGCTCACGAAGAAATCCGGATCCAACTTCCCCAGGTCAATGTCAACTTGCCCCACGCAATGCGCCCCGTCGATCAAACTCAACACCCCCAACTCCCGACACGCTTCCGTCAACGCTTCGAACGGCATCCGCACCCCGGGCAAGCTGACCACCGTGTCGAAAATCGCCACCTTCACCCTCCGCCCCGCCTCCTCCTCCCCCCTCACCACCTCCCGAAACCTCCTCAGCAACTCCTCGTCCTCGATCGGGAAAGTGTACTCCACCTTGGCCGCCCGCGCCGGCGTCGTCTCGCAGATGTACTTGACCGTGTTCTCGCACGACCCGTAGATGGTCGCGAAATACACGATCACGTCGCCCTCGTCGTACACCAGGTTGCGCAGAACAGTGTTCACGCCCGTCGTCGCGTTCGGCACGAACACGACCGTGTCGACCGGCGCGTTGAGGTAGCGCGCCAGCTGCTCACGTGACTTCTTGAGCTCCCTCGGGTAGTCGTAGCGGATGAATTGGTCGGGGCGCGCTTCGGCGAGGTCTTGCCAGCGGCGGAGGGCGGCTTGCACGCTGCGGGGGTAGGTGCCGAAGGAGCCTGGATGGGGAGGAGTGGGGGTTTAGCTGGGGGATGGAGTGGGTGGGCGCGCGGAGGCGGGAAGGGGAAGAGGAAGAGGAATGCGCTTTTCATCACTGACCATGGTTGATGTTGATGTAGTCGTCGTCGAAGAGGAAGTCTTTGCGGAGCTTGTGGCCGAATGGCGAGGAGGAGGTGGTGGTTCTGATGGTGAGATCGCCCATGGTGGTCTTTTGTGTTGAGGTACCGCGGGGTACGCGTTGATAGAGGGGAGTTGGGAATGACGTCACGCTCTGAGCTCTAAACAAGCCAGCGGATGTGATGGTGATGTTTCAGGAGCACTGCGAGCGTGGCCGAATATTTATGGCACTCTAAAAAAAAGTCCACACCTCTAGCTCGTGAGTCAAGAGGATCCCGGCCGGAAAGCGGAGCTTGTCAAATCGCGGGGAGCGAAGGGCGCAGCCGATAATCCTGCGAACCCCGGCCGATAACCATCTCCAGCTAGACAACGGCGCGGCTGAAGAGCTAATCCCGACGGCAACCGGCTGCGAGATAAGGGCAGCACTGATGAGTAATGACTCAGATGCACCTCCCATTTCTTTGAATGGAATTTTTTGATTTCATTCTCGAGCTACCTTCCGTCTCTTCATTAACGTCGTGTCCAATCTTCCTCAACAAGCGCCGGACCGGTCTTCCCGGCGTAATTACCTAATCTTCAAAAAAGCCGCCCACTGAGAAAAGAAGTGACACCACCAGGGTAAAGTCTCTTGTCGAATCGAAAAAAAGGAGTAATTTCTTGAAGACTGCTCAAAGACCAACGGAGATCCGTCGCAGAGCCACTTAAATCGTTGTCTGATACATCGCCGCGCTTATCTTTACTCTCCGCCTGTACTGGTCCCTGAATCTAATCCGACCATAAGTACCAAAACCAACGACGGCGAAGAATGCTACCGTCCAAACCATCGTGATGATCAAGCCCGTGGGGAAGAGCAGGTTGGTTGGCAACGTCAAGCCGGGCACTTGGAGAGGAGCGAGGCGGTAGCCTGGGATGAGGAAAGACACGGCGTTCGCGACGTTGGAGATAGATGCGTCAGAGGCGGAAGTGGTGTTTGTGGATCGTTGAGAGAAGACACCGTTGAGGAACGAGGCCTGAGTGGCGGAGATGGTGGTGGAGAGAGGTTGGTTGGTCTGCGGAGAGCGGGCGGTGAGCTCGACCGTGGGCACGAGCAGGTTTTGCATTTCCGGCCTAAAGATATTGTGTTAGTGTGGGCCGAAAGCTGGCTACATTGAGTCCACTTACGCTGACTTGGTGTTGTCCAGAGTGTCCTGGTTGACTTGGCCCACGTACATGAGCACCTTGATCTCTTGCGGCTGACCCGGCGAGGGTGCTTGACGACGTTCCAAACCCTTCTCCTCGGTCATGATGATCTCCCGCACCTTGATCGGTGGCCACGACAGGACCGTATCCAAGTCCCGCTTCTGTGCCGACGAGTTCGCAGCTTGCACGGTGGCGCTTGCATAAGACAAGGTCATGCTGATATCGGCAGCAGTGACTCCCGTCCAAGGATCAAAGGGCGCCGTCATGTTGTACATGCGGAGCTCAGCTTCGAAGACTCCGGTTCTGTTGTTGAAGAAGGGAATGTTGTAGCACACAGCCAGGCCGCTGGGGTTATTGCCCCGCATGGCCAGCCCGACCATGGCGGCGTCGCATGCTCCCTTGGTCTGGGTATTCCATTGGGCCAGGTCGACGGAGCCGTTGGTCGCGGGTGTGGTTGAGATGGTGTTGGGTGAACTTTGGGATGAATCTCCGCTTTGACGGATCTCGAGAGAGTGGAGGAATTCGTGGGCCTGCTGCATCATCGCGTCCTCGTAACTAGGCGCTCGTCGGTGAAGAGCATGCAGCAGATGGCCCTGGAAGGACTTGGCGGAGACATCAGCGGAGTGTCCAATTACTAGCAGACAGCCCAGGAAGGCAGCCGGTGGGCGCATGTTGTACTGTCCAGCAGTGCGGCTGGGCCGGATTAGGTAGCGGGGTGAAGCAACGAGCGTGGATTTGGGTATTACGAAGAAGTAGAAACAACAAAAGGCTGTCCAGCAGCTTACCCAGGAAGAGCAACGGAGAGAGAGGAGCAGAGAGCGGCGGAGAGGTTAGGATGGAGGGATCGAGCCAAGAAGAAGCCGCATGAAAGCATGACAGTGGCCGGAGGCGGGCTTGACGGAGCTAGACGGGGTCAAACTGTCATGAGAGAGACTCAAGACACAGGAGCATGATGGCGTGACAAGCGCTGTGCGATGGCTTGGTGAAGAAGAGGGTTGACACGAGAGTGCGACGCGGTGTGGGTTGGAGCTTGATGCACGGGGGCGGTGCGGTGATCACGTTAAGCTTCGGCCTGTGCCGGGCAGCCGCCTGGAGCAGCGGGCGGGCCTGCGAGAGCCAATTTTGGACGAGAGCGAGCGGCGGGCGGCACCGAAGCGCTGGCTGCGACAGCTTGGCGGCGGCGGCCCAATCAGCGCGCGCCCGCGGGCCTGAGCACAGGGGTGTTAAGAGCGCCAACGAGCTTCAGCACTGTCGCACCCTTGCCTCGCGCATGCCAGCGGCTGCGGCTCAGCGACCGCCTCGTGGCGCCTGAGCTGGCCGGCGCGCGGTGCCTGAGCGCGCGTGGGGTTCGCTTCGCCTGCAGCGCTGCCCACCGCCAGCGCCCGCCCTATCGCCCGCTGCACGCCCGCCGCCGCCCGGCCACACGCAGCGCTCCGCGACTTGGCCCGCGCTGCACGGCATCAGCTGAGCGCCGCGCTGCGCATCTCTGCTCGCGCTGCGCGGCGGTGGTGGGCGGCGCGGCGAGTTCGCGTGAGACACGTAACAGTGCATATCGGGAATCAGCCTAACCACCGGGGTCCCAAGTCGTGCCCATCGCGTACTCGCCCAACACGCCCAACTCCACGGCCCAAGCACCGTTGCAGTGCGCGGTGCAGCTATCTGCCTGCCAGCGCATCGCCCCGGATACGCGACATCGACGCCCGTCGCCGCGGGCCGAGCGCCCTGGCCACTCAGTACAACTACATCCGCGCCGCGCGCCTCCATCGCGTGCGCTTTTTCCTGTCCTTCTCTCCTGGCCATGTCCCTCGCCCCGCTCGCGGTGTGAAGCGGCGTCCGCGGTGAATTGCGAGCTCGCGTCCGAGTGCGACGCCCTTCCCAGTCTTCCCGGTTGTGCCTCCGCCCTGCCGTCCAATCGCGCGCCCGCAGCCGCAACGATGCAGGCTTCACACTTCCTCCCGGGGTGGTCGACCTCCCCGCCCAATTCTGCGTCGAAGCACCCCTTCCTCCATCAGACAATGTCTGTCTCGAATTTCCGCGACGGCCGCCCGTGGGACTGGCCGCGCTCGCCGCCCTCGCCCAGCGCCTCGTCCTCGTCGTCCGCGAGCCGGAGCATGACCCCCACCAGCAACAACCCGTGGGCCAGCAGCGTCAGCGTCGTGTCGCCCGACACCGAGAGCTCGTCCGGCTCGCCGCCGCGCTTCCTGCCCTGCCCCACGCCGCCGTCAATGAGCTGCAGCGCCACTCCCACCACCAGCCGATGCGCAACTCCCGTTGCCCCGCAGCCGCTCAATGGCGCTAGGCCGTTGTTCATAACCATGGGCTCTCCGGCTCCTGCTTCTCCCACAGACGATAACAGGCAGCAGCCGAAGCTGTCAGACCTTCCGCCGCCCACTCCGAACCCGTTCCGAGAGGCCGGCGTCAGTCTTGCCCCGCTTGCTAATGCCATAATAACCCCGGCTTTGGAGAAGCAGTATGTCCATCGCGAGTCGCCCACGCTCATCAGCCGCCAGGGCTGGGAGAGATCTACTGGCCAGCGAGCGTACACCTGGGCCCTGGGCAATTCCCGGACCGCCTTGTTGTTCTTGATGTGCGACGACATCGCAGCTTGGAGGCGGGCTAGCTTTTACTGGCTAGAAGACTCCAAGCTGCCTTTCGAAGAGGCCGATCTTGAGGGCATTGCTACTAACCCGAAGAAGGTCGTCGAGAACCAGTGGCGCGTCTTAACCCGAGAACTTCCACAGAACGGCCACCACACCGACTTCCAGCCGCGAGAGGTTGTGCCCCTCAAACAAGTCAGTGCTATTACCACCCCGGGTCCTGAGAAGAAAGCTGTCGACAAAGTTCGCTGGATGGGCGAGGACAACGGTCGCGTCTACGTCCGCAAGTTCTTCACTTTCGAGCGCCACGCTGAAAAGCTGGGGTTGCTCAGCCAAATCCAGAAGCTCAAGACTCTGGAGCACCAGAACGTCGCCAAAATCGTGTGTTCTTATTCTCACGGTGCCACTGTCGGCTTTGTCACCGCGCAAGCCCAGCTTACTCTGGAGGAGTATCTGCAGCACCCCATGGCATCGACCCGTCCCGGCCTTCTCTTGACTTGGATCAACGACCTCACTCAAGCCCTCGCTTACGTCCATTCGATGGACCTATTGCACCAGTCTATCAGGCCCAATAAGATCCTCTTGGATGGGCCTCGGATCCTGTTCTCTGCATTTGGCATCTCGACCGATAATACTAGCACCTCGCCGCGCGGCTCACCACGCAGCTATTCCGGCACCAACTTAAACCTGCCGACTAATAACACCATTAGACCCCTGAGCGATGCTGCTTATGTCTATGCTGCTCCGGAGGTCGTCGCACGCCAAGGTCAAGGTCATCGCTACCGCACTTCGGCCGACATCTTCAGTCTCGGATGTGTCTTCCTAGAGATGTTGACCGTCGCGAAGGGCCAGACAGTGACAAACCTACGTGCTTATCGTGCACACTTCACTCGCGACCAGTCCTTCCATGCGAACCTGGACCGCGTTACATCCTGGCGCAAGCTGCTCTCCCAGCTTAGCAATGGGCACCGTGACAGCCGCATCAACACGGGTCTCGCCAACATCAGCAACCCTCTCACGGGCCTCAGTGGTATCGGCACCGTGGAGAGTCGAAAAGAGGACGAAGCAGCAGAATATCAGGCGCTGAATTTCGTCGGCGCCATGATGCATGCTGAAAGCGCGAGAAGACCAAAGATGCGGCAGCTAGCGCCGGCTATGAAGAGGCTGGACGATACAAGGACAGTGCGCAGGCGGCGCAGCTTCGATGCCGGTGACGCCGCTCACGTTCCCCCGCCTGCCCCGACGCCGATTGCGGCTCCTTTGGGCCTCGGCGCCGCCGGCCTGGGAAGTGTTGGGAGGGGATGGGGTGCGCTTGCGGAGAAGGAGGGCTTCACGAAGGGCAGTTTGATCAGCTTCTGAGACGGAGATGATTCTCGCCTCTGAGTGGTTGCCCTCCTTCTGCAAGCCCCGCCCGTCCTTTCCTCTTCCCCTTCAATTATTTTTTTTTCTTAAATACTCTTACTAAGGTTACAGACCAGTCCAAACCTTGTTTGGACGCCGCCCGACACGAGCCACGCACTTTGCAGCCATTTGATTTGCTTTCCTTAGCCGTCCTCTGCATGCACTCCCAACACGTACACTTTAGCCTGGCATCCAACATGCAGCGCAGCGTCTCTAGCATTTGTCCATAGGCATTTTCTTAGATCTACCTGGGTCGGCCCATCTGTTTGATACCCCTGCTAATTTACATTTTCCTTGTTCTTCATCCGGCACATTCACATTCTCTGAGCAGGGGTTAAAGTTATTCATATCCAACTATGCGATGGCGGGATGGAGCTTTGGTGGATTGAATTTGCGACTTGGGAAGGTTCACCGGATAAGGAATGGACGGCAGGAATATCGGCTGGGATTGGTCACGGTGCACGGGGGAGATTTCATAAGACAGCGATGGACTGGAGCAACTGGGCGATGGATTGTCGAATTGGAAGGCCTGGCGGGTGGGAACGCATGGAGTATTGCGCAAGTCTCGGCGCTTCAGTGAACATTGTTTTCCTCACGGAGTTTGATGATTTACGGGGGTGCACACAGGAGTGAGGGCACAGGAGCATGGGGAAGAACTGTAGATGGAACAGCTTTTACATTTACACACTACTACCGCTCTCGGAGGCACTGGGCTGGAAAGGCACGGACGGACTCACGGCTGATTCTTAGGACGGGACTGAGCGGATACATGAGACAGTTGGAACTTCACGTAGCGGCTTGCTTACACTCGGAACCACGCACATCCGAATACTTGCCCCCCTTTTTTCTCTCTCTCTCTTACACTCAAATCTCATCCTCCCCCGTTTTGCATGATTGCTTCATCTTCAAATTATTTGGAAACTTGCGCAGAAATTTGCCCGCGGTCGTCGATATGGGATTCGTCACCACCATGAACTTTTTGGGGTTGTGTTTTTCTTTTCGGATTCCTGCGTAAGCTCTTGACAGCGGCACTTCCTCAATAGATGTTTAACAGCGTCAAGACAACACACAGATTGAAGCTTTCAAATTCCGCAGTGAGATGCTTATTCGATGACGGTGGCGTCCAGCATGAAGCTTTATCTTACTGCACTTACTGCACGAAACTGTTCAAGTCTGAGAGTGAGTGGAGGCAGTGGCAGAGCCTCCACTTGCGCTATATGCTCCGACTCTTCCACACGACACTCAAACTCATATACCACCATGAGCACACAGAGAAAAGTGGAATCGGTTCTTCCCCAGGCGACTCCCGTGCCGGTTCGGTTGCTTCAACGGCTCTGCTGAAGGTTTTTTCTCGACAAGTAGACCGCTCCGGGAAACAGCCGACCTGTTTGGGCAAAGTCCGAGCGAGCTGCGCATGCTAAGTCATCGGTCTCGATACATCACGGGATTGAGCATGTTGGGATAGCATCGTGTTTACTGTCTCCTGGATCTAGTAACGTGGGGCCGGTACCGCAACAGTCATTTCCAGCATTCAACGACAGACAGGCTTTCGGCTAAGCCATCGAAGAAAGTTAAGACAGCGTTTTGAGAAGGCAAATAGATCAGTGAAGTACTAATCCACACGACTGCATTCCAGCTCGAACTCTCCCTATTCCATATGTGAGATTTCAGCCGTAAGCTTTTTAGCTGGCATGTGACGCTTCCTGCTTGCACCTCACGACGATTGCGAAGTCGATTTCACACCACAGACGTATCTCCTTATCATCGAATTGAGTTGGTGCTGAGGATTAGCACTGCACCTCTTATGCGCTCTCATCCCGCACAGTGCCACGAAAGTAGGGGACACAAACTCGAAGCAGTGATCTGGATGCGAAGAGCGAACCTACTTCACTTCTCCATCCGGAACATTGCTTCAATCCCCCGCGTACAAGCTACTGCGGCCCTGCTGTTGCAATACTTCGCCGACCAACCTTTTTTTGCGAGGGTAATTATGACGTCAAAGGGAAGGTAACGGGCGGGCGCTTGTGGGAGTCACATCAACCGTCTTGATATCAGCCCCGTCCCCGCATGCGGGGTCAGCAACATCACCCCCTCGCCCACTCCATCAATCTAACCACGGTACCGTCAAACCGCCCTGCAGATCAGCAACTAGACGCACAACGCCATAGACAGCACATGCACCTCGGCAGCTAGAGACGGATATAAGACAGACGGCATGGCTTACCTTTTGGCTTTCTCCGCAGTCTCCTTACCAACCCTCCTTCCCTCAATTCTCTCAAGCCTGACTCCGTGAACCTTCTACTCCCCACCATCTTTCTCCTACCACCCCCTCTCTAACACTCCCACCACCACCATGCACGGCAAAATCGCCCTCGAAGAAGCCTGGGCCATCCCCGAAAGCTTCAAAAACTACGACCCCTCCACCCTCGCCCCCAAAGGCGTCATCGGCGGCGACCTCATCTCCAACCTCCTCGAC
This sequence comes from Neofusicoccum sp. Z2, assembly GCA_037356115.1. Lineage (NCBI taxonomy): Eukaryota > Fungi > Ascomycota > Dothideomycetes > Botryosphaeriales > Botryosphaeriaceae > Neofusicoccum > Neofusicoccum sp. Z2. Next base: position 364,823 of record JBAWJY010000016.1, read on the forward strand.
GTGCACTCCGCACGCCTCTCCCAAATGGACGCCAACGGCATCGACCTCATGGTCCTCTCGCTCTCCTCGCCAGGCGTGCAAGGCGTCGCCGACGCCGCCGAAGCCGCCGCGCTAGCCGCCATCGCCAACGACCGCCTCGAAGACGCCGTCCTGCAGAACCCGCACCGCTTCGCGGCGTTCGCGGCGCTGAGCATGCACGAGCCGCGACAGGCGGCCGCGGAGCTGCGGAGGTGCATGGAGAGGAAAGTGGGGTTTGTGGGAGCGTTGGTGAATGATTTCCAGAGCGCGGGCGGCGAGGGGGGGAATGGCATGCTTTTCTACGATCAGCCCGAGTACGACGAGTTTTGGAGTGTGGCGGAGGAGCTGGGGGCGCCGGTTTATATCCATCCGAGGGCGGCGACGCCGTTGATACGCGAGCAGATGTGGAAGGGGAGGCCGTGGCTGGAGTACTCGGCGCTGGGGTATGCGAATAGGGTGAATATGCATGTGTTGGGGATTGTGACGGCGGGGGTGCTGGACCGGTTTCCGAAATTGAAGATCCTGATGGGGCATATGGGGGAGCACATGTGGGAGCCCCGCTCGGCTGTCCCTTTGCGCCTGCGGCGGGTTGACTGATCTAGATGACTTAGTCCCTACGACCTCTACCGCATCGACCACAAGCTCAACCGCGCCCGCTTCCCGCATATGCCTATGCGCAAGGACCGCCTTGTCCGGGACTACTTTGGCTCCCAGCTCTTCATCACCACCTCTGGTCATTTCTCGACACCCGCGCTCCTCTGTGCCATGCAGGAGATCGGAGCGCACAGCATTATGTTCTCTGTCGATTACCCTTTTGAGAGCATTCCGAACGGTTGTGTGTGGTTCGACGAGCACGTTCCCATTAATGCGAGGGACCTGGTGGACATCGGGAGGAACAACGCCTTGAGGGTGTTGCCAAAGCTGGCAGAGCAACCGCATGCGTTGAAGGTGAAGGAACCGCGAGAGTGTGGAGTTGGCGGGCTGGGGCTGAGGAAGGGGGACGAGCAGGAAGTGGAATATGGACTTTACAACCGACATTGGAGTGAGAGGACGGCAAGGAGGTGAGACACTGTGCTGGTGGCTCAGCCGGGGGAAGTTTTGTTACGCCAATTGATCTGCAATTACCCAAATTGTTGGCCGCTGTGGGCATATCCATGACGAGCACAAGCTCCACTCATCCAACATAATCCGAACGCATATTATCATTCTTCACCTATCCCTACAAACACCCACGAGTAACAACAACTACCATAACTAAAAGTTGACTACCAAAAAACATCTCAAAGTCGAAGAGTAGAAGCAGAAGAAGAAACAAAAAGGGGAAGCTCCTCTTTCTCCCCCCATCTCCCATGGAAAAGTGAAAGAACCTCTCCAGAGATATATAACGCCCACGATCGGATAAAATTTTTCCATGCTGTCCTTTTTTCCATCCACAGGCATGATGATGATGATGATGATGACGACGACGAACGATGCACGTAAAGCCTCCCCTCTCTTCCTTCCACTTCACACACATATCTCATACCACATACCATTCCGCGCATCGGAGACACACGCACTCCAAACAAACCAGCCGTGTGTCCCGCGCGCGACCGAAGAAATCTTGAGAATAATCATCCATCCATCCATCCATCCATCCATTCACCCTTTCCGCCGTCAGCATTACCAAAAACCCATTACCAGTCATCACTCCCTCTAACCCCTCCATTCACCATCATTCCTCCTCTACATCTACCTCTCTACCTCAGCGACACCCTACTCGCCCTCCTCCCAAAAACACTCGGCCTCCTCTCCCCCATCGGAGACCCCCTATCCACCAACTCCACCGGCGGAATCCCCGCCTTAACCTCCAAAATGCGCTGCAACAAACCCTGCACGCTCCTCTGCAGCTCGAGCCCCATCTCCCTGTTCAGCAGTCCCACGATCAACGGCGCGAAGACCTTGACGTGCTTGTCAAAGTCTTGTTCGGGGAAGCCGGCGTAGCCGTCGAGCACGTCGATGACAACTGGGCGCCAGGTGACGATGTTGCGCTGCTGCGTCTCCTCGTCGAGCTGGATGTACGACGACACGATGTCGACGCAGAGGGGGATGAGGGCCTGTTCGGTGTTGGCGCGGTTGAGGCGGCGTTCCGACGACGTGTCGTGGTACATGCGGAAGAGGATGGAGACGTAGACGGCGGCGGAGCCGGATTCTTGCTTGAGGAGGTTGGGCGGTTGCTTCATGAAGCCCTCGCGGAAGAGCTTGGTGCGCAGCTCGCGGTCTTCGTTGAAGCGCTTGGCGAACTGGTACGACTTTTTGAGGAGCATCATCAGGCGTAAGAGCTGGGGCGATGGGATCTGTGCGTAGACGTCGTCGTTAGAGAAGAGCTCGTTGACCGTCTCGATCATGAGCAGTTGGAGGACGCATTTCGTGATGATCTGGTTGAAGAAGCGCCTGCGGGCTGCCGTAACGACGACTGGCGCTTGTTGAAGACCATCTTGGGGTCGGTAGTCCTCAAGCTCTGCGTGGGCGGAACCGTTGGTATGACCGTCATCAGAAGAGACGGCCGCGGAGCCACGGCGCGGACTCATTAGACCGTGGATGCCAAGCGCATGAGGATCTTCCATCTCACTCCTGTCGTCCGAATCAAGCGGCAAGTCGGAGAGGCTCTGAGTGTCAGAGGCCGGAGCCTTTGGCGTCTTGGCACCGTTGAGAGTCGGCGTGTAGGATCCTGACGTGGCTGCGGAGAATAGAGCAGTAGCTTCAGTCCGTTGGAACAGGTCCACAAAAGCGCTCACAATCTTCTCCCAGTGCTCCGGCGTAAATTTGGAGACGTTCTGGTGCACAAGCTGCTGCAGACAGTTGCTGCCGATCCTTGCGAGAGTATCGTTCTCTTGACAAATGCAAAGTGCGAGAAGTTCAAGGAACCTATCGAGCATGTACTCGAGCGCCTCGAAGAAATGCGTGAAAAGGTTTATCATGTGGCGAAGGGCCTGAATGAAAGTTGTTGACAGCCAGACCGTAAGCTCCTCATGGTTCAGTGCGTTAGACATCTCAGACTTGGATCGAAGGACCATGAAGATGGGGTACAGAATCTGGCGCCAAAGGGTGTCCCAAAACTCCCGTGGGAAAGCAGCACCGTACTGAGTCAAGGTTTCGAAGAGATATGTCAAGGCTCTAAAATGTTTATTAGCTCTCAAGTTTCTCGACCATATCAGTCCGTCGTGAGCTTACCTTGACCGGACCTCCAAGTCATCTCCCGTCATTAGAACATCATGATAAGCGAACAGCACAGGGAACCAGAACTGCTCCTCTTGCGTCTGGCGAGTCGGCTGCTTAGGCACCCCAGCAGCCTGAGGCTCGTCCTTCGGCTTACCCGAGTCGATAGACAGCGGGCATTCGGGTGTTCTTAGCATCTTCGGAACCGTAGATTTGAGAGTCTCGATGGCCTGCAGCGACTTCCTCTGGAATTTGTGGTTCTTCGAGAACTCAGTCAAACAGACGACCAAGTCCGCGAAGGCGCCCTGGGAGATCACGACACCAAACCTGGTGTTGTAGACCTGGGTAATGTTGTCAAACGCCAAATTGACAATGCCCTCGTATGGCTCTCGCGCAGCCACAGTGAAGACACCGAACATAGTCCGCCAACCACTCCTGATGTTCTCTCCTCTTGCCTGGATCATCTGAATCAAGCAACGCAAGACCATATCCTTGACAGTGACCGCGCTCGTGTTCTTCATGATGTGCTCGAACGGCTTCAAGAAATCTTTCTGGAACTTGAAACCAGGCAATTCTCCGATTTCCAAGAACTTCATTGACAGTTGACGGAGCGAGTTCAGGGCGAAGAAAACAACGTTGGTGTTGGTGTGACAACCAACTTGGTTGAAGTGTTCTCCAAGAATGTGCCAGATGTTCGTCCATTCGAAACGCACACGGGTCATGTTGTAGCTGCTGATCTCAACTAGCTTCTGCAGACTGTACGTGCGAGGCGATTCGCTCTGACCGGAGGACTGGATTTCTTGCCAGCTGACCTGCGTCAAGGCCCTGACGAACTGCACAATCGCTTCTCCAGAAAGATTGGCAGTGTTCGTGAAAATCCTGTCAACTGCCCGAACCATGTCTGCAGATCGACTCTCAGCAGCTGCCTCGGACTGGTAGAGATTGGAGGTCCCTGATCTTGGCCTGTTCCTATTTGGCACTTGAAGAGATTTTCTTGACGGGGTGGAAGCCTTGGAGGACACGGAATTACTGCGCATCAGATCGGGAACAGCGGTGTCTTCTATGCCGGCAGAGATGAGCTGGAACCGGTCGAGCTGGCTGATGCATGTGAGAATATCCCGCCACGATTCCTTGAGCAAGTTACCCTCATGCTGCGCCACATCCAAGAGCGCGTACAGTGCCTCGATGTTCTTGGCCTTCATCTCGTTGAGGTTGTAGAGATTCGTAAATCGTGAGAGGGAAGCAACAAAGGCTTGGCGAGGGTCCTCGAGGTCAAAGAGACAAGCGATACGGATGGCAAGCTTTTGCCCTTCCATGCAAAGCTTGATAATTTCGAGGTTATGTGTATCCTGGGCTTGACCCGACAGCGCCGTGAGGAACGGCATCCATGTCACTTGGAACATGGGACCAATATGCTTGAAAGATGACGCAGGGATGAACTTCGAGACTGGGAAGCGGGATGGTCCTCTTCTCTGAGCCCGAAGTAAACTTTTGTAGAGCTGTTCGGTCCTGTTGGCCATCTGCTCGGAAGCTTGGATGTAGGCCTCCCTCTGTAAATCACGACCAACATTGGCAAGAGCCTGTCCGATGTTGCCCGCTAGACCTTGGTTGGTCTGTGGCAGCATTCCAAGATTTGCGGCAGTTTCGCGTTCCGTGTCAAGGACGATTTCGTTGCTGGCAATCTCCTCGAAGATCCCCTTGAGATACTCGTCTGGCAGATCCGCGTTGTCGTTGATGCCCCTGTTGTTCTTAATGAAATCCTCGGGGGTCATGCGACGACCCTTCATTTTGGTGCTGTGTTGATCGGTGTTCAACATAATTACTGAGTAGGCTAGGACGTAGGCGGTGTCGGCATTCGCAAAGGCGCTCGGGTTGCCAGTCATGTACCTCTCGGCAAACTTAAGCATAAAACGATCGATTTTCTGTGCTTCTCCTGGGAGTCGGAAGCTCTGGAGAAAGCGCCGGAGAGCATCAACGAAGCGCGTCCTGTTAAAGTCCATCAGGTCGACAAAAGCGTGCATGATCTTGACGTTCTCATCATCGCCTTCTCCGAGATATTCACCGAGAGCCTTCTTGTCAATTTGATCGTTCGATAAGAGGAACCTCGCGATGTCCTCGGGAGAATTCGAAGGAATGAAGCCATCCTTGAGCAAGAGCTTGATTCCCTTCTTTGGCTTGTAGTTGAACTGGCGGACGGCATGATTCAATGCTGTCTTGCGCTGCTTCGCTTTCTCAAGCTGGCTCGGGTCATCCTCTGGCACTGGAGTGCCTGGTCCGCTGGGAGAGTCTATTGCAGGAGACGATGAAAGGTTCGCTCTGGTATCCATAGAATCGCGCAGATCATCGTGAGAGATTCTCGCGTCGTTCTCGCGCAGATTAGCAGCCGCATCAGAAATACTCTGCTGAGACCAGTTCACCAATGAACGAAGGATTTCGACCAAGGCTTCCAGAGACTCTTGCTTCAAAGAATATTCCGGCGGAAAACCTTGATCGGTCTCGTTTCCAGGCTGAATTGCAACTGTTGCAAGCGAAGGCGGAATTGTCCCACGTGCCTGCCAGTCAGAGGGGCTGATTGCTTGCTTTGCGTGTTGCTCTTGATACGCCTGCTGCTGCTGAGCCGTGATTGCGACTGGGGTGCTTGATATTCTGGAAAGGTGTTCCACGATCTTCTGGAAGTGGTTATCCAACGCCGTCCTGTCGCAGTCATAGTTCAGGTAAATTTCCACAAGCGCCCTTCCGTCGCCTCCCAACCGCGTGAGAATGTGGAGGATGTACTGCTTCTGGAAGGCCGGTGCGGATCGCTTCTCAAGGATTGCCAGATAGATCTCCTTCATAAAGACCTCGATTTCCTTCTTGAGCATTACCCGGAGTTGCTTGAGCATCAGCCAGAAGATCTCGCAGCTAACTTCGAAGACTTGCTTCAAAGAGCTGGCACCATTCCGACTTAGACTGAGGCAGAGGTATTGCTTAATGGCTTGCACAAAAGTCGTGGGCTCGGCGGTGTTGCTGCTTCTGATGGTGGCGTAGGGGGAGATGAAGACGGCAACATTGTTGTGAAGGATGGTATGGATGATGTGCAGCGACAGCAGCTTCGACCTCATGCTCTGAGATCGGACATTCTGGGCCTCTTCCAGGGGTACAGCCTTAGTGCTAAGACGGCACATGGCGCGGAAGACGAGATACGCATCCTTGACGTAGATCTCATCTTCCTCTTCTTCCTCGGTAGGATCCGTGCTTTCGTGACCATCACTAGAGTGGATGGTATTTGTGCGGGACGGCACGCGACGGGATTTGTTTCTAGTGACGAGCGTGGGTGCATTGTCTGCAATCCGTGCGTCGTCAAAACTCTTGCGATTTTCAAAGCTCTGGAGGGTGATCTTGGCACTGCCGTCTTTCTCGACCGGGAGCTCCGATGCATTATCAGGCGCCTCCACCTCCTGCTCGCCGTCGCCATTGGCGTCCACGCCTCCAATGTCACCGCCTTCCGGGGATACGTCGCCAGAACTATTTTTGTGCAGGGATGTCTTGGATAGATTAATCCTTGCTTCCTTTACGCGTAATCTTGTCTTTACTCGCTCGAAGACCGTCCCAACCATCTGGGTCAAAGCACCTTGGGCGACCTGCTGGTTGTTACTGGACTTCGAGTGCAGGAAAATATTGTACGTCTGCCTGACAGCCTTCAGAAGACCGGCTCCGTGCACGACGATCTTGTCGTTCAATATGGCGGAGAGCAACGACTTGAGAATCTGCAGCTCGACGTCGACGTGGGTAGCATCCATCTGGAAACAATCGCATATTGTGTCGATGGCGCGGTCGATGAGCGGTGGCTGTTCCGGAGCGCCGGCGGGGGTCTCGGAGGGATAGGAGAAGTAGGAGTAGCTGATGAGCTTGCCAATGCAGTCGAGGGCGGTGGTGACAACCTGCACCGTGTTCGCTTCGGTCGCGAGGTTCAGCGGCTCGAACAGGATTTCGGGGTCGAGACTGGTGGGGTCGCCATCGCTCTTGATGGCGGACAGCGCCTTCTGGGTCGTGTCGGCCAGCTTCTTGTTTTTCTTCGCATCCTTTGAGGCGGCGATTGTCTCCAATGCCGTTATGACAAAGACCAGCGAGCTGCGCGTGGACGTTCTTGCGGTAGCGTTCGTTGCGGCAGTCGACTGGGAATCAGTGCGCAGGCGGACAGACGGGGACGGCGGGACGGTGTGGTCGGAGGACACGGTGGGCGGGCGGTCGGGCTGGGCGTCTGGCAATGCTATCGTCGGCGTCGCGGAGTGCTCTGGCTGCGGCGATGGCGGCTCGTCGTCGCGGGCGTCGCCGTCAGCGGCCTCCGGGACCGCCGCAGCTGGCTCTGCGGGAGCGTCGAGCTCGCGCTCCTCGGGCGCGCTCTCAGCGTGCTCAGCGGCAGCCGCGGGCGCGGCGTCTGCGGGCTCGTCTGCGTCGGCGGCGGCATGGCCGGCGTGCTCGGGCGGAGCTTGCTGCTCCCTGTGCTCGTCTGGCCTGGAGTCCAGCTCGGCGCTCTGCGGCGCGGTGTCGGCCATGGTGTCCAATTCGGCGGGTGCGGCGGGATCGCGGGTGCGGCCTCAGCGCATAGCGGGTGCAGCGGGCGCTGGGGGGCGAGGCGCGGGTGGCATAGATCTGGAGCCCGTCGAAAGCGCAACGTGCCTTGTACGGGCAGGCAGGTGCGGCGGGCTGAGCACTGATGCAAGCTGACCCTTACACGCGGAGCGCCAGGGCTCGCGTGCTTGGCGCGACGAGTTTCCCCGAAGCCGATGCGCTGAAGTCCGCCCGGATCGGAAAGCCCCAGCGAAAAGAAGCTGTTGAGTCCGCCGCAAGTCCACTCCACCACCACTCTTCCCATCATCCCTCCCACCGCACCGCACACTACGGGTCGCTCAGGCTCCGGGGCTCCTCCTCTCCCTCGACTCAGCCTGTTCCTTCCGCGCCCACGCCTCGCGTCGTCCAGTCCGCCGCCGCCCACCCGTTCCGCCCGCCAACATGTCCGCCGCGGCCGTCTTCTCTCGCAGCTCCGGCCAGTCCTGCCTGCGCGCCGCCCACGGCCTGAGCACGCTGTCGAGGTCGCAGCTCTTTTCTGCGTGAGCTCCCCCAATGCCTGCCAATGGCGCTGCAGTCCTGCTGACCGGCGGCTTTTCCGCGCCGCAGACGATCCGCTCCCGCGCTCTCAGCTCTCGCCCGCTACTATGCGTCCAAGTGTTGGTCCACCGCCCTCAATGCCCCAATGCCCCCAATGCGCGCACCCGCGTTACTGACACCAGCCGCCGACAGCGTTCCCTCCGCACACGGTCGTCAGCATGCCCGCGCTGTCGCCGACCATGACGGCTGGCAACATTGGCGCGTGGCAGAAGAAGGCCGGCGACTCCATCACCCCTGGCGAGGTCCTCGTGGAGATCGAGACGGACAAGGCGCAGATGGACTTTGAGTTCCAGGAGGAGGGTGTCCTCGCCAAGGTGCTGAAGGACACCGGCTCTAAGGATATCGCCGTCGGCAGCGTAAGCACAATCCCAGTCCTGGCGTGACGCGAAACAGTGGATTGACAGGAAAACAGCCCATTGCCGTCATGATTGAGGAGGGTGAGGACGTCTCTGCCTTCGCCGACTTCACCGTCGAGGATGCTGGTGGTGACAAGGCTTCGTCGGCTGCTGCTCCCAAGGAAGAGCCCAAGGCCGCTGAGCCCGCCGAGAAGGCTGCCCCGGCCAAGGAGACTGCTCCCGCCGCCCAGGAGTCCGAGTCCACCGGCGCTCGCCTCCAGCCCGTTCTGGAGCGTGAGCCTCTGATTGCGCCCGCTGCTAAGAAGCTCGCGCTTGAGAAGGGTGTGCCGATCAGCAAGGTCAAGGGCACCGGCCCCGCTGGCCGCATCACCGTGGCCGACGTTGAGAAGTACCAGCCCGCTGCCGGTCCCGCCGCCGCTGCCGCCTCCTACGAGGACACTCCCGCCAGCAGCATGCGCAAGACCATTGCCACTCGCATGAACCAGTCTCTGCACGAGAACGCCCACTACTTCGTCTCTTCCACCGTCTCCGTCAGCAAGCTGATCAAGCTCCGTGCCGCCCTCAACGCCTCCGCCGACGGTGCCTACAGGCTGTCCCTCAACGACTTTCTCATCAAGGCCTGCGCTGTCGCCCTCCGCCAGGTGCCCACTGTCAACTCTTCGTGGCGCGAGGAGAACGGCCAGCCGTTCGTCCGCCAGCACAACAACGTGGACATCTCGGTCGCTGTTGCTACTCCCTCTGGCCTCATCACCCCCATTGTCAAGAACGTTCAGGGTCTCGGCCTCCAGTCCATCTCTTCGCAGGTCAAGGACCTTGGCAAGCGCGCCAAGGAGAACAAGCTCAAGCCTGAGGAATACCAGGGCGGCACCTTCACCATCTCCAACATGGGCATGAACGACGCCATTGACCGCTTCACCTCCATCATCAACAGCCCCCAGGCTGCCATCGTCGCCATCGGCACCACCAAGAAGGTCGCCATCCCCGTCGAGACCGAGGACGGCACCGGTGTGGAGTGGGACGACCAGATTTGCCTGACCGGCTCTTTCGACCACAGGGTCGTTGACGGTGCTGTCGGTGGCGAGTTCATGAAGGCGCTGAAGAAGGTTGTCGAGAACCCTCTCGAGCTGCTGCTATAAGTAGCAACTGCACATCTGTTGCGGTCACAAGCAGCGAAGCGGAACGGAGCGTGAGGGCTTTTATCAGCAGGGGTGAAAGGAAGAGGAGTTTTCGGAAGACGGTGGTTCTTGGGTAATTTTCTGTAAATCTATCCCAGTTCCGCTAACATGTTGCGTGGTGTGCGGCCTTTCCCCTTATTTCTACACCCCAAGTTCTAGACTTTTTTTTCCTTTTGTACGAATCACGCGTGGTAGGCAGTGAGTTGCCTTTCTTTGGTGGAGCTTGCTGCATTGTTGTGTACCAAAAATAGTCATAGTGCCATCTCCATCTTGAATGTCATACCCCCGAGTCAAGTCCAGTCAAAGTTGCATCGATTCGCAAAAGTTGGAGCAAATTACTACTTGGATTGCTTCTGCCTGAGCTTTGTGCGCCCTTTGCGGAGTTGGATCGCTGATTCCCAAATTTAGAACTCCGACGTTCGGCTGTCGGACAATGCATTCAACAAAACAGCACGCACCTTTCGATGCCAGCTGCTGGAACAGCTTGCTTGCGGGCTTGTCGCTGATTTTGACGTTTCTGTCGCTGTTTTACTTTCGTTATGGCTTTTGCGGATTCCACTTTCGTGAATACTTGCGTTTTTTAGTATAGATGGTCGGGGCAATACCCGTGGCTCTCGAGATCGGAGAATTGAATTCAACGGCCAGCCGGCGCGAATCCAACTGTGATCCTTGCTCGTATTGATGACTGCATTCAATCTAGTGCGCAGGAGGCCAACTGCTTTGGGAAGCGGCTCTCGCAGATTACGTGAGAGAGCTGAAAATGGCACGCCCCAGGCCTGATTCCCGCGGACGTCGTGTGTACACGCAGCTTATTCCCTTATCAAAGGCTGTTTTCTACGCGTATGAGGTATGCCCAACTCAACGTCGTTTTGTAAGCGTTTAAGAGATCGTCAATCAGCGGAACAGCGCCGCGGCTACATGGAGAGACGGCACAACTTGGAGCTCAAAATCTAGAGAACATATCGGAACATGATATTCTCCTTGTCCGTCACATTCTCAAACCCCTGCACCCTACTCTCCTCCTCCATCGCCCTAATCTCCTCCTCACTCTTCCCTTCGAGCAACTCATCCCTTCTCTTGTTCTCGCGCACGTACAGGAACCGCAAAACGAGGTTCATGACCAAGTTCAAGCAGAACCCGCACAGCATGGCAACAATACCACTGTGATACTCTGGCGCCTCAGAGCTCTTGAAGCACTGCGGCCCCGCAATCTGGCCAACGCAGTAGCACACAAACACCCAACCAGACGCAACACTGCGCTTCGTCGAACCAGCAATATTGGTGGACAGCAAGCCCAGCAGCACCAGGAACCCAACCGGATAGCTCCCAAGCAGCCAGAGACCAACCAGCCGACCCCACTTATTCGCCTCGGGCAGCTGATTGATCAAACACGTCCCAACGATCGGCGGAATCATAGCCAGCGACCCAACATAGAGACGCGACCCTTGGATCCTAGACGAGAAGTAGCCCGCCGACAGCTGCGCAACCGTCTGCACCGCCGCCAACGGCATATTCATCAGCGTCGTCTCCAGCGCCGAGAAGCCAAAGCCCTGGATAATCAGCGACCCAAACGCCAACCCGCCGCTCGCCAGGGCATTGACCAGCGAAATCAACCCCAGCAGCAACACCTTCGGATCGGTCGCCGCCTCGACCACCTGCGCGCGCACAAACGTCCGCGACTTCGTGCCCGTCTTGTTGCCCACGACGCGCTGCACCGCGACGACGCGCTCGTCCGCCGTCAGCCAGCGCGTCTGCGCGGGGCTATCCGGCACCACGAGCACGAAGAGCGCGCCCCAGACGATGGTCGCCGCGCCCAGGATCAGGAAGATGTACTGCCAGGCGGCGAGGCTGCCGGTGCCGATGTGCCCGATGCCGAAGGCGATGAGGCCGCCGAAGAGGGACCCGATGCCCAGGAAGGAGATCCAGAGGGCGGAGCGCGCGGCTTGCTCGTGCCGCGTCCACCAGATGCCGGTGATGGCGACGAAGCCGGGGGAGATGGTGGCTTCGGTCACGCCGAGGAAGAAGCGCACCGTGGCGAGGCTGGCGAAGGACTTGCACGCTGCGGTGATCATCAGGATCGCGGCCCAGAGGATGATGTTGGCGCCGAGGAATTTGGCGATGGGGAAGCGCTGGATGATGGCTACGCCGGGGTATTCGGCGAGGAGGTAGCCTGGTGGAATGTCAATACTCAACCGGTCTGCGTGATTTTGGACGTTTTCGTTTTTGCTCTCTTACCGAAGTAGAAGATGCTGCTCGCCCACGAGTAGTCCTGGCCCTGGAGGTTGTTGTCCTCGATGATGCCGTAGACAGACGAGTAGCCGAGCGACGTCTTGTCGATGAACTGCAGCGCGTACGTGATGCAGAGGAACGGCAAGATGTACATGTCGATTTTGCGCAGCACTCTCTTCGACAGCTCCGGGTCGACGGGGCCGCTGGCCAGCGCCTTGGCCGCCAGCTCGCCGGCCTCGTCGTCGATGCGCAGCTGCGGCTTCTCCGCCACGGCCGCGTCCTCCACGGACCCGCTCCGTTCGACATCGGCGGCATGCGCTTGCTTCTCTTCAGCAGCCATCTTGGCGGAGCCCTGTCGAGCAGCAGTCGTGCCTCCCCGGGTTGTCGAGCGTTCTTCTTCATTTGTAGGTACGGCATCGCGGGGGGTGTATTATGTAGTCGCACAGCGCCGCGACACGCGGCCGATCTGTTGATAAGAGCGCGGGCGCGGCTGCTCACAAACGCAGTCTGGCTGGCTGTCACGTCGGCATCGGATTCCTTAACTAAATAATTGCCGAGCGCCTATCCGGCATCTGTCTCCACGGGCCGGAGAGCGGGTGCAGCCGTGTTGCTCGGCTTTTCCAGATCGAGAGTGGGGGGAATGAGGAGGAGGTGCGCTGAGGGAGTTGCGGTTCAAGCGCGTCATGGGCTCCGAGTAACCTGCACCTCCGCTTGCAAAGATCGTTCTCTCTCCAATTGCGCTTTTTGCTCGCGGGTGCAGCAGGCGAGTTGCAGATCGGGCGACATGGCGGATGACTGGGTGCTTGTCTCGTCCGACGTCCCCCCAGACCCCACGTCTGCACAAGACTATCTCGACGAGGTCGGCGCGTATATCGACAGTATCGCGGACACGCTGTGGCCCATCAACACCAAGATACACGACAATCCGGAGCTGGGCTACCACGAGAAGATCGCCCACGACACGCTGACCTCGTTTATGAGAACACGGAAGGGATGGAAAGTCACGCCATCGGCCTACGGAATGGAGACGGCGTGGGTCGCAGTCTTCGACAGCGGCAAGAAGGGCCCCGTCGTTTCTTTCAACGCTGAGATGGGTCTGTTCTGGGTTTCTGCGACTTGTCAGGGAGGCTGTGCTGACGGTGGAAAGCAGACGCGCTTCCGGAGATCGGCCATGCGTGCGGCCACAACTTGATTGCCATGGCTTCTCTGGCTGGTGCTTTGGCTGCTGCCGAGACCATGAGGAAGTACGACATACCCGGCAAGATCGTGCTTTTTGGTACTCCGGCTGAAGAAGGTAACTCGACCACTCTGCCAATGTTCAGTTCATTCAATAAATCTTCCGATTTCACGTGCTTCTTCTTTTTCCTTCCCCCCAATCCAGTCTCGTGCCTCTCCTTTCAGCCACAATTCCTGTCTCATATCCCCAAGTCTTCCAAGCACCCCTCTACCCAGCAAAATCCACTACAACCCCATCTAACAACCCCCCCTCCAGGCGGCGGCGGCAAAATCAAGCTCATCCGCGCCAACGCCTACAAATCCCACGCCTGCGACATCAACCTCATCTCCCACCCCGGCATCGTGTCCGACAACGCCCTGATGCGCACCTCCGCCTACAAGCGCTTCAAAGTCTCGTACACCGGCCGCGAAGCCCACGCCGCGGCCAGCCCCTGGCTGGGCATCAACGCGCTCGACGCCCTCATCACCGCCTACAACGCGCTCTCCGTCCTCCGCCAGCAAACCCGCCCGGGCGACATCATCCAGGGCCACATCACCAGCGGCGGTCTCGCGCCCAATATCATCCACGCGTACGCGGCGGGTGTCTTTGTCGTGCGCGCGGAGACGAGGGAAAGGTGCGAGGAGCTGTTTGGGCGGGCGAGGAGGTGCTTCGAGGCGGGGGCGCTGGCGAGCGGGGCGAAGCTGCGTATTGAGGAGGAGGGGAGCTATGCGGATCATGTGCCGAACCGGACGCTGGCGAGGTTCTACAGGGCCCATTTCAACCGGTTGGGCGGGAGTATCCCGGTTCCTGAGGTCGATGAGATTAATGGGCGGACCATGGCGAGTACGGATCAGGGGGATGTGAGCTATGTACTGCCGAGCTTGAGTGCGGGGTTTTGGATTAGGCCCGGGGAGCAGGGGAATGGGCCGCATAGCCCGGATTTTGCGGGGGCGGCGGGGACAAGGGAGGCGTTTGGGTTGAGCTTGAGGTGTGGGAAGGGGTTGGCGGCTACGGCGATGGATGTGCTGACGAGGAAGGGGGTGGTGGAGGAGGCGTGGCGGGAGTTTGAGAAGGAGGTGAGAGGGAAGGCTTAGATTTGTTTCTTAGAATGTGCCCAGTGGTACAGAACTGGCCCCATGTTGCCTGGGGTTTCTTGCTTTTCCCCTTTACTTTCTTTCTCTGGAACTCTCTGCCTTGGTACTCCTCTGAATTATGGCGTAGCAAAACTCAGCATCAAGCTCCTGGCACAACACCAATGACCTCCTTCAGCAACTCGGGCACAGTCTTGCTTGCATCACCTTTGAAGAACCAGTCTCCTTCTTTCAGGTTTGATGTTGCGCCCTCTTCTTCGGACTCTTCCATGTTGAACACCACAATCCTCGCTCCTTGGACTCTCGCCGCATGAATATACCCGGCGGCTGGATATACCAACGCTGTCGTACCAACTACAAGCATCAAATCAATCTTGCCGCCATCCATCCAGTTATGGATACGATCAACATGTGTTTGTGACAGCGACTCTCCGAACCATACGACGTCCGGGCGAAGAAGTGAAGAGCACTGAGGGCAATGCGGCAGATCTTGCACGGCGATCTCCTTCAGCGGTATCTTAGCATCGGAGATGTCGACATCGTCGGGTAGCTCGAGAGCCGGTACGATAGGGTCCTTGAAGTTGTCCTTGTCGACGTATGAGCACTCGCTGTTGGTACATTTGATGTCGAAAAGAGAACCGTGCACCGGCTGAATGTTCTCTGCTGGGTGTTTCGCGCGCTGGCAGAGACCTGGAAGGCTGTTGGACTTGATCAACCACTTCAATTGCCAAAGGATATACGGACCATCAATGTTCTGGCTGATTGCAAGATAGTTCGGCTTTCTCTTCGCCAGTTCCGCCAGCGCCACATGCGCTCTGTTCGGCATCGCCTTCAGCGCACAGTGCCGCCTGTAGTTATAAAACTGCCACACAGTCGCCGGATCCCTGTGAAAAGCGGCGGGGGTCGCCAGGGTCATGCAGTCATACTCTCTCCAAAAACCGCCCGCGCCGCGGAAAGTGGGCACGCCTGAAGCCGCGGACAGGCCAGCCCCGAAAAGCGCCATAATCCGATTGGTCGACTTCAGGTATTCGGAGAAGGAGACGTAGTCGTCCAGCGGGATGTCGACTGATGCAGAAGGCAGCGTTCCGGTGCGCACCTTGCGCTTTTGCTGCTTGGCGTAGGCTTGCCACAGCTCGGCCGCGAACTTGGATGGGAGCTTGGGGCGCTCTGGGGCGTGTTTGGCCTGGGTCGACTCGGTAGAAGCCATTAGAAACGAGGCGGATTTCTTGACGGTCGGATATTTTGGAGTTTTTAAGGTTTCGTATAGAAGAAACTGTGGTGAGGCTCTGGCTCTTTTGTGAAAAGCATTGCGGTAGTCCAGGCAACAACGGCTGCGCCACAGCAGACAGGCCCCTTGCCGCGGGCAGCTCCAACCAATTGGTAGAAAGGGTTCATCGTCAGCCATCAATCCATGGTTGCTTCTCGGGGCTATGAGTCTGCAGCATAAGCGCACCGTTGACCCGCGCAGAGACCCGTGGTTGCGGAAAGCTTGAGCAAGAGCCTCTCGGGTGCCGGAAGAGAGGTCCTGTTAGTGGCGCCATGTTAGCTTGGGGAAATTTAGTGCGGGCTATCACGACCTAATCGCTCCACACTAGGCAATCCTTCCGTCCGGGTAGGGGACGTCTTCGCACCACGCAAGATTTAGTTGCCGTGCCGCAGTCCTTCAAAACCATTGCCGCCCACAATGGTCTACTCGTGTCCTTATCTGTGACCAGTTGGACTGTTTTGCTCTGCTGCAGTAAGCCCGTCGTCTAGAGGCGACGGCCCACCGAGCCACGACCAAACAAGCCCCTGGAGGTTGCTTTGAGCACCGGGGACTGCCAAACTGAGCAGGGGTCGGTTGCCCGACCGCGAAGCCAGCCAATAGAATACCCGTGTTTTGAATGCGAAACCGAAGTCACGGCCATTAAGCATAAGTTTATATATCCGGTCTCTTCATAGTTCACCCCCGCAAGGGGACGTCACTTCTTGACCGTTGTCGGCAAAGCTGAAATATCCCGCAAGATGGTGTCAAGCGTTCTTATGATCCCTCTGCTCGTCGCGGCGACAACATATATTCTAGTCCGCTGGTGGCGGCAGCGCGCACGTTTCAAGGGCCTGGTGAGCGCTGAAGACCCCTGGTGCGGCACAGTCGAAGCTCATACCAAAGTTTCCAGCCCCAACCTCCAGGCCACGATCCGATCTTTGGGCACACCAAAATTGTCAATGAGCTGGCCCGGTCCCTGCCGCCGGGCATCCACCCCGCGACGTTCGCCTATGAGTTGATGAAGAAGTACAACCTGCCAAAGGCTTTCTACGTCGACCTGTGGCCCTTTTCAAACTCATGGCTCGCGATTGTCGACATCGAGCTCGCGGAGCAGGTCACGACGAAGCCTTCCCTCCCAAAATTCTCCCCTTTGAAGCACATGTTGCGACCTTTCGCAGGTCTGCACAATCTTGTGGTCATGGAAGGCGAAGAGTGGAAACGGTGGCGCGGCATTTTCAACCCTGGCTTCTCCACCGCAAATTTGCTCAAGCATGTCCCGGTCATTGTCGACGAGTGCGAGAAACTGTGCGATTTTCTCTCCGCTAAGGCGGCTTCGGGAGAGACATTCGAGATGGAACCAAAAGCTGTTGATCTCACGATAGAGATCATTGGCCATGTCATTCTGTAAGCCATTCGAAAATGTGAATGTGAGCTGAAACTGACCTTTCCACAGTGGCAATGGTTTCACGTCCAAAAAGGAGGGCAGAAAGTACAAGACCATACTCAGAGATCAGATCTACTGGCTGTCGCTTGCCTCGTCGCCCGGCTTGGCGGCCATCAGGACGCTTGACCCCTGGCGGGAACTCATGATGTGGTGGAACGAGATCAAGATGAACCAATTGATCGGCAAGATCATTCAAGAGCGCTGGGACCAGAGAAGGCAAGAGACCAAGACTGCGCAAAAGGCCCTCTACTCAATCGACCTCGCCCTCGACGCGTACGCCGCCGAAAAGAAACGCTCCGGTCAAGACGCCACCACCATCGACAAGCAGTACATGGAGATCCTCCAAGACCAAATGAAGATCTTCATCTTCGCCGGCCACGACACCTCCAGCGGCACCATCTGCTACGTCATCTGGAACCTCCACAAGCACCCAGAATGGCTCCAAAAGCTCCGCAACGAATACGACCAAGTCCTCGGCCCCAACGCCGCAGCCAAGATCGCCGCCCGCCCCACCATCCTCAACGACCTCCCCCTCACCACCGCCGTCATCAAAGAAACCCTCCGCATCTTCCCCCCCGCCAGCACCATCCGCGGCTCCGCCTCCAACTACCCCATCCTCGACCGGGACTCGGGCATGGCGTTCGAGACGAAAGGCTTCATGATCTGGGCCCCCTCCTTCGGCATCATGCGCGACCCGGCCTACTTCCCGGACCCGCATTCCTTCCGGCCGGAGAGGTTTCTGCGCGGCGTTGCGCCGGTCGACCCCGCGCTCGAGGGCGCGAAGCAGCATCCGCATGCGTGGCGCCCGTTCGAGGTGGGGCCCAGGAATTGCATCGGTCAGGAGTTGGCGATGCTTGAGATCAAGGTTGCGATGGCGCTCATGCTGCCGAAGTTCGATATTGTGCCGAATTATGGGGATGTGGCGACGCGGGCGCATGGGAAGTGGGATTATCTGGGCGGGCCGGCGTATCCGGTGCTGTTTGGTGCGGCGAAGCCGAATGGGGGTATGCCCGTTAAGGTGGTGGAGCGGAAAAGGTAGATTGTGAGTACGGGACAGTCTCTGTGTTCTTGATCAAGGCCTCGATGTACATACATGATTAGTTGCCCCCAGCTCTGCTTTTCGGGATGAGATAGGTTCAGCAGTCCTTATTTGAAAAGTCTGGGTGCTCAGAGCGCGCGCTTTCAAGCTCTTTCTCGGACTGAGCATCTTTCCTCTCGTTCCGTCTGTTCGAGACAAGCATCCATAAGCTCCAGAGACTCATGACGACAATAGTCAGTGGTATCGCTATTGCTGGATATATCCAGAATTGGGAAGGCGTCCAATCAATCATTGGCATACCGAGAACCGTCTGCATTACATTAGTCTTGTATGTACTTATTTTCTTTTACATAATACTCATGGTGACCAAGAGAGCAAGACAATCTTCAGGTTTTTATCACAATGGGGACAAGAAACTTACTGCGACGAAAGTTCCGGGAAGAAACACAGTCGTCAGCACTGCAATGGTCTTCATCGAGGAGCTGTCCCGTCTCGATGCGCTTGCGATCCGTCTGGAATCTCTCGCCATTTGGAGGTTCAGTCTGCTGTCTTTTTGGGCAGTCCTCGCTATCTCCAAATTTGCTTTGTTGTCTCGTTGAGTAAACTGGGTGTACATCTGGGACGTTTAATATCCTATCGGTGACACAAAAGGGGAGAAATGGCTTACCGCAGAGATCAGAACATCACATCTCTGTTGATAGCTCTCAAGATCCGAAAGTTGCCACGCAGAAAGCGACGACAAGAACTCCCGTCGTTCTCGCAAGTCAAAGGAGGTGGACTTCAATTGAGCTTGGGATGTGGCATCTCTGACCGAGAGAATCGTTTGTTCAATCTCCTCCAGGCTGCTGTCCATACGGCTCATGAGCTTGGAAAGGCTTGAAGAGTCGCGATTGATCAAGCTCAACAGTTTACTCAAATCAGTTACTTCTCTTATGGCCCCTTCGGTGTTCCTTAGAAATTCCGCATCTGTCTTTGAATCTGCGACCACGCCCACCGACTTTTCCAGTGCATTTAGTCTGTCCGACACACGGTTATTATTTCTTTCAATGTACTCTGACGACTTGGTTGTTATGATGGTTGGCGCAAGCATGGGATGACGTGCGTGACTTTTGGAGACTTTGAGCATGGGAATGAATTCGTCCACGTTTTGAGGTGTTGTCAACATAACGCCAAGCGTTACTCGAGTGAGGGAATTGTACGATAGAGCAATGGCAAAGAATCCATTCATCATAGTCCATGCTTGTTGAAAGACTAGTGAGCATGTGTGCACAATGTTGGAAGATCAGATACCAACCCTTTATATTTTGATCCTCATACGCGCCCGAGCGTAACATACAACTCATTTTGGTGAAGCAAGCGCTCAGAATTGTCGTAGGTAGGGAAAAGGTATCCAAGATTGCTTTTGACGTTTCAAGGCTGAACGGTAGCGGCAATGGCTCGAAGATGTTTTTGCCGTTTTCAATTTCGGAAGGTCCAATGCTGTCACGGTACATCAGTGACGGTCAGTACGTGACGACGATAGATCTAGGCAAAGAGCCCTGACAGACGCACATGAGTCTGAGACCTCCGGTACAGTCAGTGGGTCGCGTTCGAGAAGTTCCCTGCTCAAGCCCTCCGTTAAAGTCTATTGCACACAGACAGGTAAAAAGGGCGCTGTGACTACCACTTCTTTGACCCAATCCACGATTTTGTCAGGCTCCAATTCGCCCTCATAGTCTTCGACTTCGCCTGATTTCCGGTGCCACAGCTCGACAAATTTGCAGGCTCTCGAGCCGAAGTTGAGGGGGTCGTTGACGAGATAATCGTAAAAAGGATCATAGAGCATGATTTGAACAACCGCGACGTAGAAAAGGAGTTGGAACAGGCAGTAGTTGAAGAGCAAGGCTGAGCAGTCTGATAGCCGGACAATCTAGAAGTTTTATATGGTCAAGGCTGCACCTCTGCAGGTCGATGCTAGTCGCAGGTCAGTTACAGCCTGAACTAGCCGGAGGGTAGCCCGACGAATGACAAGACAAGAGCAACGCCACAGCGTCTTGCCAGGTCAGCTGCGACGACCAGCCCCCTGAGTTGGTGGTGAACAATGAGGCTGAGCGTGGGGGCTAGCACCGAGAACATATAGCCTCTCAATAGCATTGTTCAACCCCAAATCTAGCTTATTTGTTAGGAACTGGGGCTTTCGTCCGTATGAGGAGCCCTCTGGAGTATATGCAAAAGCTCTATGCAGTTCTTTCTGTTGAGAGTTAATCAAGCCGGCCGTACGGCTGCAACACCCCCCTGTAGGGCGAGTGGAGGCGTTGCCCGATTGGTTACAAACCGCGTCTTTTTTTCTTTTTCATGCTTCTGGCCAAGGACTGGAAACACGAACTCAAGCGCACGAGGCTTTGGCGCTTCTTAAGGCGATGAAAAATAATGTGCAAATGCCGGATAGGCGAGCGGCCAAGCAGGAGATGGCGAGTGGCAGGCGCATTGGGCGGCGGAAGCCGGCCACGACTTCTGAGGAAGGGCGGGGCTGGTTGACGTCGCCGGCTCTCCAACGCCGCTCCACGCGCTGCGCCGCAGAGATCAGTCGACGCCTTGCCTCCCTGTCAAAAGCCAGACTCCGGAGCAAGATGCTCCCCAACCCAGCTCCATGCCACTGCCACGCGCTCTTCTCGTCACCTCTGTGATTGCCGTCCCGCCGGCATACTATGTCCACACCACCATCACCCGCCTCGAGGCGAAGTACCCTCGGCTTCCTCCAGAAGCCAGCTCCACAGCTGCTCTGAGGACCACCTCCTACCCGGCGACGCATCACACGCCACACGTAGACATCTATGGAGGGACAATACCGGCAAGCGCTCTGCTGCGCCAGCAGGCCTCCAGCGGCCGAGCACTGAGCCTGGAGGAGGCATGGGCGAGGGCATTCTTTGAATCGCCCATGCTGCGAACGGAAGGCCGTCTCTTCGGCGGCTTTTTACGCGGCGCCGGTGACTGCGGCGAGCGCGGCTTCCGCCCAAGACAGGTGCTGTTGAACGGCGGCTTCGACGTCATCCGCGCGCCCGCGCCATCAACACCGCTGCTCGTCCATTGGACCTTCCCGCCCTATGTCGTGGGCTTTGTCCATAGAGCTGCCGCGTGGGGTTATCCGTGGCGGTTCGCGAGTGGTGGCAGACATGAGTGGAGTGTGGGACAGGTCGATGACGACGGCATGGTTGAGGTCAGGTTCGGGAGTGCACATGATTACGAGTGGGTCAAAGAGGAGGGAAACAAGCAGAAGATGATTCCGGATTGGACGGCGAGGCTTCACAGGGTGTATGCCATGTGGTTGCTGGACGAAAGGATCGAAGCTTTGAAAAGGGCTTCGGATGATGCGGATCCGCACCGCAAAGTCCCGCAGAGACATGAAGGGCATGCTGGGGCTCGTTCAGATTGAGGGCAGATGGTCAGCTATTTCTGAGCTGGAGGTCGGGTGTGATCCAGCTGTTCCATGAAATCCTTACACAGATCCGCTTGAAGGGTGACAGTGAATTAATATCTCTTAAAACCGGGACTGTGCGATTGGAAGCCTATAAACGCACCCTTGCCCAAACCTACAGCGTTGCATGAGCTTCCTTTGTACCCTATTACTCGACTTGTGGAGCCGAGGGTGTGAAGGTTTCTGCAGCGGACCATCTGTATCGATCTTCCCGCATCATGCTATCATCACTGACTCGGGATCTACCCTGAGCCGTGCAGTCGGATCTGGGAGTCTCTCAAGTCAACCACTGTCTTCCACGCCACCTGCAAATCCCCACTGAGTAGCCAGTCGCCTTAAATTGCTATTAATTCACATCGTCGTTTGGCGTTAATCATGGGCTCTATTCAACCTGAGCCTGAGGGTGTTCGGGGGTTGATGTCCTTCTTATTGGGGCCGGGTTTGCAACCTTTCGAAGATCCAAGAAACACCCAAGTAATTTGATACAGGCTGCGTAGGCAAGGTCTATCAGTCAAAGTCTTTGAGAAGGGAGCAGGAAGTGGCGGCATTTGGCACTGGAATCAGTATTCCGGCGCCCGAGTAGACAGTGACAGCCCGATCTACCAGCTTTTCGACAACGAGCTGTACAATGATTTCACCTTCAAGGAGAGGTACTCCGACTGGAGGGAGTTGAAGCGATATTTCGAATACGTGGAAAAGAAGTGGGACCTTGTGAAGGACATCGAGTACAACAGAAATGTGGATAGCGCCCACTTTGACGAGTCCAAGAACAAGTGGCTTGTGGAATGCATGAATGGTACATAGATATGGTGCCGCTGGCTGATAGCTGCCATCGGCTTCGCAGACAAGAAATACGTTCCAAAGATTAGCGGTATGGGCAACTTCCAGGGCGAACTTTACCACACCACAGTCTGGCCGCAATGGGGCGTCAACCTCAAGAACAAGTGCATCGCCATCATCGGAACCGGCGCCAGCGGCATCCAAACCATCCAGGAGTCGGCAATCTCGCCTAAGAGTTCCAAGGGTAGGCCCAAGAGAATGGGCTTCTCGGATGCCGATGAACGAGCTGGTGGAAGGCGGCGCGAAAGCATGGTGAGTCGTGCTTGAGAACAATGATATTTTCTGTGGAAGTAGTAGCAATGTGTTGGATGTTGGCGGGCGAAAAAGGCGCTGGCAGGGTGAGACACGTGGGCGTCACGTGGCGGTGACGTCGGGCGGGACCGGCACACTGAGCAGCACGGCCGCCGCCCACACGACCCGCTCAACACCTTGGCGCATCCTGCCGCCTAGCCTCGCGAAACAAGATGTAACCCGGCCCGCGCGCCAAGCCTTATCCCCAGGCTCACCGTTCCTCCGCCTCACCTCCTCTGCCGGTGATGCCCCCTTGTCTTGTCGGCCGCACCGCACGCGCCTCTCGCCTGCGCTATGAATGACGTCCTTCCGTCTTACGAAGCCGCCAACGCGAGGGACTACTGGCCCATCATCGCCCAATACACTCCTTCTAGAGACCTCTGCTCCGCTGCCCTCGTCTGTCGGGAGTGGCACTCCATCTTTACCCGCCAACTGTGGGGCAATCCCGCCTCGCATTTCGGCGTGCAAGATGATGTGGTTTATGGTAAACATATCCCAAGGCGGCTCAACTTAGCTGCTAACATCCACAGTTGCTCTCGTTCGTTTCAAACGGACCCTCTCTTTCGCAAGGCCGAGTACAAGAGAGCTGACGCATACCCTGCATTTTCCTCCCGCCCACGCTGAGATTTACGATGGCCCCCATTCCGACTGGCTGAGAGACGTCCTCGAGCGTTTGCCACGCCTTCAGTCTCTCATCGTCCACGGTTTGCCCTTTTTCGACCATGGTGCCTTGACCACGCTACGCCGCCCAAGCAACCTCAGGCTCTCTTCGCATTCTGACAGCCTTCCACGAATGATCCACCACTTCCCTTTGTTTGGCCTCCGCTACTTGGACGCATCTTCGTGCACCAACGCTACGTATATCGGTCTTGCGGAAGCGCTGCAGCATTTTCCCGCCCTGCTTTACCTGGATCTCTCCAAAACGAAATCCGCCAAGGGTGCCGATGTTCTGGCAGTACTCAGGTTCTGTCTTAGCCTGAGAGTTTTGAAACTACGATCACTTTCCCTGAGAGATGCTGAGATCGAGGCGCTGGCTACTGCTGTCAAGACGAGACTGAAGAGTCTCGATGTCCGCGATAATCAGCTGACTGATGCAACTGCTCGACTTCTTCTAGAAAATTGCTTTAACATCAAAAACAAATCTTGGCTGCATCGAGCTGATAGTTCGTCTAACGAGTTCGAACGTCTTCCTCCCTCCCCGGCATCTCCATCTTCACCGGTTCGCCACCCACGTCTCTTTGACCAGTACGACAAGGAAGATTTGGACGATGTGTTACGCGCCAAGCTTGTCGGTGAATTTTCTGGAACTGCCTTTATCAATGATATTTACTCCGATGGTCTCACCCATCTGTATATCTCCAGCAACAACCTGACAGTCGAGGGCATCTCGGGACTTCTGCACTCCAAGAAGCTCCATGTTCTAGATGCAGGAACAGTAGCCAGAGGCTTGACAAGGAAACCGAAGTCACCATCTTTGTTGTCTTTTGAGGAATCCGAACCTCAGGAAGAGTTCACCATGCCTGGAGCGGAAAAGCTCTCACCAGTGATCAGGAAGTACGCTTCTGGTAAAATGACGTATCTTCGGATCAACCACGCCGTCATCACGGAAGAGACGGCCATTGCGGATCTCAAAACTGGAAGAGCTGAGATGCCTGGTGATCTTGGCATGTACGCCCCACAAAATGCGCACGAGCTTGACGGATTCAACGAAGTGTTCGAGCTGCCAGCGGAAGAACGGACTATCCATGAGATGCCGAACAATCAGGCACTTCCGGCTGAGCTACCTGCGAACGAGAACGTGCGGGTAGAGCTTCCGGGCGATTTTCCGGCGGATGTCCGGAAAACGCCTCCTCTGAAACCGACGGTGATCATCGATCCACCACAGACGCCGGAAACCAGACGAGGTAGTATGGCCGCATCAGAGCTGACGTGGGACACCAAAAGACTCAGTCTATTGGAGGGCGAAAACGCGCCGGAGCCTGTGGATACTCTTCATACCAATGGCCAAGACAGCCACACAAGACCTCGGAGATCTTCTTCCATCGTTGTGGGAGACCGTCGCGCCCGCCTGGAGGTCCGACAGTCCAACGAAAATTACCTTCATCCAGGCATGGTCTCCAAAATGGAGACACTGGTGCTCACTGACGTCCCCAGCGAGGCCGAGTCCCCAGAGATAGGCCGTCGCCTCATACAATTCATCAAAGACTGCGCAGAGGAGACATACATCGCCAAGCTCATGGCCAAAGGCGCATACTCCCTCCCACCCGGTCGGGACCGTCAGCTCGCTGAGCGGGAATTCGCCCGCTCGCAATTCGCACTGCGCCGAATTGTCCTGGAAATGGCACCACTCGAAGACCCAATGTCTCCCAAAAAGCCCACAACAACATGGCGGCAATATCCATCCAAGTCTTCCACTGAGGACCCTGACTCGGAGGCCTTCTGGTCCGCCGCAGAGCTTGACTTTTCCTTCTTTGGCGACGAGGAGTGCGGTGTGCCTTCTCTCGAGCCGGGTCGTACGCTACCGCTCGCCGATATGAGCGAGAAGGTCGTTATGCCATCGATTGCGGATCCGCCGCCTGTGTTACTTGGGCGGATGCGCATGCAACCGAAGCCAAGGTTTGATGTCATTGCGGAGCTGTCGAAGTTCCGCAAGGATCGGAAGGCGGTGTACCAGATGGCATTGGCGCGCGGAGAGAGCGATCCAGATGTCGAGGGGTATTGGGACGGTGAAATTCAGGTCGTGCGGCCGTCGTTGGCTGATGAGACGAGGAAGGGAGAGGTAGATTGCTATGGCAACTACTATGAGAAGGGTTACAATTACCGGTGATTCCTTCATTCTCTTATTCTACGTTGTGTTTTACTTCACGAATTTTTCCTTCAAGCTTCGATATTCGGCATTCGCACATAAGATACCTTTCGACCTCTTCGTTCACTCAAACAGAAATCATGAATTTCTACCAGTAATTTCCGTTTCTTTGGCGGTCAGGCATTCATTCCATGTCCAGAACCAAGATGGCTTCCGACGCCATGGTTGCCAGCAGAGAAGGACGTCCCCATGGTCTTCCCCAAGGACACCCAGGACCACATCTTTCGCCTTGCGGCAGTGCTTCACCGAAACTATTCCATGCCATCCATCAGTATTGCTACCTGTTTTTGATAAGCCTCTCACTCACTTTCTTGAATCCGATCGCCTCGGCTTGCTCTCGGAAAGCTTGGCGCGACATGTTGAGGCCGTACTTGCGGATAACGCCAGCCTTCTTCTTGTCGCCAGTGACGCGGCTGAGCAACACATGAACGTATCAGCAACAGAAGGAAGATAGAGCGGCACTTAAGCACATTGATTGCGGTGGCCACTGGCAGTGCGCTACTTACCAGCCGCGAGAGCCCTTTCCGTAGTTGCGCGGGCGGGAGTACCAGACGGTTTCGTGGGACATGTTGCGCGGTGCTCCGATATTTTCGGGAATGAACAAGTCTTGAGATAGAGAGTGTCGAGAGATTGAAATTTGGTGAGGAAGGTTGCGAATTTTCAATGTGTTTGTGGGAGGTGGCGAGTGGGAGCGGCGAGGTACCTTGATGTCCGGCATCAAGGTGTTCAGAAACGTGCTGACTACGAACGCCGCTTCTCATTGGCGAGATCCAATACGCTCTTTCTCTATATTCTGAGACTACTTACCACTTCTACTTTACTATCCTTTCATTCGGCCTCTTTACTCGTCCTCTCCTCTAACCATTTTCTGGATCGCTCTAGCTCAAACACTGGTCCACCTGCTAAGTACTCCTTCTCCCACGAGGCATCCCAGACTCTTTCATATTTCAGAAAGAGACATTTGAAGTGGCAGTTCCATGAAGGACGACCGGGAATTCCGAGGTTCCCACGTCAAGAGGCTCAATTATTATCTATCATGGACAGAATTCCCGATCGAACAGTCATCAAACCGGAGAATGTCGGGGCTTCTCTCCATGAGTCTCTTCTGCGTTGCTCCCCAAGTCTTCCTGGCTGCTGGAACTGGAATCCGACTCTTCAACTGCACCTTCCACCTCCACCTTGCTGGGCTGGTTTGGTACCAGCCAGGAAGCGTAGGTGGTGAAGGGGAGCAGGAATACCCAGGCGGAGAAGGCAAAGATCAAAGTATTCAGAAATCTCCACTTCGTCGCACTCGTCGTGTACGAGAAAGTTGAGCCGACTGACTCGAAAGACCTCAGCAGGCCCGTCGTCCGCGCCAGTGTTCCAACGCCATCGTTCAACGTGCCCTGAGCGGTCGTCAGCCTGAATCTCTTCCCTCATAGAGCAGCAGCTCAACTTACCATCGTCCAGTACAGGTACGTTTGCAGCGACTCGATGGCAAACTGCCAGATAATATGGCTCGCAAAACCGCGCCCAAACCCAGGTTTACTCCAATCCAGCGACGGCGGCTTCTTGTCGTACTTGACCTGGTTGGTCATCTGCCAGCAGTAGAGCCCCGTAAAGAGGAAGGCAATCCAGCACCACATGATCCTCGCCCTCGTCCTCCGCTGGAACGGCAAATGATCCAACGCATGGCCCGTAACCAAATCCCCCGTGATCCCCGAGCACGCCGTCAGAAAGCTTCCCAGCGCCCTCGACCGGACCGTAAAGTACGTCGCGAAGTAATTGCTCTCATACGGCGTGATCCACTGGCCGAACACAAACACCGGCACGAGCAACAAGATGCGCTTGCTCCTCACGAGCCTCCAAACCGCCCTCCCCTCCGCCCTCCACGACGTCTGCTTCAACACCACCACCCGCGTCCCATCATCCCTTACCACCTTCCCCGGCGGCGACAGCGCCAACGCCACCGGCAGCCCGCAGCACTGCAGCCCGATCAACACCAAATACGTCGCATACCCCACCTTCCCCGTCTCGCGGTACCTCACGTTCAGCCCCAAGTTAATAGCCCCGCCGATCAGCTGCCCGACGCCGCGGATCGCCAGCCAGATGGCGACGTAGCGCCCGCGCTTGCGGTGCTCCGGGTACCCCAGCACGATGGCCGCTTCCGACGCCCACAGGCACGACGCCGACAGCCCGCATGTCACAGCGCCGAAGAGCACGAACCATTCGGTGCCGTGCCGGTTGTTGACGTAGAGGCTGGCGCTGTAGAAGGGGTAGCCGAGGGTGCCGAGGACGAGGGTCCATTTGAGGCCGATTTTGTTGGAGAGGCCGCCGGCGAGGGTGCAGCCGAAGATCATGATGCTAGAGGGGTAGGGGTGTGTGAGTAAGAAAGAGGGAAGGGAATCTAGGCCGAAAATTGCGGAAAGAGATGCGAAAGGGGGGGGTTTTTTTTTTCAATTGACTTGCGGGTTGGGGAAAAGGGAAACCGAGACTGCGGGAAGGGAGGGGAGGGGGGGAATGAATGCGCACCCAAATGTTATGGCGTTGGCGGCGTTGACCAGGTACGGCTTCTGCTGCCCGCCGGCGCCCAGCGAATTCAACGCGTTCCATATCCCGGGCTCGCAGAAGGAAACCAAGCCCGTGATGATGCATTGAAGCAACGTTCCTCTCCAAAATCGCTTGAGCGGGCTCAGCGGCTTGCTAGACGACTCGTGGGTAGAGGGGACGACGACGTCGGCGGCGGGCTCAGGCTGCTCGTCAGCCACAGCCGCTCCGGAGGCCTTGGTAGTGGTGTCTTGGTCCGCCGCCATCGTTTCTGGTTGCCAAGATGGGGTAGCGGTCGGACAGCAGTGACAAGAAAACCCAAGCAGCGACAAGAAGCTTGGGAAGACTTAGGTGGCGCCAATGCTTATATGTTTGCACATCGCAGCAACGGCGTCCCCGACTTGTTAGCTGGGTTGGCGGTTAGGGCGGCGGGTCCTGCAAGTGAGCTAGCTTATCCTGCCATGACATGGCCTTGGACCGATGGTCAATTACTTCTGCGGGAGCACCCGACCGTGTGTATGCGCGCATACTTACCGATGCAACTCCACCATTGCGTGCTGCTGCTTCGTGCTCTCGGAGCCGTTATCATTGGCAATAAGACGTGTTGCACTCACTCATTGCTGGAGATCCTCATCACGAAGCACAAGATCAGCGTTTGCCCACAAGAGAGATGAAGAAGCTCCGAAGGAGCACCGCCCACACTAAACAGCACGAAATGAAATTTCGTTCCCAGCTGCAATCACATCCCCGCGAGCACGTAGAAGGAAAAAATTCGGGGCTTGGCGGCGGGAGATCGTTGTCCTTTTTTGGGGTTTCGCCATTTCCTACTTTGATCACGCGATGGCCGCGCCGTGTGGGGGTGCTTCTGTTGTGCTCATGCTCCGCGATGTCGTTACGTGCACGGGTACCCGGTAAATCTGCTGCGTATTCTGCTTAGTCTGCCTTCGTTGCGGGGTCGGGTTTACGTAGTGCTGGTATCTCAGGCCAGAGGGCTCCGTGCGTATCTCTGGAGGAATTTTTTTTTGGGTTGCGGCGCGGAGAGGGGAATGCGTCTAAGTACGATAGAAGGGGAAATTTGACGACTTGCGTGTATACGACTACTCGATGCTGCAAACCAGACTCCAGGCAGGCTTCTCTATTAGTGATTCGTTCTATAATGTTTCTTTTAGCATGAGCGATCTCAAGTCAGTTGCCCTACTATAGGGAAAAAAAGATAGGGAGCGTGTGGCTCAACAGGAATAGGGGATTGAATCAGTTCGTAGAGACTTCGCGCAAGCCAGACTTATCTGATGCGTGTATTTGGGAGTGAAAGAGCGAAGCCCGTATCTCCCATGCTCATGAAAACAATGCTTCCACTCCGTGTCATAAATATAGAAACTTCCTTACCAAGGTGAGAGAAAGTAAAGCCACAAGCACGGAATAGTGAGGCTTTATTGGAGAATCTGTCTGTTGATAATTTCTACACACGTAAAACCACAAACCACGGAAGGCTGATGGACGAGTTGTCTCTCTCATTGCAATCGACAAACAATGGTGAAATGATGACAATGGTATCAATATTCGTATGTGTCATTGTTACATACTTGCAAGATCTTTCTTGCTTGTCATGAACAGGGTAACAAAAGATTCTTTTTCTATCATTCTAACGAAGCTCGTCTCTCTTCTTCATGCTTCTTAATGCGCGAACCGGAAGTCCAGCCTGCGGCTACCTCTATCTGTTGTATTCTTAATGTAATCGGCACGTTGCTGGAGCAGTAGTTAATATCAAGGATCCTTCCGGCGAGTCTTGAAATAGACTTACTTCTGGAGTCATAGCATTCCACTTCTTTTCCCGGCGCTTATTCTTCGAGACGTAATAGCACTTAGTGAACAGGAAGACACATATGGAGATGCAGTTGATGATGATCAGGTTTCTGTTACCACGGTGGTACAGCGGCTTGTCGTCGTTGCGGTAAATATTGTTTGAAATGACGTTGCCCACTTGGACCATCACTAAAAGCAAGAGTTAGAGTAGAAGGCCAGGAGTATACGTCGAATGAGTGCTTACTGTTGTACAGCGCCGCAGAGACGGTTCTGGTGCCGACATTGTTCGAGTTCCTGCTCGTCCAGGCCACCACGATGGCGTGGCAGTAAGGGTAGCTCAAGAGAACCGTAACAAGAGCGTATGTACCCCAAGCATTCGACATGGAGCCGGGCCAAAAGCGGAGTGCGATAACGCATGGGAGCGTCCACAAATTCTGACACATTGCGACAAGTGTCCTCTCGTTGAGCCAGTCACTGACTCTTGTTATAATGAGCAAAGTGATGATGTGGAAAACGCTGTACGGAATGGTAAGGAGGTTCGTGGTGAACTTTAAGCATGTCAGCCACTGAAAAGGAGAAATGCACCCTTGGACATCTTACCGTGCTGAACCCGATGCTCTTGAGTGTCAGGGTGATGTAAGTATCCACCGGAGATTGAGGGATGTACGCGAGAAGGCCGATTGCATAGAGTGGCCACAAGTCGTAGTCACACATTGCTTTCCAGAGAAGTTTCGGTGTAATTGCCTCCCGATTGTGCATGTCGCCTTTGGATGGGTCGTCCCGGAGAACGCGGTTGACAGCAATCTTGAGTTCATGGTCGGTGAACCAGCCATTTGGACGGAACCAAGTCTTCGTCTGAGTAGCTGATGCCGGCATCATGAAGAAAGACGCGATTCCAACAAGGGCAGTCTGCAATCATGTTAGAAAAATATTCCTGGGGCGATATCGAATGCAGAGTACGTACGATCAAGCCCTCCAGAAGAAAGAGCCACTGCCAGCCAGCCCATCCGGCCACACCACGCATGTGGAGAAGTGCGAAGGCTAGGAGGGACGTAATGATGGTCGTCAAGGAGAGAGTTGTCCAGAAGAAACTGAGACGGATGGGGAGCTCACGACTAGTATAGAAATACGAAAGCCAGAGCACAATGTCGGGAATGAAACCACCCTCCAGGAAGCCGAGCAAAGCTCGTGTGGCGAGGAAGCTCTTCTTTCCTGAGATGGCGGCCTGACACATTGCCACGGTGGACCATAAGGTGATTTGCATTGGAATCCATCGATCAGGGCCCAGCTTCTTGGAGACAAGCTGAGAGGGTAATTCGGCAAGCAGGAAGGAGACCAAAAAGACGGTGTTTCCGAGGTTGTAGTCTGAAAGCTGTCAGAGAAGGACTTTCACTCAAGCCAGGTAGCATACCGTTAGTGTTCATGTTCAAGTCATTGAGCATGTTGTCCGAAACAGCTTGCTTTAGGTTTCCACGGTCAACCTGCAGACCGAAAAACATGACACACGCCCATGCACACACTCGAAAGTCGAGTTTGCGAATCAACTTCTTCTCCTCCTCAGGGGTCCAAGTATACGTAGGGTCAAATTCGCCGCGGCATTCGTACTGCGCTTTCTCATACACCATAGTCCAGTGTTCCGCGACGTCCGGGTCCAAGAACGGGTTGGTCGAGGTGGAGCCGTCTGAGGTATTGTCGTCGGCATAACGCTCGTGGATGTGGAAGCCGTCCTTGGTTACGGGTTCGGAGTTGAACAACGCTGTCTGCTGCGCCATCTTGGCCGTAGATGGAGGAGACTCTTGGATTTGTTCCTTGAGCGCTTCCGGCGCAGCGCTTTCGCTGGAAGATGAGTTCCGGCCCATCGCAGTGGCAGAGGCGAGCGGGCGATGATCACTGTCTGTCACTCAGTCGCGGCTAGCCAGGTGCTTATAATCGACAAGCAGCCTGAAGACATTGTCGCCGTGTCGCCGCCCGCAATGGTGTGATTTGGAGCTGCAAAGATGCCAGCAATTACTAGGATCATTACAGCGACATGCCCGAGCGCCACACACTCGACCCATAAGATAAGAACTGATATCCAAAAGTCTCATGCAAGGCGGCCGATTGGCCCTGTAGCGAGTACCCTCTTTTTCAAGTCATTGGTATGAGGAACTGCCGGGCTCGCGGGTGGAACGGCAAGCCACCCAGCAGCCTGGATCTACAGCAGGTCATCGTCATCCACCGAAAAAGGCCGGATGCGGCACGCGCCCGGCGGAGGAATCCCTCTTGGCTTTTACAGAGGTTACAGCCCAAGAACAGCCGTGGGCCGGTGGGAATGAGATGGTAAGGCGCTTGCGTACGAGAGTCGGTCCATAGAGAGCCGGACCAAGCTAGTTTGCCGATAAGGCTTACGGGGTCGCAAGCCTTAGGCAGGTGGGCTTGGGATTTTCTTCTGAAGAGTTAAGCCACGAACTTCTCGTCAGCCCAAGAACTGCGTCTGGACGTCTGGTGCGGCACTTGGCGAGCATCGAGGCCTTGGAGAGACGCTGGCAGGCGCAACAGAGGCGGGCGGAGGTGTGGGTCGCGGGCTGTTGGAGGCCAGCCAAGACGAATGCACAATGCAATGCCTGTATGTCGCGATCGCGGACCGGGCGCAGCGACGTCGTGATTCCCTTCTTCGGCATTGCGCCGACACCCGCCTCCGCGAAATCGCCCTCAGCGGCGCCTCGTGCTCTCCACACATTGCCGGTAAATGCCCGCGTTGGGTCCCATCCGATCCGCTGCTCTTTCAAAAGCAATGCTTGCCTGTCGACGGCCCTCTTCAACCTGTTTCCTCTGGCTCGCGAGCGGTTGCCGCAGCCGAAGGCTCTCTGATCTTCATCTCTCCATGCTCCTTATCATAATTCAGTAGAGGTGAAGCCGTTTTTTCGGTCTGTTCCGACACGCGCGTTGATCTACGTGTCTATCGTCATGGCCTAAGCAGGTGGATGGCCTTTGCGCTGCCGTCGCGCTGCTGTCTTAGTCGAAGATCCATTGTGGCTTTCCTGGGGGGACTCGCGATGACGCCTGGGTTCGTAGCTGTTGGCATCTTCGTGGGAATGAAGGTGCGAAATGTTTGAAGGTTGAACGATGAAGCTGCGCGGAGAGGAAGAAGAAAGGCAACAGCAGATGACTCTATCCCGCCGCTTAGTCATCACCGCTCACCGGCAGCGGTGTCTGCTTCAGGATACCAGCCTGCTTGGCCACGCCAACTCCGAACGATGATGCATCGGCGATCTCTTGCTTATGTCAATATATATCGTCATTCTCCTATGCGATACTCTCGAGCCTTTTCAAATTCTCATCTATATCATGTTTCGTTCTTCAGCCACATCGATGACTTTTACCCTCCTTCATTTGACATTATTCACCTTTTCACTCTCTCATCTCCCCCATTTTCCCTCCATTTCCCCTCATTTTTGAAAGTTGGTAGCGAACTCATCATGCGTTTGTACTGAACAGCCATTCTATCCCTGAGAAAGTTATGCCTTGGATTGCTGTAACAACGTCTTCTCAGAAGTCTTTGACCGGCTACGCTCCTTATTCAGGAAGCCCATTAAGCAAGCTGACGAATTCCTCACCCTGGACATTACCAGTGTTGGCCTGTTCCAGTTGATTCTCGAGACTGATGAGGCTGTCGTTATCGCCGTCATCATTAGCATCGTAGTCGAGCGTAACGAAGTCCATCGTAGGGGATTTTGGGTCAAGTTTGACAACTTGCGGGGAGGTTGGGGTCCATGGAGGAGGATTAGCCATGGTTGTAGGAAGTTTAAACGTGAGTCAGCCGTTGATAATTTAGCTCGAGGTGGAATTTGTGAGGTGTTTGGCGTCGCAGTGACTGTTGCAAATGAAAGACTGTACATATGCAACCGCGGAGGTACGAAAAGCCAGGAATTTGGTACCAACATACGGCTATCAATTTAGTTGAACTCACATTGCTGAATAATAGTTGCCTGTCATTTTGGTAGGGCGAGAAGCTGGAGCAACTAATCTCTTTTTGATAATTCTTCCTGATACAGAACACCAGCATCCTTCCCATCCCGTTTTGCAGCCACGTGAACTAGAACGCATGCCCTCACGAGAGTATGAGCCTCTTAATCAGCACACGAAGCATGCTTAATGTCCTTTCCGGCTCCGCAGAAACAGTCGTAGTTGTCCAAGCCATCGTATGTTTTTCAACCACAACCATGCATCTGTTTTATTGAGCCACGTTATCCTTCTCATTGTAGGAGGCTGGTAAGACTTTTGAGGTAGTCATCATCACGGACATAATCCAGGTTCTGCTGGGAAAGATCGAGAGAGTTCAAACTGTCCGCGTCTCCATCGTCGCTCAGGTCGTAATCAGATCCAGCAGATTGCCATTCGCTGAGCGTTTGGCCGAAGAAGAGGGTTGGGGGCAAGTACTTGATAGGGTTGCTTGCGACTGCTTTCTGTATGCTCTCTTGGGCTCGTTCGATATCCTCTCCCCTTTCCAACCGCTTTGCCATGGCACCTTTACATCGCGGAGAGACTCGAAAGGCCGGTGCAAGCAGAGATTGACCGTGCTCATTGTCGTGACACGCGACAATGAGCTTGCGCGTCTTAAACCTCTTATGTAGTTTTCCCTCGTCATATTTCTCGTGGAAATACTCTTGAAAGTGGCGGCGGTGTGTCCGGATGTTTCGCGTTCCCAGGGTGGCTCCATTCCTCAACATGTGAGACCGTAGATAGCTGACGAAAGATACCAGGCGACCGGCATCATCAGCCCTATCAGAAGGTCTGAGCTCGATAGACAAATCTCTCAGATCCGTCAAGCCGACAAGGACATTGACCCAGTTCGGGGGGCCCGAAAAAGTATGGCCGCCGGGAGGATCCCAATCCCACGGAATATACCGAGTATCTGGAGGCCAACCGTGGACGACCAGGGAGAAGCAATCAAGTGATGACTTCTCTTTGAGAAAGGTAATGAGCGCGGACAGGAAATCGCTATCCAAACCGTCTGCAGCTGCATGGTCGTCGGAAACTACGGCGTTGAACACCAAGGCGATTTTTTTGATGTGTTTCAGTGCCTTGTAGGGGCGATCATGAAGGAATGCAAGGCAAGCATGGACAGATAGAGTCTCGTCGGGGAAAAGGCCGGTGGTGAAGGTGAACGTATTCTTTTTGTAGTATATGGGCAGGCATTCGGTGTAAACCTGACGGTTGGTCAAGAAAAGGTTGAGATTCGGTGGACTGATGTCGTTCAGCACTCCCTTCCCATTTCTCCCTGGTGGATCGACATCGTAGGGGAGCTCTTCCTCATAGCTTCCTGGTCCCCTCGGGTGCGACCGAACGAAGACAGCACGCGTGAGCACTTCCAAGTCGTCGATCTCGAGCTCACACGGTCGGATGCGAATTTCCCCGGCAACCAGCATATGCTCGTATATCAAGTCTCTCAGCTCGCGAGGAAGGTCCAAGAGGCGAAAGTAGTGCGACTCGGGAAGCTGGAAGTCAGCTGGGGTGACGGGGTGTGCGACACTCAGATTGCCCTCATGAGGATCGGCCATATCGGAGCTTGAGGATGGGGTATGATGTGACGAGCTTAGGGTCAAGCTTCCTGCAGCTGTCTGGCCAAGAAAAGGTGTTGTGGGTGTGACGGTCGAGATTGAGCGGGACAAGAGCGAAGGAGGTGACGGGTCTGAATTTGAGGGGCGAGTGATGGCCGAGAGTAGAGCGGAAAGCCTGCGCAAGTGAGGAGGCCCACTCCAAAACGACAGGAGCGACATGTGACTTGGAATGCAGAAGCAAACGGAGGCGGCTTGTTTGTTGCCTATTTTATTCTCCTCCTGTGCGCCTTTCTTCACGCGCAGCACCCGCGCCACCTACCTCCAACACCGACGGTGACCCCGCCAGATGAACAAGGTTCTGGCACAGCTTCTGGCACCGACAGGTCTCTGCTGCAGAGCTCGAGACAATCTTGCAGCCTCACGCATATACCCGTGCCGTCACCTGCGGCTGCCCGACGGCGACGTCGCTCCAAAGCGTCCCAGGTCCAACCTCACCCGGCTGGTCGACAGTCTCATCTGCGATGGCAAGGAGAACCAAAAGACCGCAGCAGAAAAAGCCGCCACGGCCGAAGCGCGCATGGTCTGACGAGGGTGTTGAGGGCAGCGGCAGGCCCGGAGAAAAGGCGCCGCCGCCTCCGCCGCCACCGCCGCGGCGCCTGGCGCGACGCGGGCAGCAGCTCCCTGGGCGCGCGCCGCCGGCCAAAGATCGCGCTGCGGCCCGTCCAGATGCTGATAATCCGAACCTCGTCGCGCTGGGCACGCGCAACAAGCTCGCCAGAGCCAGCAACGCAGACAGCTCCAACACGCCGCCGGTCCAGCGCGACCGCTGCGCCGACGAGGCGACCGAGCTCGAGGACCAGCCGTTCAGCAAGCTGCGCTACATCCGGCCCTACGGCCAGCTGACGCCGCCCAGCGAGAAGCAAGAGCAAGACGCGACCGCCATGGCGCCTGCGCCTGCCCCGCTGAGCGCCCCGAATGGCCACCCGGGGCCTCACCCGTCGTTCATCGAGGTTGCGAAGCCGTACATCTTCCAGCCGAAGGTCGACCAATTCCTCTCCGCGATTGGCATGCCCGAGGCCAAAGAGGACAGCATCCGGCTTCAAGGTGTCCAGCTCATCGACAATGTG
This sequence comes from Neofusicoccum sp. Z2, assembly GCA_037356115.1. NCBI lineage: Eukaryota > Fungi > Ascomycota > Dothideomycetes > Botryosphaeriales > Botryosphaeriaceae > Neofusicoccum > Neofusicoccum sp. Z2. The sequence continues at coordinate 401,430 of JBAWJY010000016.1, forward strand.
AGGAGGTCGTTGCAGCTGTGAGTCCTACCCACCATGAGCAAGAGGCACTCCTGATGCGTGTATAGACCGGTTCGCACCTTCAACACCGCGTGTGTTTATTATCACAAGTTCCGCTTGATACACTCCGACAACGAGTACAACCTGGTCGTGAGTATCCATCTTGACCCGCTTCAGCACCGGACTTTCGGTTGACCTCCGCCGCAGGAAGCAGCATTAGCCGCCCTGTTCACGGCCTGCAAGATCGAAGACACGCTCAAAAAGTCCAAAGAAATCATCTGCGCATCCTTCAACCTCAAGCTCCCTCCTACAGACCAACTCTCACCAGATGACCCCCAACTGGAGTCCCCTTCCAAAGTAATCATCGGCCTCGAGCGCCTCATGCTTGAGAGCGCAGGCTTCGACTTCCGCAACCGGCAGCCGCAGAAGCTTGTCATCAAACTAGCCAAGCGGTGCGGCTTCGCCAGGGAGCGCGTCGGCAAGACGGCGTACAACATGTCGCTGGACCTGTACCGGACGTTCGCGCCGCTCAAGCAGACGACAGCAGCCATGGCGATCGCGTGCGTGGAGCTTGCGGCGCGGCTGTGCGGTGCGAATATGGAGCGAGTGGTCGGCGAGCGGGGAGTCGACTATGCGAAGTGGAAGGTGACGAGGGCCGAAGTAATGGGTGAGTACTGACACACGCACTCCCAACAACCCCGTCGCCGCCGCCGCCGCTGCTGCCGACGACTCCTTCTCCAGCTCCGCCGCGAGAAACGATAGGAAGGTCGATTCCACTGACCTCCATCCCTCCACAGAAACCATGCTCGACCTCCTCGACCTCTACACCCACCACCGCACCTCCAGCCTCATCGGCCCCAACTACCCCCTCGACACCTACATCAACGTTCGCATCGCCCTGAACCAAGAATCCAAAGATTCCGACCTACCCCGCTACACGCAATCCACGCCGCCGCCCCCACCACCCCAACAACCGAAACCCTCCCCCGCCTCCGCTTCTGTCCCTGCCAACGGCGTACTACCCCCCAAACCTACCAACGGCGCCATGACGCCTGCGGGTCAACAACAACAGCAACTACAACTACAACAAGCACAACAGCAGCAACAACAACAACAAGAACAACCCATCGCCCTCCCCATCTCGGCGGTGGGGACGCGCGGGTTGGGAGGGACGGTGCGGTTCATGTTGGATGCGGCGAGGGCGAGGGATGAGAAGCAGACGGTATCGGAGTACTTTGTGGACGGGGAAGAGGAGTACGAGGTCGAGGTTGAGGTGACGGATAGTGGGAATGAGAGGATGCGGCGGGGGAGGTGAAGGGTGTGTGTGTATGTGTGCGTGTGTGATTGGAAGGAGGGAGGAGAGACGGACACGGATAAGATGGGACGATTTTGCTCGATGAGAAATTGAAGGATACCCATACAAGGAAGGAAAGAGAGGAAATGATCCAAGGCAAGGAAGAGTAAAAGGAAGTGGCTATCTGGACTGAAACGGCGTGGAGGTGGGAAGGGCACACCCGATATCCAGCACTGAAGACGGCGTCACCGAAGAAGTCCTCGCGCGCGGCGCATGAAGATAATGTCCCGGACATCGACAGCCGGGGAACTCAGACGGACGGAGGCACCAGCAGCAATGACCTCCGCTAATGGCCTGTGTGCATTTGCCCGACCCCGCCACCCTCTCGTGGCGGAGGACTGGGAAAGACGCCCGGGGCACTCTAGTGGTGAAAGGAGCAGTAGCAAGAGGTACCCAGCAGGACAGCCACCACTCCAAATCCATCGTCCTCGGGCGCCGTCGGGCTCGTCGAGGAGATGACAGCGCGGAAGGTCAGCTGTAGTAGCAGCAGCAGAATATAAAGCGGGCCTTTGGCCACTCAGCAACGCTTCCACAGACGCCAACTTCTGCTATCCAGCGTAGGTCAATGTAGTCAGAATGGAAGGAGTCATATACCAACGCAACAACACATCTGCAAATGAGTGCCCCTCATCTCTTCCAGAAAATTCGCATTTGCCTTTGACCATCCTCCCCTCCTCCCCACCTGCCTCTATAATACAACACACAGAACCTTTTCCACCCAACACAGATCCGCGAAAGGGGAGGGAGGGGGCTGAGCCAGCCAGCCAGCCCAACCGCCATAATTACGAAGATCAGAGAATAAATAGCGTGAAGACAGCATGCTGAAGAAGAGAGATAGAAGAGAGTTCTCTCAAAGTTCCATTTCCCCATTACGCCGACCCGATGCCACCACGTTCCCACCTGCCATGCATGCCTTGGGACGATGAAAGGAAAATTGTAGTAGAGGAGGGAGGGGAAAAGAAAAAAAAGTAAGAAGCACAAAAGAACCGCCGATTTTTTTTTTTCAAAAGCGCATCATACAATCCTCCTCCACTCCGCACACGTTTACGTGTTTATTTTTTCAAAACCTTCTTCCGTTAATCATATCTCATACCCACCATTTCCCCCTCTCTCTCTCATCACCATTTTTGCCTCCTTTCCACCTTTCCCCCCGCACCGCACCGCAGCAGCCCCTTCCACCATCATCTCCAGGACCGACCGACTGACTGACCGACCACTCAACCAGCCATCCACCTATCCTCATCATCCGCAACATCAAACTCCTCCCCCACAGCCTCCGACGACCCCTTCGCATCCGCCGCATGCACGTTCCCACTACCACCACCACTCCCACCCATCGCGACGTCATCTCCCATCGTCGTGCTGCTAACCGAACCAGCGACGCTAGCCGGCTTGGACGGCGGAGCCTGCGGTTGCATTGGCGGGTTAGGCGCCCAGGAGAGCTGGACTTTGCCGATGGACGGGATGTCCGAGGAGTGTGAGATGAACTGTTGGTTTTGCTTTGTTAGTGAAACTGGGAAGGAACGATGGGAAGGAGGAGCGCGGGTGGGCGGGAACTCACGTCTTCGGCGATCCAGCGGTCCTTGAAGGTGACGACCATGGCGTTCGGGCCGCCGTCGGGGTGGGCGTCGACGCTGTCGAAGTCGAAGTTGTTCTGCGTTCGGCGGTCATTATGATGGTTCACTGATGCGGACGAGAAAATGACGGAAAAGGGGAAGAAGAAAACGTACGAAAAGGTGGCTGCGCAGCGCTTCATCCCTCTCTGGCGTCCATTCGTCCTCGCCATCGTTGATTTTTACCACGACCCTCTTCGGCCTGTTGTCCAGACGCTTGACCGCACCGCCTCTTGCGCCTCCGAAGGGAGCGCCGTAACCGCCCCGGCCGCCGCGGTACCCGCCTCTGTGCGACGGGTCGAAGCCACCGCGTCCTCTTGGTGCGAAGCTACCACGTCCGCGGAAGGCGCCTCGTCCACCACGACCACGGTACGTGCTGGAGCTGTAAGGCTCGTTCGGGTTAATGCCCATGCTCTCGGCCTCTGCTTCCAGTTGTGCGAGCTTCAGCTTTAATGCCTCCGTCTGCGCACTCTTCTTGTCGTCCGTGCCAGCAGCGTCCTCAGATTTGCCTTCTGTGACGTCGCTGCCCTTAATAGTCGGCGACATTGGCGATGAGGATGATGTCTTCTTGGCCGTCTTCTCCGCCAGCTTTTCCAGCAGCTTCTTCCGCTCTTCCGCTTGCGCCTTGAGCTTTGCGTCCAGCTCTGCTTTCTGCGCCTCTGCTTCCTTCAACTTTCGCTGCTTCTCCTCATGCGCCTTCTGTGCTTCTGCCTGCCTCCGTGCGATTTCTTCCATGTCAATCATCTCCTCGTCATCCTTCTTCGGACCTGCACCCTCGCTGCCTTGCCTACCGTTTGTCCCGTTCGCATTCGCATGATGATCCGGCTTGAACCAGTACACCTTCACGAACCGGTTGTCGAAAATGACCTTGGGGCTGTCGTATGCCTTGCGCGCCGACCAGTAGTCTTCGTATTTGACGAGAGCAAGGCGCTTGTATGCCTGCATGGTGACTTCCTGAATATTGCCGAACTCGGAGAAGAACTCGCGGACGGCGTCCTCGGAAAACTTGTCTTCGGGGATATGCTCGACGACGATGGTGGTAATAGACCGATCGTGGTTCGGCCCGGCCGACGAGAAAGGAGCGCGTCCACCACGACGTCCGCCCTCCCCGCGACCGCGACCTCTACCTCCACGGCCTCTCTCATGGTGACGGCGCTCGCCATAACCATTCGCGCGGTGTTCGGTATCGATTGCGGCATTCTTGGGGTCGTACTCTATAACTCGAGGGTTAGCGATCGGGATCCGATTCGGATTTGCTGAGAGAGTAAAGTCGAGATAGCCGGAAGTTGCTGCACGACGCGAATAGATTGAATGAAAGTGGTTCCCACCATCTGCGGGCACGACGATCGGATCCGTGCCGTGCTCGTACGGGCAGACGCTGCCGAGAGCGCAAAAGCCTTTGGTGTCGTAATCGCGACACCTCTCTCCGATCCTCCGCGGCGGCGGCGAGCCGGCGTGATGGAAGCCTGGCGCTGGAGCGCTCTGTCCGAAGTTATTCGGCGCACCGCCCATGGGGAGCTGCGGCATGCCCGGCAGCGGCGGAAAGCCCAGCGCCTGCATAGCAAGGAGTGCGCTCAGCGGATTGTTCGGGTCGACCTGAGGGAAGCCAGGCGGCGGATTGGGCATTGGAGGCATGTTCTGCATGGACGACATAGACGCTTGCCCAAGGCCAGGCAGACCGGCAATGCTCATGTCGCCGTGGCGTCCTCCACGGCCACCCCCACCCTGGTAGTTCCCTCTGCGCATCTGCTTGATGGCCCTCTCTCCGCCGCCGCCACGGCCGTAGTGGGTATCCTGACCATCTCGCTGCTCGCTGCCGGCGCGATCGCCCCATGTGCGCTTGCGCGACTGATCTGCATTGCCGTTATAGACGCCGTTCTGGAATTGCGCGCTCGGACGTCGGTTACCGTTGGCTGGTCCGCTGGGCGGATTGAATGGCGGGGACGTGGGCTGAGCCTGGGTCTGCTGGGGCGCGGGGGCTTCGGTGCTCGGAGTGTAGGACTTCGTGTGGATGGCGTTGAAGACGTCGTCGACGAACGGCACAGTGTCTGGGGCAAGCGTGTCAGCGAGGCGCGTGGCACAGGACGAGCGGACATAGTTACGGTCGCGAAGGAAGTCCTCCAGGTTCTCTAGGCAATTGACCTTCACCTGCTCGTCCGAGTCTTCGGATCGGACCAGCGCGAGCACATAATCGGCGAGGACGTCCGAGTCCGCGTCGGAACTGTAGGATCTGTTAAATTGCACTTACGTCCGAGCAGAACGGGAGAGGGGTCCGTACATGTCCTCCAGCCTCTTCACAACCCACTTCTTCAGCAGCACCGCGTCCGCTTCGTCGACGAGCATCTTGGCGGCCGGCGATAGCGGTGATTGAGCGAATGCGACGCGGGGGGACGGACGGGAGGCGTCAAGACGTATTTGGGGAGCTGGGGCGCCGCTAGCGGAAGCGTCGCATTGGGCCGCGGCGCAGCAGAGACAGACGGGTGAGGTTGTGGAGCGCGGCGAACGTGACGGTGTATCCCAAAATCATTGCCCAAGGAACACACGCTTGACGCTATGACGAAGAGCGCAAGAACGCGCCCGGAGCCAGAGATATTCCGCTTCGATCACGTGCGTTGGTCTCCCCCGCGCAGTGCTCAACGCCTGCCCACTTGTCGTCACTGCACGTCGCGCTGGAGCAAGCGTATTTGTGTTCATATCGTCTCGATTTCTAGCGCCCAGGGTACACAAAAAAAGAACCATGCAAAGGAAAAGGACATCAAGTGCATCATCAAAGTCGGCCTTCTACCGACGTGGATATCCCCATGCCAATCATCCATCATATCTCTAAATTGAGCCCGTTGAGATACCTATATACTCGCCGACTTTTCCTTGACGAGGACACAGATGATGAGCATTTCTGATGATGCCCCGAAGACCGGATATTTTGGAGAAAAGGCTTTCTATCTTTTTTCGACAGAAACCTTTTACAACTTGTCGTAGTACTATGGCATCTCGTTAGCACACGCTTCACGGAAGTGGGTTGCTGAGCGAAACTTACGTTCTCGTAGCCGGGAACCTCGGGCTTGATACCCTTCCTCTTGCGCATCTCCTCGACGACCTGGCCGGGCAGGGTGGTCTTGTCGAGAGGAGAGCCACCGGGCAGGATCTGCCAGTGGTCGAAGACGGACTGGGGGAAGGCCTGGCCGGAAGTGTTGGAGCGCAGGTCGGCGTTGAAACCGAACGACTCCTTGACGGGCAGGTAGGCCTTGACGTTGAACAGAGGAGTACCAGGGCGCTGGGCCTCCTCGAAGACGTGACCTCTCCTGCGGGTGAGGACACCGTAGATACCACCCATGGCGTTCTCGGGGACCTGGATCTCGACCAAGAAGACAGGCTCGAGGAGAGCGGGCTCGGCAAGGAGGGTGGCGGCGTACAGCACACGACGAGCAGTGGGGATGATCTGACCACCACCACGGTGAATGGCATCGGCGTGGAGGGTGACGTCCATGACGTTGAAGCGAACGGAACGCATGGGCTCCTCGGCAATGGGACCTTCCTTGGTGGCCCACTGGAAACCGGAGACGAAAGAGTCCTTGATTTCGTTGAGGTACTGGACGGCCTTGGTCTGGTCAACCAGCAGGTTGGCACCGTTGGTGTCGGGACCGAAGCACCAAATCTTACGGGCATCGGTGACGTCCCAGCCGTGCTCGTCAGCAAGGAGACGGGCACGAGCCTTGAAATCGTCACGCGGGCCGATCTTGCCAGCCTCAATGTCCTTGGAGACCTCCTCACCAAGAGGAGAGGCAACAACGTACAGACGGTTGTGCTTGTTGGGCGACTTGGACAGGGCAGTGATGCGGGACTCGGCACCAACGGTCTCACGGTACTGGACGACGGGGTCGGAAATACGGAGAGGGACACCGGCGTGGTCCTCCTCGAGATCCTTCAAGCAAATCTCGAGGTGGAGCTCACCAGCACCGGCAACGACGTGCTCACCAGAGTCGGAGATGTAGGTCAGGACGCAAGGGTCGGACTTGGACAGACGCTTGAGACCTTCGACGAGCTTGGGCAGGTCGTTGGCGTTCTTGACCTCGACGGAACGCTGGACGACGGGCGAGACAGAGAACTTCATGACCTTCATGTTGTGGGCAGTCTCGCTGGTGGTGAGGGTACCAGACTTGAGCAGGAACTGGTCAATACCGACCAGACCCAGGATGTTACCGGCAGGGACATCCTCGATGGGCTCGACGAAACGGCCCATCATGAGAATGGTACGCTGGATGGACTTGACGAACAGGTCCTCCTTCCTGCCAGGGGTGTAGTTGGGGCCCTGGATGCGGACCTTGAGACCGGAGCGGACAGTACCGGAGAAGACACGACCGAAGGCGTAGAAACGGCCCTTGTCAGAGGTCGGAACCATCTTCGAGACGTAGAGCATGAGAGGACCCTTGGGGTCGCAGTCGCGGATACCAATGGCGCTCTCGTCGTCGTGGGGACCCTCGTACAGGGTCTCCATACGGTACCTCTGGGCAGTGGCGGGGGAAGGCAGGTGGAGAATCATCATCTCCAGAAGGGCGTCAGCGGCAGGAAGGAACTTCCTCATGACGACCTTGAGGAGCTGCTTGCCCTCGAGATCCTTCTCGTCGCTGGTGAGCTTGATCTCGAGCTTGTCGAGGATGGTGGGGATCTCATCCTTCTTGAAGTTCATGACGGCGCCGAAGATGCGGAAGATGGGGTCCAGGATGAACTGGTTGAAGGCACGCTCGCCGTTCTCGGGAGCGGTCTTGGTCCACTTCTTGGTCTTGGGGTTGAAGTAGTTGTCGCCCTGCGGTCGAGTTAGCAATTGAGGGGTTTCTCGTCATGCGCGAAAAAGTCAAGACTCACCCAGAGACGCTCCATCATCTTGTTCTTGTCAACACCGAACTTCTTGGCGTACCTGGAAGCGAACTGGCGGACGGTGAAAGCCCAGCCGTGGAGACCGGAACCGAAAGCGACGGTACCCTGGTCGGGGTAGACCTGGACATCGCCGAGGACCTTGTCGAAGTAGGTGGCAATGACGACGTTGACGGACTCGATGACACGGGAGAAGTTCTGGTACAGGTCCTCCTTGGAGACCTGGAGCTCGAGAAGAGCACGGTCGACCTTGTTGATGATGACAACGGGCTTGATACGCTCACCAAGGGCCTGGCGCAGGACAGTCTCGGTCTGGACGCAGACACCCTCGACGGTGTCGACGACGACGAGAGCACCGTCAGTGACACGCAGGGCAGCAGTGACCTCAGAGGAGAAGTCAACGTGACCGGGCGAGTCAATCAGGTTGATCAAGAAGTCGTTCTTCTCGGTCTTGACGGGGATGTCCTTCAGGTCCTCGGGGTCGTTGAGCTGGGCGTACAGGGAGATGGCAGTCGACTTGATGGTGACACCACGCTCCTGCTCGTCGGGACGAGTGTCGGTGAAGCGGGCCTCACCAGCCTTGGCGGCGGAAATGATACCAGCGCGCTGGACGAGGGAGTCGGTCAGGGTAGACTTGCCGTGGTCGACTGCGCAGCACTGTCAGAGGCGAAGGGCAGCGCAATTGGGCAAGGCAACTTACCGTGGGCAATGACGGACATGTTCCGAATGTTGATCGGAGAGTCCATGAGACCACGGATCTTCAATCATGTCAGTGTTCCTGCGCTTCCTCGTGTGCATCAATCGGCGGCGTGGCGGACGTACCTCCTCGACGGTGAAGCTGCGAGCGATCGGTCAGCATGGGTGTTGCATGGGCGGGCCAGCGCGCAGCGGGCGGACGGGCGGCAGAAGCGGGCATGGAGCTCGGCGGAGCATGGCGAAGGCGCGAAAACAGGGGGCGGCGACTTACTTGACCATCTTGGCGGTGTTGCGCGGATGTGTCTACTTGAAAAGTCTTTTCGTCGAGGTTTCTGGATACCCCGCTTTTGGAGTGGAGGGCGACGCTCTGCGAACTCGGTGGGAGGAGGCGCTGCCTTGGTGGTGACTTGCTGCGATCAAGCAACGAGTTTCGCAAGGCCGGGCGTGCCTTTTAAAAGCTCGAGGTGATCGAGGACCGGTGTGGAGGAAGAAAGGAAGGGTCGGACAGGCAGGTGGGATGATGGAGGCACAGGTTTTGCGCTGGCTGGGCGGCGGTGGGGCTCGCTTAATGCCCACGATGCCCAATTGCAGGCGCCGCCGCACGCAGTCCGCCGCGCCTTCACCCGCCCGCCACTCGCCAGCCCCCGCCCGCGCCCGCTGCTGGAACTCGCCCACTGCGCTCGTCGGCCTGCCGCCGACTCATTGCCGCTGCGCCCTCGTCGACTCACCAGCTCGCTCAGCCTCGCGCGGGCGGGCAGCCTGGAGGGGTGCCGCGGCGTTTAGCACCTTAACTCCGGGTGCGGTAAGCTCGAGAGAGTTACCGCCCACAGTCGAGCGTCAGCTGCTGCCAGCTTCACTCTCCAGCCGCGAAGAGTCATACCGCTGCTCACCCATAAGCTCGCGCGAGCTCCCCCTCATGCAAGAGCTCGCGCGAGCTGGGGAAGCTAATCGCAGCTCTTCATTGGTTCTCCCGCTTGGGCCAAACAAGCTCTTCGCCTTCCCACGTGTCAGCCAGACCATGGGAACATCGCAACACCAGTCACACGCTATCTCATAGCGGGAATTCCAGATTCTGCTTCCAAATAGCGTTCGAGCATTGCCGGCGAAAATCGCTGCCTCGTCGCTGCGGTCCTCTTCAAGGAATGCGCCACTTACGTGACGAATCACGTAGTGTATCTTGCTGCACTTCTGGATCGTTTGCGTCAATGTCAGATCCCTAACTATCCAGCCTGTCTCGTATTTCGCCAACCCGGTGGCGTAGGGCGTCGCAGGTTTCGTCCGCCATCAGTTCTGTCGGAGTTTCATGCGGACTGGCTTCGCGGGCGCTAATGTGCCGCCTATATTGAGCACTGGATCACTCGGATTGATTAACACAATCTCGTCGGTGCTGCTGCTGCCATTCAGGGCTGCGAAGATGTCGGGCGCATCGCCGAGGTACTTCCCTTTGGTGGTTGGAAATGACAGCAACACCCAGCTCCGAGAGGGTCGAGAGCACGCTTTACTTTGCGGCTGCTGATGCCATCAGTTCCCATAAGAGATTAGCCCCATCGGCAATGCGGGTATGCAACGCTCTTGTATTCATAACCGACCACTGGTAAAGCCATCGGAATAGCGAAGAGCCGTCGGATCAAGAATTGACCATCGGAACAGTGAACGGCCACTGAAACGTAGAACAGCCATTGGTATAGAGAGCAGTCATTGGAACAGAGGGCAGCCACTGGAACGACCATCGGAACAAGAATTGAGACAGTTCTCGGAACAATTCCAGATCAGACAGGAGATGCGGGGAATAATCAGGATGGCGCATCTCGAGCTGGTGGCGATATACATTCACAGCAACAGTGCAAACCAAATCAGATCTCGGAGTTTACAGATTGAAAGTCTATAAATACTACGCTCAATAAACACTTACAAGAGAGCTCGTTCCCCTGTTCGAGACGTCAAAATAACACCTCCATATATCACCTTCCAGGACTGAGGTAAAAACGCCTGATACCATCAAACATGGGTCGAGCATACCTCGCAGGAGACCAAGACGCAGCCCTAAGGGTCCGCCAGTTTGCCCAACTGATTGCCCTACCAGGAGGCTCACGTACGGCCTCGTGAAAAGCATACCAGGTCTCAATGAACGGTGGGACCAAGACAATACTCCCACTCTGGGTACCCGGAGAACCTCTCATCCGGATGCAAAACGTGTCATGCCCAACCCGGATGTACGGTCTGCTGTACGCGAAACGGAACTGATCTGCATCCTCTTCCGTCCGGGCTAACCGCTGGTTCTCCCAAGGCGTCCCTTCCGGGAAGGCGAATGCCTCGTCCAGATTGGGTACGGTGGGCTCGGCACCCATCGCAGCCTGACGCGCCAGAGCCATGCCCCTCCGCAGCCATTCCATCAAGAGAAGCCGCGCTAGTGGAATTGCCATACCACTATGGTCGAGCTCCAACTTGTGTGTTGGGGGGAGGTCGCCCGGCCAGCTGACGGGAAAGCGCCGGAGGAACCACCTGGTCAGTGTGTTGATAGTCCTTTCGATCAGTCTTCGGTCCATTTGCGCAAGCGAACCTACGTAATTCCAGACCTCCTGGTCTCGATCCGCAATAGGGACGGCAGCTGTCGTGCCGAAGAATCTCCAGAGGAGAAGGATGACCCTTTCAAGTTGTTCCATGTAGCCCCTTGGGATGAGTAAGTATCGCAGGAGGTACTCAGCGATAGCCGAACTCAGGAACCTGATCTTATCTAGGAAGAGGAAGTAGGGCTCATCAGAGAAATTGTAACCGAACAGAAGTCCGTTAGGCGCCGCTGTGGATTGAATGGATTCCCGAGGAAAGAGATCCTGCTCAATCAAGAAATAGTTTGCAAAAAGATGCCGCTTAATGACCCTCTCATGTGCCCACAACAGCGCCCTGTAAGGCTGGTGCCTCGTGAGAGAGAAGAGTGTCAGAGGTTGAAGCCCTTTCAGTACTTCGATCTTAATCTCAACGGGAAGGTCAGCCAACCGGTTCCAAAATCTCACAGCCTCATGATGCTTGGAAGTAGGGGGTAACCTGCTAGCTTCCAGTTGGGCATCGTAATAGTAGTGCTCGGGGCAATTGCCGTTATGACAATCTAGGCACTCCGTGCCAAGCTCAATAACGTCGTGCGGAAACTGCGCAGCCATGTAGACGGTGAGATCTGGGTGATTGGATTGATTGGAAAAGGTTGCTTCGGAGAATTGAAATTCTGCATTATATGTTGGTCCAGCATATTGTAAGAAAACACCACTGCATGCGCAACAAGGACTAGTGGAAAGACAATGCAATTGTGCGCCAGTTGTAGGGAGCGGCAGTGCGAACAAGACCTCTCCAGCCATCCGCTGGCAAGACTTAAGCAAAATTGAGTTGGAATCAACTCTGCGGGCCATGTGGAAGATCAATGAGCTATTTCCCTCCACATATCGTTTATTCGTTATCCAACTCCCAGATGAGAGGAAACATCAAAAGATAAATCTATCGCTTCGCATCCTGCCTACACTTGTATTGATTGTGCTGCACTGCCCACTCCGTTAAAACATCGTGATAAGCAAATGGGCATTGCCGACGGTCGTTGTACTATTTTCTATGGTGGTTCCAAGCCATTAGAAGTTCATCTGTAAAGAGGAGTGAATTCTGGGAGTATTGTGGGAGCAGCAGACGACTGACCGGAAGAGGCGCAGCGGCCACGACTTCGTGTCCAATGCGTCTTAAAGTGTCTCCGATTGGCTCTCTTCTTTCACGCTCACGTCATTTCAACGAATCTTTTGTTTCCTTGTTCATTCCACAACAGGGCTGAAAGAACGAAATTCAGGTCGCCTTTGCGGAGCAAGGTAGGTTCGAAATGAGCTAGAGGCTTTTAGTTGGAGCAGCGCTCTGGCAGTCGTGAGAAAATGCCGTCCTTCAATCGCAATTGCTGCACCGCTTCGTTGGTCGATTTCCCTGACGACAACGACTGATACTGACATTCCGACAATTCTGCAGGTAGCAAAATAGCCGCTGACATTCATTATCCATACTCACCGCTTGATTGGCTGTCGCGTCTCACCATCTCGCAGTGCTACCTCCCCGGCAATACACGTTGGTGTCAGCTTATTACCGACCTCACAGTTCTTCCTCATAGCCCCTCCAGTAGCGTACCCGTTTCAGCCCGGGTTGTCGCAGAGCTCTGCACAATAAGCTTAGCCCCTGCGGTCCAAGCTTGTTCGGTGCCACGCCCAAGCTTAGCAACGCCCGTAGTGCTTACCCCTCGGCTGAGATCCTTGCAGCCCACACCGCGCCCAAGATCTGGGGAAAGGCTATATGAGATGCTCGTTCCTGCAACAGTGATCGTTATCCAAGCTCAATTTTTGGGTCTTTCCTCGTCCCACAGCCTCACCTCGAGCAACAGCGTACCCATCCGTTACCATGCCTTTCCTCGCTAAAGAACGACCACAAATCAGCACGAAAGACATCCTATCATGGGGTTTCGATGAGCCAGATTTCGATCAAGACAGACCTGTAGATGCTCCTCTCGTCCCTTCATCACTCAATCAACTAATTTCCTCCAGCTCTGGATTGATGCCGCCGATCCCTCTCGTTCCATCTCCCACAACCAAGCTCGCGTCCTCATCCGCCAGATCGCATTCGGCCTGCGCAAAGCTGGCTTGAAGCCCGGGGAGACCGTCTGCATCTCCTCCTTCAACGATGTGAGCCTTCCCCAAACCCCCCCATCCAACCACTCCGCCAAACTGATCCCCAACAGATCTACTACTCCATCCTCGTCCTCGGCATCATAGCCGCCGGCTGCGTCTACACGGGCACGAACCCAAGCTACACCCCCCAGGAGCTCGAGCACCACCTCCGCGTCTCCTCCGCCCGCATGATAATCTGCGAGCCCGAGCTCCTCCCCCGCATCCTCTCCACCTCCATCGGCGTCGGCCTCAATTCCCTCCACCCCACCCCCCGCATCCTCATCTTCGACCACCACACGCCCCCAACCGCCCCCCTCACCCCAACCCACCCCTCCGGCCACCCCTCCTGGCGCACCCTCCTCCACCCCAACCACGAAACCCCCTGGCCCCGCTTCACCCACGACCCCACCACCTCCGCCACCACAACCGCCATGCTCCTCTTCAGCAGCGGCACCTCCGGCCTCCCCAAACCCGTCCCCCTAACCCACGCCAACCTAATCGCCCAACACGAACTCGCGCTCGCGCACCCCTCCTACCGCCCCACGACCTGGACCCCCATCCGCCTCTCCTTCCTCCCACCATTCCACGCCTCCGTAGCCCCAACCCAGCACGTCACCGCGCTGCGCACCGGCGACCCCACATACGTCCTTCGCCGCTTCGAAGTCGAGCCGGTGTTGCGGGCTATCGACGCGTTCGGGGTGACGGATTTCTTGATCGTGCCGCCGTGCGTGCTGGGGATCGTGAATGCGGGGAGGGTGTTGCTGGGGCGGTATGATCTGAGCAGTGTGCGGTGGGTGAGGGTGGGGGCGGCGCCGGTGGATAGGGGGTTGCAGGGGAGGTTTCAGGACTTGTTGGGGCGGCCCGGAGGGAGGAGGAGGGGGGAGGGGAAGATTACGCAGGTGTATGGGTTGACGGAGACGAGTTGTATTGTGACGCAGTTTGGGCCGGGGGAGGAGGATCGGTCGGGGAGTATTGGGAGGGTGATTCCGGGGTTGGATTTGAAGGTTGTGGATGAGGAGGGGAGGGATGTGTCTGAGGAGGAGGTTGTGAGGGGCGAGATGTGCGTGAGGGGGCCGACGGTTGTGAGGGGGTATCTGGATGAGGAGGCGAATAGGCTGTCGTGGGATGAGGAGGGGTATTTTCACACGGGGGATGTTGGGGAGCTGGATAGGAAGACGGGGTTATGGTCTATCGTTGATCGAAAGAAGGTAAGTGATGATCTTCAGAAGTTCATACTGCTTATTTTGTCTGTCTCAATGCTGACATCCTCAAGGAACTCATCAAAACTCGCGGCTTTCAAGTTGCACCTCCGGAACTGGAGGGCGTCCTCCTCGCCCATCCAGACCTCCTGGATGCTGCTGTCATTGGCATTTTCGACCATGAGACCCAGTCGGAACTGCCGCGCGCGTATGTAGTGAAGAGGCCAGGTGCGCAGCAACTTACGGTAGAAGATGTCAAGCAGTGTGTCAGGGAGCGGCTGTCCAAATACAAGTGGTTGGATGGGGGCGTTGTCTTTCTGGATGCGATTCCTAAGACGGCGAGTGGCAAAATCTTGAAGAGAATCTTGAGAGAGCGGGCGAAGAAGGAGATTGGGAGAGAGGCGAAGTTGTAATAGGTCTTGAGATTGTGCTTCACAAGACTCGTCGCTTTTCTAGACACAGCTTCCTGTTGGTAGAAACGGTGCACTTGAACCGACTTTAATCTCAAAGCCGAACCCGGAGTACACCGTCTTAGTGCTAGGCATGCCACGTTGGAATTTACTAATTGAAAGCGTCTACTCACTAATTTGATTGCTAATCGCACCTGGGGATATCAAATGCTTTCTGTGGAACTTGTTCTTGCGCTCATGGCGCCGGTAACGGCGACCTTCCCCCTCCAACTTCCAAAGAACTAGTTTTCAACTCCAAAACAGGCTCCATTCGGCTTTCCATAAAGGATACCTCAGTCATCTAGTCCTCCTTCGAGTCCTCCACAGACGCCGGCTGCGCTTTTGTGACCTTCGGGCTTGTGTGCTCAGTCTTCTGTCTCTTGGAGTTAGGCTCGCCTTCTTGCTTAGGATCAGCAGTGGGAGGGTCGGGCAGACGCTTTGCGAGGATCTCGGCCTCTTCGGTTTCCTTGGCCTGTTCAGACTCGTCGGCGGGAGGGAAGTAGGTCCTGTAGCACAAATCCACATCAGCTTCAAGCACACACACTGGCCAAGCAGCAGGGGCAGAACACCTACGGCAGCACTTCCAGATACGCATCCTCATCCTTCTGCATGAAATTGCAAAAGACAACCCTCTCCAAGCTCTCCTTCCCCGCCGCATCCCGCTCATCCAACCACTCGCGCACCTCCCCCGTCGCCGCCTCCGCCGCCTCATCACTCGGATATCCGTAAACGCCAGTGCTCAACGCACTGAACGCAACACTCTTGCACCCATTCCTCAGCGCAAGCTCCAAGCTCCTCCGATAGCAACCCCTCAACAACTCCTCGCACCTGCTCGAACCCGCATAGACGGGTCCAACAGCATGAATGACATGCCTAGCCGGCAGGCGGTAGCCCCTTGTGATCTTCGCGTCGCCGGTGCGGCAGCCGTCCAGCGTCCTGCATTCGGCCAGCAGGTCCGGGCCGGCGGCGCGGTGGATGGCGCCGTCGACGCCGCCGCCGCCGAGGAGGGATTCGTTGGCGGCGTTGACGATGGCGTCGACGGCCAGGGTGGTGATGTCGGTGCGGATCAGGGCGATGCGGGCGTTGTGGGCGCGCGAGGGCGGGGCGGCGGGCGGCGTGGTGGTGGGCGGGGTGAGCTTCTTCTGCTGGTAGAGGGCGGCGAGGGTGGGGATGTCGGCGAGGGGGACGGTTCTGGATGCCATTTTCGAGAGGAGGGGCATGGGCTGCGGGCGATTGACGGCGGTGAGGATGGGTGGTCGGTCGACGTGGCGCGGGAGTTGTAGGTGAACTTGTGTGCCCCGCTGGCCGGCGGCTGAAGCTCTTGGAGCTTGGGCCTGGTGATGCAATAAAAGTGTCAAGCCACCCGACGTATGTTATGTAGAGTAGTGAAGCTCGGAAAAGGTGACTGCTGGGTAAGATTTGCCTTCTGGACGATGTATCTGTTCTATATTTACGTCGCATGCTGTGGCGCTTCAAGCTTCTTTCCTCCTCACAAACACAAACAGCGCCTCGTCCTTACCCGCAAAACTCGGCAGCGGAATCTGTGCCACGCGCACAAACTCCTTGCTCTCGCGCGCCATCCACTCCGCCATGGTCTCGTTCTGAAAGCCGGTAAAGCCATTGGCATTCTGCGTCCCAGCCACGACAATGTAGTTGCCCTGGTACGCGCGCAGAACCCTCCCCGTGAAGTCGGCACCAACCTGCGGGTACACCAGCAGCAGTATCGCCTCCCTGGCGCCGTCGTGCTGCTGCAGGTACTTCACCCCATCCGTCCAGACGGTATCGCCTATCCACATGGTCCGCCACTCGCTATGCGCATTATCCACCGCCGTGACCCTGCACCCGGCCCTCCGCAGCTGCAGCGTCCAGTATCCGTTCCCGGACCCAATCTCCACCACCTCGCGGCCCGGCCACCCCTTCGGCTTCGGCTGCGGCGGCACGTGCTGCGCCAGTTGCGACACGACCGACAGCGCGTCCCACGTCGGCACCACGCAGCCGAAATGGTGGTAGAAAACGGGCAACACGTGGTGCGAGATGCGCGTCTTCGCCGTGTTGGGCACCGGCCCGCACCACTCGAGGTTCCGGCACGACCACGCCCAGAAGTCGTGGTACGGGTTCGCCAGCGGCTGCTTGCGCTTGTTCGGCAGGGTGAGCGGCGCGGGAGACGAGTCGGCGGGCGCGAGGTGGAATTGCGATTGCAGGTGCGCGGCGACGGCGGCGCGGAGCGAGTCTTTCTTTGCGTTGGAGCCGAGGCCGCGCAGGGCTGAGGCGGTCGACGTGCTGGGCGAGAAGACGTTCGTGTATGCGGCTATGTCGGCGCTTGGAGGGGGTGGGATCTGGGGCCGAGGGTAGCTTAGGATGGGCGCTCATCTTCCGTGCTGCAGGCCGGACTTCTTAGGGTTGGTGTCGCTGATGCGGATGCGGTCGGACAGGGCTGAGCCTTACCTGCTTGTCCTCGTCGTCGACATACCAGCCGTGCAGACCGTGTTGGCCACCGAAGCCGATGGCATGCTGCACCTGGTCGAGGGTGACTTCGGCAATGGCGCGGTAGACGTACTTGTCGTTGGCGGGGAGGTTGAAGGCCTTCGCGAGAGCGCCGCGCAGGTCATCGGTTTGGGGAACCTGATCCGGGCTCCATGACGAGAGGAATTCCTGCGGGTCGAATTGGGAGCGCGAGCCAATTGTTTGCGGCTTCGTCGGCGGTGGCGGCATTGGGGATGTTTGGTGTTGAGGAGATCGACGCGGGGCAGCCGCCATGACGTTGACGTAGACACTACGGATGAAGCACCACTCGCCGCCCCACTATACTTTCTGGCACCTCATCAACGGTTACCTATAACATCTCAATGCAGTACTCATCACTCGGCATTGTTACCGCTAGCATCATGCACGTCGTCGCCGCTCTAGCATCTGCATCGTCATTTATATTCTCTCCATACCTGGACTGGGCCAAATGTAAATGCACCACCAATGTGTCGTCTCGACCCGAGGCTGAGCGGCCGGTGCATCAACCCCTCTAAGTTCCATTTAGAGCTAAGGAAATGGAGTTTGGGGTATTTGATTGATCCATCCTTCCTCCTTACGAAGTACATCAGTCTTCCAAAGGTGCAGATGCAATATTTTCGTGAAGAGTTAATTAGATCAACCTTCTACCTTATCTTGCTGCTTCATTATCATCTTTTTTTTTAGACCATGTGCGCCTTCCCACATCTACGACACATGATCCACCCCGCCTCAGTCACGCTTCCAGCCATACAGGGCCTGCTGAGCGCACGCCTCTGCGGAGCACTCAATACCAGATGTCCTGAGAATATCTGTCCTTGATTGATACATACCTCGGGTAGCGCGGCCAGGTAGGCCTGCAGATGCACGCTCAAATGGTATATCGGTTGCAAGTTTAAAGAAGTCTGACTTACGTATCCCTTCCCTCAACGGGCAGTCAATGTAGCTCATTCAAGCCATAAACGACTTACCGCTCACAGAGTTTCTCCGCTGCACAATAAGGTCTCAATGTATCTTACTCGCACAGAAACACCAACCGCGAAAGACGAACGACATTTCAGGAGGAAAAAAAACATCAAATCCAATTCCCGTATCTACCAGATCTTTTCGCCGTCAACATGCAAGTACGTAAATCCATTCCCTCTCATCAACACTTCGCACCCGCAACCCTCTCCCTTTCCTCAGCTCTTCTCAAACCCCTTAGTCCCAGCTCTTAATCTTCATGGTGCCGTTCTCCTGAAGGTTCTTATGCATGTTGAAAGCCTGGAACAGCAGGTGCGGCTCATGGCCCATACCCTTCTTCAAGCACTCATACTCGGCGCGGTTGAAGTAGTCCTGGAGGATGGGCTTGTAGTCGGGGTGCGAGCACTTCTCGATGATGACGCGGGCACGCTCCTTGGGCGAGAGGCCACGGACATCGGCGAGACCCTTCGGAAACACGTCAGCTTGCCTTTTCTTTTTCTTTTTTGGGACGGGGAATGTGGGTTGTGGAGGATGGGAAGCATACCTGCTCAGTGACAACGACGTCCAGATCGTGCTCGGTCTGGTCGACGTGAGTGCACATGGGGACGATGCAGCTCACTCCGGTGGGGTCGGTCTTGCTGGGGCGTGTGCTGGGCGTGTGCATGATGCTGTACTTGGCGCTGCGGAGGAAGTCGGCGGAGCCGCCGAGGCCGTTCAGCATGCGGCTGCCCATGACGCAAGTGGAGTTGGCGTGAGCGTAGATGTCGACCTCGACGGGGGTGTTCATGCCAATGACACCTAGACGGCGGATGATCTCGGGAGAGTTGGAGACCTGCTGGGAACGCAAGAGCAGCTTGGGCGCGTACTTCTCCCAGTTGGCGTAGAAGCGCTTGAAGCCGTCGGGAGAGAAGCGGATCGAGGTGGCAGTAGCGAAGTCGAGATTGCCGCTGTCGAAGAGGTCGAGGAAGGAGTCCTGGAGCACTTCAGTCCAGACCTTCAGGTTCTTGAAGTCTGCGCCGCCGGACTGGTCAAATGGTTAGCACATGCCCTCCAAGAACGATATTCTGCTGAGTTTCTCCATTGATTCGTCTTTTTCTAGCAAGATGCAAAGAAATGAAAGAGTCAGAACATACCGAAAGACCACCAATGACAGCATTAGCAATGTTGCCAATACCCGACTGAATGGGCAAGAGGTTCTCAGGAAGACGGCCGTGCTTAACCTCGTGCTTCAAGAACTCAATCAAGTTGCTCGCAATCTTACGCGAGCTCTCATCCTCGGGCGCATTGGGCTGGGTCTGGTCAGGGTAGTCGGACTCGACGATGGCAACAACCTTCTCGGGATCGACGGGGATATGCGGCGTGCCGATGCGGTCCTCGGGGGCCATGATAAGGTAGGGTTTACGACGGGGAGGCAGGTCGGTCATGGTGATGTCGTGCAAACCCTCAAAGGAGGGTGCGGCGGTGTTGACTTCGATGATGATCTAGTCGAGTGGTCAGTCCAACTCCTGCGTCTAGTCAACTGTAGACAACAGAAATATCCACCTTGTCGGCCATCTGGATCAGCTCCGGACTAGCACCGACACTGGCACCAGGAATGATGCCACCGTCCTCAGTGATGGCGCTAGCCTCGACAATCGTCACGTCGAGCTTGTTCTGAGGCTTGTTGAGCGTGTAGAAGCCGTACATCAGGTCGACGGGGAACATGGACAGATGCTTGTCGAAGAAGTTGATGTTGCCATTATTGATGCCCTTGGCAATCTCCTTGCCGACCTGGTGCGGACTGCGGCGCTCGATCATGTTGAGGCGTGCCCAGCGGTTCTCCGTCTCGGCGCCGCTCGACGCGCCGACGAACAGGTTGTACTTGAGCTTGCCCTGCAGGCCATTCTTCTCGACGTGGTCTGCCAGCGCCGTGGGGACTTTCCTGCAGGCAAGTCGTCAGGATTGCCGGGGCCAATTGCAAACATGGGGCCATCGAGGCGCGGTGATGGTGGGGTTGGGCTGCTGCTTACTTGGGATAGCCGACGCCGGTGAAGCCGGACCAGCCAATGTAGGAGCCGTGAGGGAAGTAATCGATCAGGTCCTCAGCCTTTGCGAGCTTGTTGAGATAGGACGGCCGCCTGACTCTGCTCTTGAGAAGTGCCGACGCTGCCATGGTTGCTGCTCTCAAGCGCGGGGATCACCTGAGCACGAGGGACGAACAAAGAAAATAAAACGAAGACAGAGAGTGAGGAGTGGAGAGTGGAGAAGGGAGAGAAGAAGTGAAGGACGGGGAGAGTAGCGTCGCGGCAGATGAGCAGCGCTCGGGAGCTATGACACTTTACTCGGACGGAGGAATGGAAGCTCAGGGTGTGGAGCCGGGGCGGGAGCTTGCTAGAAGTAAGGCGCGAGACCGTCGGGCACTGGCCAATTGCTCAGACTCCGGGGCAGCAAGCCGGGGCGCGACCGGGGTGCGTCGGGGCCCTTTTTGCAGAGCGTGGGAAGCGGCAGCTCGTTTGTCGCGGACGAGGGGCCCTTGGGCGTGGAGAAGCTGCGCGAGGTGGAATGATATCACTTGCGCGTCGACCGAGCCTTCTCCGCGCGTCCCCGAGCTCTCCCGCCGCTTCCAGAACTCCCACGCTCCACCGCGCCCGCCAATGAGTGCGCGTGTTGATTAATGCCTGCCTCGCCGCCCACACGGAGCTCAACAGAACGTCAAACACCGCGCGCGGGCGACTCCAGCCCGCAGCCACGCTTCTCGTCCGCAGCTTCACGCTGCCGATGCACTGCGGGCCGGCTGCCGATGAGCCTCACGATTTCGTCATTGGCGCGGCGCCTCGACGCCCCATCGCCTGAGGCCAAGGGTCACGATGCTTTCCATCCGGCCAGCCGTTCCACTTCTTCCCCTCGTATTCCGCGGCACCAGAATCTGGCGCCAAGGCACCCGCTCAGCAGAGGGCGAAGAGGAAAATGCCAGCCCAAGTGCTTGCTTACACGCGCGGCACGATGGAAACGGACGTCCGCTACTTCTGCCTCCGCAGGTTGCAATTACCGGTACGCCAGCGCTGCAGCCCTGCGGTCAATTGTTCTGAATCCCGGCGCACACACGCCACTCGAAGTCAGCCAGACTCTGCGCGACTCCATCCACCTGAATCAAGCACCCAATTGACAAGGGCACACGTTCATCACATTCGTTATGTACACCCCTTTGATCCCGATCCCCCACCTCACGCCTGCACTCCCTTTCCCCTCCACCACGTCTTCCATCGCTTTAGACGCAGTCCGAAGACGAGACAAACCCGACACGCAAGGAAACCCCCAAAGCCTTAGCCAAGGCTACAATAAAAGAAAAGAAAAAATAGGACACATGCAAAACAATGCGCAGTCAGTATGCAACACAGCCCGTCCGCCGTGCCCGCTATGCAAATCTCCCGCCCCGGCGCCCACTTTAGTTCCCGGAACCGACAAAAAAACCCAAGAAAAAAAATATATGCCCACACACGCACATGGGTATCACCCAGACGCCTGCTCTGCTCTTTGACTTTCTCGCTTCGGAATCAGCACTTCCTCCCCCACACAAACCTTTCGCTCAACAAAAGCTTGACACCAAGTCAAGTCAGCAAAACCTACCCGTCGATGCAATGCTAATCTCCTTCCGTCATCCGCTGTCTGCGCTTTGCGCTCTGACGCCAAGAGCCGCGACCCGCTGCTGCACGACGGCCCCGTCGACCTCCGAACTCGCTGGCTGCACGACTCGCGTTAGGCGAGAGCTGGGTTCGCGCTCCGTCTCGCTGTTGTTGCTACTTCGATCATCGAACGCAACTCTCTTCGCGACGGGGAACTCTGTCCGCAGCGGGCTAGGCTGAGCGGTCGAATTTGCGCTGGTGTGCGCCAGGTGCGCCGAGTTGTTGGGGCTGCTCATGAAAAGCAGCGAATCCACGGCGTCCATCTCTGCTTGCTGGCTGGGCATGCGCAGGATACCCACCGGGCGCTGAGGCTTGCCAGGCGTTGGTGTTGACGGCGCACCGACATCGGTGAAGGGTTTGGAGATCTTCACCCTGGGCGCGGACCCGATCATGGGCGGGACGCGACTCGACGTGGAGCGACGGTGACGCTTCGGACTAATGTCTAATGCCGGCGCGAGAGTTGGAGCTGACGACGCCGAGCTGCTGAAGGTCGAGGCTGTCGACGGACGAGCATCATCTTCAGCCGCGTCCAAGTATCCTAAGCCTTGAGCAACAATAAGTCAGAGCGTCCCGAATATATGGCATGGGCCCACGCACTCGTTGGACCAAAAGTCCGGATGTTCGGTGGGCTTCCCTGTGCGCCTGGTGTTCCCAGATACCGATCAGACGGGTCGGACAGGGCGCTGGGGCGTCGGTGCCGATCATACGCGCGCGGTGAGTCCGTCGCGTCCCTGAACTTTGCCGAGGTAGGTGTCTGCGTGGCCGGCGATGTCCTCTGCGACGCGGCCGCCGTCTCCAGCTCTTCAATCGACTTCTGCTCCCACCCGTTCTGAACCTTCATCATTGCATAGGAAAGACGCGTCTTCAAGTCCGCGGACAGCTGTAGCACGCACAGTTAATTTACTGCATCAAGACGCGTCCGCGTCGCGTCATGTCTCACCTTTCCTATCCTGCTCAGGCTCGACGACGCGCTGATGTTTCTGGAGTGGGCGCTGCTGCAGAGACCCGCGGTGTGCGAGCCGCTGGCGGTGTCGGGGAGCTTCACCGCGCCGCTGGCCGTTCGCTTCGTCCCCAGTGAGATTGTGGGCGTGTCGACAGCCATGGGACTGCCAGTCAACGCGCTCTGGACTGCCTCGTTCGCGACGGCTGCAGGCTGCGGCGTGACGGCCCTGGGCGGTGGTCGGCTGTCTTCCTGATTGGCAGACGCGGCGGCGGGGTTGCTGGACGGCGGGCACAGGCTCGAAACATTCGAAGTCGCGGGCGACGTCAGCTCGGTCTCGACGACGGACTCGGTCGAAACATTGCTCTGGGAGGACAAGAGAGGCGGCGCGTAATAGCTGGCGCTGCTGGACGCGGACATGTTGGATTCCTGCGACGCGGGCAGCACGTCGCCGGTGGCGATGGTCGAGGTGGTGGTGGTGGTGGGGGCGCGGGCCGCATCGCGTTGGCCTCTGTCTGCGGCGCGCGTTAGTCGGGCGTGATGTCGAGCGCGATGCGTGCAGAGCGCAGACGCGGCGGCGGACTCACTGATGGCGGCGGGGTGAGCTCGTGCCGTGGCAGCCAAGCCGGGGGCCGCAGCAGCAGAATCTGGCCGCGGCGAGATGGCCGCGTCGGGCGCGACAGATGCCAATGTCTCCATGGCCGTCGTCGCCGGTCGGGGGCAGTGAGGCCGTGGGCAATACGCGGTCCTGGGGCGTGTTTGCGCAGCTCCTGGCGGTGGGTGATGACACAATGGGCCGGACGCCTGCTGCGTCGTCGCAGATCGCCAGCTGACCCGCCTTGACGCGTAGTGGCCGGCGGGCGAGCACCACGAGACCGGGGTGCGCGCGATGCGAGCGGACGGCGGCCAACGCGGCGCACGCGGAGAAGCGCGCGGCGGCAAGAACAGGACTCGGAGACTCGGCCGTGGCGCCCGCTGCGATGCAAGCGTCCGATGTTTCGCGGCCGACAAAGAACGGCGAGGCCGCTGGCTGAGGGCGCGCGACGCGCTATCATGTGTGCTCGCGCTCCCGTGTAGCCGCGCGCGCCGCCGTAAACACCGCGCCGCCAACGCTGCTGCGCCCGGCGCCGGCGCCGCGAACGCGTCCACGCGTGTCAGATGAGCTCTTGAAATTGCCTGCTACCTGGCGCACCGCTCTGCTGCAGTCCACTTTTTGATATGCGCGCGGAAAAAGAAATTCTGAATCTCGGGACGAATCCCTGCCCCCAACGCCGGGAAATGCCTGTTCCAAAGGCCGAGCCCACGCCTCCATGCACGTAACCCACGAGCTGCCCCAGATCGATCTGCGAAGAAACGAAAATAACGAATGAGACCGATCACTTCCGCCTCTTCCCGCCGCCGTTCGCCGCCGCCTCCTGCGCCTTTCTCTTCCTGCCCTCTTTCTCCCAGAACTCCGCCTTCTCGCGCTTCTCGCGCTCCGCCCTCTTCTCCTGGTTTTCTGCCACTTTCTTCCGGTAGCCTTCTCGTCTCTTCTCCTGCGCCTCTCTCCGCTTCGCCACCTTCTCGTTCCGCAGTGTCATGACCTGCTGCATGAGGTTCCTCGCCATCCTCTCCTCCTTGCCGGCCACAACCGCACGCTTCTGCATGTACGTTTCCTTCTTCTGCTTCTGCATTTGCACCGGCTGCGAGTTGAACGGCAAGTCGGCTGCCAACTTCTTGGGAATCTTCAGCGAGTTGAAGTGGCGCTCTGCGCGCTCGATCTTGCGGTAGGCAGAGTTCTTCTCCTTTGGCGTCTCGATGCCCTCAGCTCTGCGCACTTCTCCCGTCAGACGCATTCCCTTCCATGCGCTGTCCTCGCCGTCGTCGGCCCGGCCAGGCAGGTCAAGAAGATTCGTGACCGGATTGTAGAACCTGTGCGGCTTGACCGGGTACCAAGCTCGCAAGAAGACAATGTCGCTCATGAGAACCTTATCTTCAAACGTAGCACGGAAGCAACCTTCGGGCTTGCTGAGCGCCTTCTTGATCTGACCGCGGATGCCCGAGACAGTCTTGATACTGGCTCCTTCGAACTTGGCAATCTCCAAAGAAGAGCCGAACATATCCTTGATGAAAGCCGTGTTCTTGAAAATCTTGTACGGGTGACCCGTGAGCTTGAGCTTCTTGACGATCTCGAAACTCTCGTCTACATTCAGAACCACACCTGTCGCCGCGATCCTGAAGCCAGGGTTTTTGTTGGAAAAGGTCTGCACGCAACAAAAACCCGTGTTTGGTGCAATGAGGGGTCCGTAGAATGTGCCGAAGCAGTGCATGTGCTCGGGTGTGTACTTCAGCATGCGGTTGCGTACTCGGGAGTCCGAAATGCTGTAGACTGGCATGGTTTGGAATCTTCTCCAGCCCAGAGAGAAGATGAGAGGGTCGTTCGTCTTGAGGATCTTCTTGTGCCAACGGTGCCTCTTGATGCGAACCTGAAGGTAACCAAAACGGTCCTCAGTGGGCGTGAGACCTCCGATGATGACCGGGTATCGAGGGTTGAAGTGAGAAGAGAACTCATAGGGCACATTCTCCAGAACGATACGAGCGTAAGTGCCGGCCTTGTAGCCTTCCACGCGGACTCGTGATTGTTCGTCCAGCTGTTCGAACTCGGCACGGTTGATGTCCAGCTGCTTCTGAATGGCAGCCTTCTGCGCATCGTACCAGTCGTCTTCGCCAAATTCTTGCTCTTCCGCTCCTTCTTTCCGCTCATTTGTCTTGTCGTTGGCGAAACCCGCCCGGTCTTCTTCCTCGAATCGGAGCTTGAGCTCCTCTTTCTTGCGTGCGTTCTTCTCGCGCTCTTCTTGCATCTTAGCCTCTTCATCTTCCTCGCTTTCCTTAGCACCGACCACTTCTCCAGTCTCGAGATCTTCGAAAGCACCGTCGCCCTCGTCATCATCATCTTCAATGCCCTCGAATTCCTCCTCGGAGCCTCCTTCGTCTCCATCATCATCTTTCGAGAGCCTTGCGGATGCGAATCGCTGGCGCAAAGCTTCCAAATTGTCCTCGTCGGTCCACTTCTGCTCCAGGGTCTCGTAGTCGTACTTCGGAATCGCGCGATCTTCTTGATCCTCCGTGGATGTGTCCTTGACTTTTTTGAAGAAAGTTTCTTCATTGTCAGAGCCTTCATCGTCAGAATCGGCGCCTTCTTCTTCGCCTCTCCACTTCCGCAGAACCTCCGCTGGTGTCATCGAGTCGTTATACATTAATCTGGCGAGTTCAGCGGTGCGATAAGGCCGCTTGTTCCCATGAGCTTTCCTGGCATGGTCTGCTAGGTTCTCCTTCCACCTGAGCGCGCCGCCCTCATCGTCTGAGAAATCTTCTTCATCTTCCTCATCGTCAGGGTCTTCGAGCTCCTGGTCTTCAACCGACGATATGGATCCGAGGTCTGAATCACTATCCGCGAAAGCGATGTCGTCCTGAGTGGCGCCGTTCGTAGTCTTGTCATCGTCCTTGCGGAAGGTACGGCCCAGTCGAGCTTCTGATATGCTCTCGCCCTCCACGTAGCCTGTGTCGTCCTCGCCATCCTCTTCTCCACTTTCCAACATTTCCTCATCTTCCTCCTCTTCATCTTCGCTGCCAAACTCTTCGTCGTCCTCCTCTTCTACTCTATCCGCGAGGCGAGCATGACGTTGGCTGGTCCGGCCCTTGTTGTTCACGTCGTCCTCTGCGACAGTCCGATCGATCGTTTCACCGTTGCTGAAAAGCTTAAGTCCCTTATCAGCTTCACCCAGCAAGCGCCTCTCGCCCTGCAAGCCGACAACAAGCTGCTCTCCTAACCCACGCTCCTCGCCCTCATACTCTCTGTTGAATGTCGACGTCTTCACGTCAATGTAGACGGCGTCTTTGTCGACCAGGACACCACCAACGTCCGACATGGGCGCAAAAAGAACTTTCTGCTTCTCTCCTAATCTCCTTCGGTTGGACTTGCCCGTCACCTTTTCTGCAGCCTTCTCTTGGTACGGGGTAGGGCATGGATCCGGCAGTGGCTCGATCATGGATACGTTCAAATCTCCGACACCGGGTACATGAACTCTTGCGCCAAGTGCCGGAAAATTAGTGCCTCTTAAGTAGCCATACAGCGCGACTGTTCTATCGCACTTGGGATCTTCTTCCATATCTGTGGGAGGCGTAATATCCAAGAACCGGTCGGCCAGGCAGTAAGGATGCGAATTTCTCCACACGAGCGGTCTCGGGTTCTTCATGACGGACAAGAATCTCGACAGGTTGAGAACCTCACGATCAGGGTATCTTCCGTTCACCACGCCCGACAGGTAGAAGAGTTTCGCGCCTTGATACAGCTCGCTCCAGAAGCGATGCTTTAGCCTCTTCTTCTGTATCTTGAGCGCGGACTGTTTTTTGAACAAGTCCAGATGCGTCAGGATGCCGAAGACGTTACCCGGCATACCAGTCGCGCTCAGGACGTTGAGAAACTCCATAGTCTCCATCTCGAAGCCATAATTTCCGTCAATCATGAGTAGCACAATGTCCACAACCTTGGCGATGTCGATCATGGAGGCGAGCGAATCGGCAGGGCATTCCATGAAGGTAAGGCGACGGCGCTTCGAGGTAACGACGGTGAGAGGGCCGGTAGGATGGGAGAGAGTCTGTTTGGTGTAGCGGCGGATGAGGGACTTTATCAGGGTTGTCTTGCCAACCTGCACAATCGGAGGTTAGGCATATAGGATGTATGAGCTGTGCGATTGGGGAGCATACTCCTGGAGGACCGACGACGGCGACGACGATGGGTGGTGCCTCCTCGGGGAGGCGGTCCACCATGGGGACATGAAGGCGCTTCTCTTTGACCTTTCATAGCTTGAGCCCTTGTTCCTGCGATTGCAAAGCCGGGATACGTACATCGTGGGAGCGCGCAGCCTGCTTCTGCAAACGTCCGGGATTGGCGAAGGCGAAGGCCTTGGGGTTCGGTCCTGCGCTTGCAGTCAGCTCGACTCCACCACGAGCAGATGCGGGTCCGGCATACCGCCCGACGGCTTCTTCTTCTCCTTGCCCGCGCGGTGAGGCTTGTTCGTCTGGTCGGCCATGGTGGTTGCGCAGCGACCTCACGCAGATCGCAAGACGCAGCAGCTTCGCGGAGGAAATTTTGGCTGGACGGGCGCCGCGCTAGTCCGCGACGGGGCTGGGGCGGCAGTTATCGATAAGCGGCAGCCGTCGCGCCGCCGAAGCGCCGACGTCGGGCAGCGCGTGGCCGGCGTCTGGGCGCTGCCCCTCGCCCGCCCACGCCGGCGCTCAGGGTCGTGCCCGGCCGCCCGCGGGGAAGAGCTGAGCTCGCGCGCCGCGACGACTGCTCATGGCCTGGGCCCAGCCGAGGCGCCAGCCAATGTCTGCGCTCCCAGGCTGTGCTTCTGAGGCGGCTGCGGCGCCAAGCTGACCGCCACGTTATCGCGGGCTCCGCAGCAGGCCAACGCACGTCATCGAGCGCCTAGCTACGGCCTTGCTCGTGTGGAGGGGGAGGGGCAGCCTGATACATAAGCCTGCCTCTCGCGCCGCGCCCTCCCTCACCCTTCTCCACCAAGATCTCTCCTCATCATCCTGCTCTCACGAACACTTCGTCGATACACATCCGCAGCAGCCAAAATGCCCGCCATCAACGTACGGTTCTGAAACCTGCCGCCTAGTAGAGCTCTCGTGTTGTTGACTGTGTCCAAGGTCACCCTCAAGGATGGCGCCAGCGTCGAGGAGCTGGAGAAGTAGGCTGTCCCCGCACTGCGTCCAAACCACGGTACGAAGCTAACGCCTGGCACAGGGCCAAGAAGAACGTCACCGACCAGGGCGGCAAGGTGACCCACGAGTTCAAGTTGATCAAGGGCTTCACGTACGCGTCCCCCACCCTGCCCCGTCTGCTCCTCCAGCCTCCAGCCCGAGCGTCCATCCCATCGTGACAAAGACCTCGGCCATCCTCCATGAACGAACTCGTCTCATATCCATCACGCCGTCTCACTGTTCTTTCGGATCGTCCGACTGACAGCCCTCATAGTGCCGAGTTCCCCGACGGCACCGTCCACGCTCTGAAGACGAACGACCACATCACTGTCGAGGCCGATCAGGTCGTCAAGACCCAGTAAACGCTTGCTTCCGATACAGCGCGCTGCCTCGCTGCTGTGTAGAGATACAGGCAGATGATCGTGTGGGAGGCATGTTGGATACGCTTAGATACCCTCACGAATGGATAACATCATGACCATGAGCCCCGTATTTGAGTAGATGTCATTCCTGTTATGACACAATGGACTGCTGCTGTACTTCATCAGAACCAGTCGCTGTGCATCATTGTCACCATCATACAGCAATCCTGCTTCAGTTGCAGCTCAGTTTTGATCAACTACACAGCTGCCTTATATGCGAAGCGGGGTAGGTGCATGGTCCGTGTGATCGAGTTCAGCGTTTGCAGAATAGATTGCCGCGTTAGTAGGTGCCTATCACAAGCCTCCAGTGCAGCTTTTAGTTTAGTAGACCCAGTGATGTCTTGGACTGCTGTCACGCCATTCACCGCCAGGTGCCAGGAGCTGGTTCAAGCGATAATCTATCTCCCTCGACCAGTCATGTTAGCTCGACCTGTTCGATTCCGCAGATGGATTTGCACAGAGTGGTACCCGGACTACCTTTCCCTAGGCTATAGCTAATCCCTATTACAGACGGAATGCTCCACATGCCAACCTCAGGCTGCTTGATGATCTACAAATAGCCAAGCTCAAGTTTCTTCGCATTCGGGTTCAAGTTGCTTCTATCTGGAACATGTCTCCACCTTCTCATATACTACGATGAAGAAAATCATTAAAAAACGAGTATCCTGCGTTAGCTAACGAGGACGATACGCCACTTAACGGGAGGAAACCAAGTACAATGAGCCAGCCGATTGCTTTTTGAATCAGCACCATGCTGCGAATCGAGACTTTCGACGAATAGAGAAATGGGACTGGAGGCAAAAATAGCAGGAAATATCAGTAAACCTATCAGCTCGTGCCATTTGTAAGAGGCTGCAACTCATGTTTAGCCAGACGATTACGGAAACGTAAAAGCAAGTAAGATTGGTCAGGACTCAGTCCTGAAAAGTAAGAAATGACCCTATATCCTCCCGGACCTCACATTAGGTAGCTGACTTTGTAATTTGTCAGACTATTTTGAAGACATACAACTCTACACTACCACATCATTGGAGCTTTAGTGATGTTTAATGAATGCAGAGGATAACACGCTTTCTCAAGGGACTCGACAGCAGTACGGGGTGAAGTAAAGCTTCCTCACTGTCATTAACATTGATGTAGGGCGTGACAGCAACGCGTCCGCACTCCAAGTCAACACCTACCTCTCCTCCTCACTTCTCAACACCTCCTCTCCACGCCCGCCCACCTCCTTCGCCCTTCAACCCTCACCACCAACCCCCACACCGCAGGCGCTTACCACCAACCACCAAAATGCAAGCCGCCCTCGCAGAGCTCTCCCCCGCCTCACGCGCCACCTTCGAGTC
This sequence comes from Neofusicoccum sp. Z2, assembly GCA_037356115.1. Lineage (NCBI taxonomy): Eukaryota > Fungi > Ascomycota > Dothideomycetes > Botryosphaeriales > Botryosphaeriaceae > Neofusicoccum > Neofusicoccum sp. Z2. The sequence goes on from JBAWJY010000016.1 coordinate 431,872, forward strand.
CTACCGCCCACGCATCCGCGAAGTAAGTGAGCACAACCTCCTCCTCCTCACCCTCCATCCACCCACCCACCCGGCCACCCAACCAAACCCAACCCAACCAAACCCAATCCAACCCCCTAACCTCCACTCACTCCACTCACCCATCCACCCAAACAACCCCACAGGCCATAACCGGCTTCCACACCGGCAACTACGCCCTCTCCGACTCCCTCAGCCTCCAACTCCTCGCCGACCCAAACCTCCCCTACTGCTGGCGCGGCGCCTGCCACCTCATGCTCGCGACGGTCGATTGCGGGGACCCCACCACCACCACCACCACCAACGACAACGACAACAACAACGGCTCCCGGACTCACCACATCAGCAGACCAGGCGGCTTCGGCGGCCCCAACGGCGGCACCGCAACCCTGGGCTTCGCGCTGCATCACGCGCGCGAAGCGTGGAATATGTACAAGTGGGGAAGGGACGAGGAGCCGGGCAATGCGGATAGGGTGAAGATGTGGGAGTTGGCGCGGGCGGTGCTGGAGGTGGTGGATGCGGAGTTTTACGGGGTGAGTAGTTGTTTGGTGGGGTGTCTGCTGCGCTTCGGACTCCTACCTGCTCCGCCTTTCTTTTTTCTCTTTTCTCTCTTCTCTCTTGGTCTTCTGCTTCTGCAGTCGTCGAAACTGTGCGACAGGTGCTACTGAAACTCTACCCGCTCGCGAGCCAAACAGACACGCGATTTCCGCATGCGTCGCTCCCGTAACGACGACGAGAGCGGTGCGATCAGGACGCTTGCCCGCCCGCAGCAGCACCGTCGCCGCACCGACTTGGTCCCTGTCACCGCGCCGCTCGAGACGGCTGAGTGGGCTGCTGGGGAGGGAACCGAGTACGCGGTCGAGAGGGTTGGGCCGCTGATGTGCGAGTTGAGGGAGGACTGAGCCGGAGCGCGACCACTTAGGTGCTCGGCTATATGGGAAGGCATGAATGTGAAGGCACGGATGTGAAGTTTAGGAAGGAAAATCTAACGACGAAAAGAAACGAGCGCTCAGCGATCTGCACAGAAAAAAGGGAGGTGGGGGGGAAGAGTTCGTTCCCGTCCATGGAACAAGGAAACAGGCTATGAACAGTTCGACAGGAGTTTAGACGCGGGACTGAAAGGACGGAAGTGGAGACGACGGATGGTCTACATGGAATTATTGCTCAAAGCTGGATGACCAACTAATGTTCTGAACGGTCACGGATGGGAAAGGTTAGAGAAATGGAAGTTAGCTGGGCAGCTGACGTTACGAAATGAGAAAATACCACAAATGAAAGTTAGACAACAACGAAGCAGTGGATGGACTCACCCCTCAAGGGCGCTATCAAACCAGAAGAGCGCAGTGGCCTTTGGTGTCATGGTTATATCGCATCCAATGGGGATTTCTGTATTTCCTTGCAAAGTTTTGACATCCATCTTCTGGAAGGTAGGAGGCGGACTCAATGACCAAAACCCACATCTCGCCACCCACGTGACGCCCGTCATTATCGTCGTTTTGCCACTGCATCACTTCAACACCTTGGTCCTCTAAATGAACCTTAAGTTTATGCATACGTTGCCCATGACTTGAGAATACGAATTGAAATGATAAGGTCTTCGACTTTTTGCAGGGAGATCTAAATCTATCTGCTCGAAAGCTGCCTGTGCATGTCGCAGTGGAATATCATAAGCCATGACTCTAATCCACCAAAAACAAAAAGACGCCGAACCCAACCCAGCCGGCATCACACCTTTATTCCAGAGGGCATAAAACGTGCTTAACCGGCATCTAGACAACCCATCACCATTATGCTTTTTTTCGTCCGCAGGGAATCGCTGGAAAACACAAGGAAAAGAAGTACGGTAGAATTCACAGAATCCTTCGCGCACAAATCTAGTCGTCCTCGTCAGAGAAGACCTCCTCACCACGCTTGCGGCGGGCCATCCTGCATATCACGTTAGTGTTCTGTTGAATAGAGGACAGAGCAACGGATGAACATACCTCTCCTTCTTCTTCTTGCGGAGCTCGGCAGAAGTGAGCTTCTTCTTCTTCTTGGCACCCTCGATCTTGTTACCCATGGCGTCGAACTTCTCCTCCTCATCGTCCTTCTCGGTCAGACGAGGACCAGAGCCCTGACCGGTGACCCAGTTGTGGCCGGAAGGAGTCATCTTGCCGTCCATGACAGCCCAGACTTCCTCAGTGAGGTCCTTGGTGAACTCAGCCGAGTGAGTGATGATGATGACACCACCCTCGAAAGCCTTGATGGCCTTCGACAGGGCACCGAGAGAGTCACGGTCGAGGTAGTTGGTAGGCTCGTCAAGGACGATCAAGTGGGGGCGCTGCCACGAGCAAGCGGCCAGGACGACCTTGACACGCTGGCCACCGGACAGACCGCGCATGCGGGAGTGGGAGACGAGCTCAGCGTCCAGACCGAAGTTGGCGCAGTGAGCCTCAATCTCCTTGCGGACCAGAGGACGGAACTGACCGCTGGCGAGAGCCTCCTTCTGGTCAACTTCGGCGACCATCTTGGCGTGAGAGGCAATCAGCTCGTTACGGGGGATCCAGGCGTTGTCAGCAGTCATCATGGGGACCCAGCGCTCGTTCTTCATGCCGATGTTCTCGCCGAGAGCGAACGAGCACTCGTACTCGTAAGAGTTCTTGAACTTCCTACGGCCGTGGATACCGATGACCTTGCGCTGAGTGCCCTCGATCTTGAAGATCTTGTCCATGGCCTTCTCATCGTCCTCGGTGATCTGCTTGTTGGCACGGTCCATGGTCTCACGGTCCTCACCGGTCTGGAAACGCCACTGGATGTACTCGGAAGGAGTGCTGTCCAAGTGGTGGTCGATGTGGGCGAACGCGTGCTGCTTGATGTACGCAATACGGATGTTCTCGTGGTGGTAGACCTCACCGGAGGTGGGGATGAGCTCACCAGTCAGGACGTTGACGAGAGTAGACTTGCCAGCACCGTTGGGACCGATGACAGCAATACGCGAGCCAAGAGAGCACTGGAAGGTGATGTCGGAGATCTGAGGCTTGGAGGTGCCAGGGTACTGGAAGGTCATGTTGCTAACACGGACGATGGCCTTGGCCTTGGTCTTGACACCCTCGAGGAAACCGGGCTCAGGGAACTTGAACTCCATCTCGGAGGCACCGAGCTCGTAGTAGGACTTCGCAGAAGGAACCTTCTTGACGAAGTCGCTGAGGGTACCACGGTAGCGCTTGAGCTTGAAGCGCTCGTAGTGGATGACGTGCTGGATGACGTTGTCCAAGAACTTGGAGTCGTGGGAGATGATGATCGAGGTGCAGGGAGAGGTGACGAGGTAGTTCTCGAGCCAAGCAACGTTCTTGACGTCCATGTGGTTGGTGGGCTCGTCAAGCAGAAGAATGTCGGGCTCCTCGAAGACGGCACGGGCAAGAGCCAGCTTCATCTTCCAACCACCGGAGAGGGAGGTGATGGGAGCCGGGAACTGCTCACGGTCGAAACCGAACTCCACGAGGGTGTTCTCGACCTCGGGCTGGGACTTGGTGACACCAGCAGCCTCGAGCTTCTTCATGGTCCAGCCAATAACGGTCTGCTCAGTGTCGGCGGAGTCAAGGTCGTGCTCAACGTAGACAGTCTTGACCTCAGACTGCTTGGGGAAGCCCTCGAGCTGCTCGTTGTTGATAGCACGCATGAGAGTGGTCTTGCCAGAACCGTTGGGGCCGAGCAGACCGTAGCGCTGGCCACGCTTCAGACGGAGGTGAGTCTGGTTGAGCAGGATCTTGGCACCGTAGGCCAGGGAGAACGTGCAGTTGCAGAGATCCTCACCCTCCTCCTCGTCAGAGGGAACCTCGTCGGCCTCCTCGAAGCCAGGGAGAGTCTTCTTGCGAAGAGTCTCGGCGATGCTCTTGGCATTAGCCTCACCGGCGATGGCGGTGATGTAGGGCAGAGTGTTGGCAGCCCAGACAGAGCTCTCCTGCTCCTTCTCGTCGATGAGCTGGCCAGCAATGGCAGCGACGTACTTGTAGATGGGCTCAAACTTCTCGTTATTGCCCTTGGCACCAAGAGCACTCTTGAAGACGGGCTCGATGGTGGCGATGTCAGCGGCGCGCGAGACCTCAGGCAGCTTGCCGTCGACAATGTTACCGACACGGGACAGGGTGTCGATAGCCTGCTTGGTCTTCTCACGGGCCTCGGGGTCGGCGAGAGTCTCGTAGTTCTTGGTGAGAGCGGGGAAGAGCTTGGGCAAGAAGGAAGCGACGATGTTGGGGTCCTCGACGAGCTTGCACATGTTGTCGATGATGACGGCCGACTTACGCTTGATGGCGGTCTCGCGCTCGACGAGACCACGCTCAAGCAGGGGAACCATGATGGCGAGGGTAGGCTCGTGGACGTCGGAGACGAAAGTAGTGGCACCGAGCAAGTGAACAGTCTCGGGGACGTTCTCGGGCTTGGCGACACACTTGATCAGCTCCGGAATGAAGCGCTCGATATCCTTGTTGGAGATAAGCTCGCAGAGCTTCTCCATGGTGGCGTAGGCGCCCTTCTTGACCTCAGCCTTGGTGTCCCACATAGCCTCAGAGACGACGGGGATGAGGTCGGGGACGCGGTAGCCCATCTGAGCGCGGGACCTCTCGCTGAGGATCTCGATGCACTGCAGATCGGTCATCTTCTCGGGCCACTTCTGGGCGCTGCGGAGCGACTCGACGATCGGGGGGAGGATGGCCTTGACGGCGTTGGCGTTGGTGGCGGCAACGATGGCCTCGGCAGCAGCCTGGGCAGCGTTCTTGACGGGGACCATCTTGTCACCGACGGCGGCAAGAGTGGCGGGCAGGAGGGCGACGAGGTAGGGCTCGACGGCCGGCGAGACCGTCGAGTGCGAGGCGATGGCCTTGATGGCATCGAGGGCGCGTTCCCTAGCGAGGGCATCCTTCTTGTTGCCGAGCTGCTTCTTCAGCAGAGCGACGGCCCTGCAGAGACTGTTAGCGGCGCGTGCGAAAATTGCGACCGGGACGGTCGGCGCAGCACGGCGGCGGGCAGCGGCGGGCGGGCGGCGGAGGAAACTTACTGGGTGGGAGCATCGCCCTCCTCGATGTCGCCGTTGATGAAGGTGGCGAGGTCCAGCGAAGTGGCGTTGATCTCCTCCTGGGCCTTGGAGACGGTGAGCTTCGCAAGCAGCTCCTCCAGAACCTTGATGCTCTTCTGGTTCTCGGACTTGATCTGTCCGGCGGTGGGGTGTGCGGCGTCGGCAGCGGGAGCCATTTTGTCGACGAGTTGCGAAGGTGTCTAGAGAGAGAGGACGGGGGCGGCGGGCGCTTTAATATTAAGGCCTGGTGGGGCCGTGAAAAAGTCGAAATCTAGCGGTCGGGTATCAAGTGGCGGCGCGACGTGCGGTCGAAACGCAGGCCACGGAGGTCTCGGTGCTGCGGGGCGCAGACGGAGACCGGTTCTATGAAGAGCAAAAAGAGAAAAAGGGCGAGGCAGAGAGAGAGGAGAGTTGTGGAGGGCGGGCGGCAGGCAGAGGGGGGCACGCTTTTTGTACTATCAGCACAAAAAAACCTTTCCTGTGCATGTAAGCGTGCAGGGATTGGCGGCGCTAGCGGCGGTGCACGACCCGCCCGCGGTGCCTCAACGCGGACACGCCTGGCGCTCGCCGCCCGACGGCCTGCCGATTGCAAATGCGCTGCTGCTGCTCGAGTGCTGCGCGCGATGAGCCTGCGCCGCCGCCTCGGCCTTTGCTCGTTCGCCGCCCGCCGCGCCGCCAGAGCCCGCCGGGCGCGCTGACGGCACTCTTGCGTCCCTGGCGTCTCAGCGCTCTATTTTTGCCACGCAGCCGGCGCTCTGCTGCAGCCCCAGGCTCTATTTCCGTGCGTGCCAGCGCGGCCACACGGAGCGCTGCACGGCTATGTCTTATCCCTTATCCCCCACAGCCAGCGCGTCGCCCTCGTCGTCTCCTGCCCCAGAGCGCCGCCGGAACAGCGCAGGCGCGCCCAACACGCTGCGTCGCCGCGACCGCCCCGGGCAGCGCCAGCCAACCGCGTCGTCGCGCTTATCGTCACACCGACTCTTCCCGTTAGTCGCGGACGCATCGAAGCCTTCGAGAACACCGTCCAGGGCCGCGGGCCCGCGACACTTGCCAGTGCTGTCTCCCTGCCGCCGCCGGCTCGCGTCCGTCTCCGGCCTGCAATCTGCCAGCCGGAACGAGCAGCCGCAGTGGCGACCGATGCCACGCTCCTTCCCGTTCCTGGAGCTTCTCCAGGCGTGGCTTCCGCGCTTCTTCCAGCGCCCTGCAATTTCTGCGCCGCTCCAGCGGCCTAGCCACTGCAGGGTTTGCGGGAAAAAAAAAGTTTGCCGCCAGCCCTGCGCTCCCTGACCGCTCACCGCACGCTTCTGCCCGGAAAGGCAGGCCCGGCGCCACGGTTTGTTTCCACGCCTGCAACATTTTCATGCAGCATTCCTTGGCCGTCCTGGTCCGGCCAAGCGCCAGGGGGCCATTGTCCCCCAAACCTAGCTGGCCGTTGTCTGTCCTGGCTCGCCGATTGGCGTTCTTCAGCCGCACTCTGCGCACCTTCGCCCGCCGCGACAGCAGCAGCGCTGGTCGGTCGGTCGTACTGTCTGATATCGATACCCCAGATTCTCCACAGCAGCTAAGATAACGCTCTCCGCAGCGCGCTTGTACTAATCTGTTGGCCGTGGCGCCGATTGGTCGCACAGCCCTCTGCTGACGCTGCCAGCACACCTGCTCACCTAAGCCCATCGTGACGTTCCTGAATTAGCCATCGAGTGTCGTTGCAGATGGGCCGTTCTGTGGCGAGGATCGCGGTCGATCAGGGTCTCTCGCCCCATCCGTGCGTATGGAAGGCCGTCGAATATCGGATAAGGTTGGTCAGTGTCCACCGCCGGGGATGTCTCTGCGCCGCGGGATTCGTGACGATAGCTCCCGAACGATAGGTCTTTGCTTCTTGACCTGGCTTTATGTGAGTAACTTTGGGCTCGGGGACCCTAGATCAGTAAATGATGCTCGTCAAAATGCCATTCCCAGGTCACTGTTAACGTGGAGCGGATCTTGACATTTCTCTCTGGCCTCTCTCCATAATAGTGGCCTACAACATCAATACCCGCCGTTTCAGGTAACGAAGACTAATTACCTAAGCTTCAATGTTCATGCAACAGCAGAGAGCAATCGCTTTCGCCGTACTTCTGTATCCAGGTCGACGTTTTTACTCCCTTCCACTCTCCGCATATTTCTTGGCTGAAATCGTAGCCTCGAGCAGCGATTTTCTTGTCGTTGTACTGTCGCTTCTCTTTACCGCTGCCAAACACATCTCTCAGAGGCTTGCAGATTCTAGAGAAAGAAAGAGACTCTAGTACAGACATGAATATGTTAGGTTCTGGTTAGCTCTTCATCTCACCACCAAGAGCAACCACTTCAACCACGCAACAACTCCGCAGGTTTGTGCTATTGAAAGGAGGGCTCGTCTCCTGGTATATGTTCAAGTCAGCCTACAAGGAGCTTTCCAGACGTGGCACCGGTATCTTGTATCCGGCGACTTCGCCATCTGATGATTTCGCAAGCAATCTGCGCATCTGACCGAAAGAGTGATCCACTGCCTCAAAAGGCAGTCACGATGCACCGGCTAATCCGCGGCACAGGGTCCGGTACCTGTCATAACCATTCGACCACTGGCTACGCACTCTCTCTCTGCACACTCAACCTCAATCACCCCGGCCCGTGCGACTTGGACCTTGGACTACCACTACGGTCCGTGACCTCACCATGAAGAGAGGAAAGCTCGAGCATGGCTCCAGCCCGCTGCTGCCCACCACGCCCAACCCAGAGGCAGGAACTTCGCAGAAAAGTCGCACCAAGCCTCCGCTTCTATCGACAGAGCATCCTGGAGTGAGTATCTCGGCGGATGAGACACACGGCCGGGTAAGTCTGTCGTAGAGCCTCTCAAAAATACCTTGGGCTGACCAGCCTAGATCGTACTCAAGCCAGGCGACGACGTCACCATCACCTTCGAAGGTGAGCCGGCGATAATCGATATCGAATACTCCCGCGACGGCAAGAAGATTCGCATCGTCACTGAGGGAACCGGAAGGCACAGCATCGTTCAGGTAAGCCAAACAGAGCGGATCTGTCATGATTAGTGAGTATAGGTATTCTTACCTGACTTATAGACCAACACGGAGAACGCTTCGTCTCTGTACCTCTTCCCTCAGCGTCCCGCTTCCGGGATCTTCAGGTTCCTGGACCTCCCGACCGAACTCCGCGTGCGCGTGTACGACTTGCTTTTTAGTGGCCCTGTGCCATTCCCAGCCTCTGTATTCAGGAACAGGTTGCCCATCAACACCCTCCGAGTCTGGATGAGGATTAACAACCGCATATTCTTTCACGCTAATCCCTGTGGTCTCCTCTTCGCCAGCAAGCAGATCTTGGGCGAGTGCATCCCTTCGCTGCTTCGCGGAAAGGAATTCTATATCAGCAGCCACAAGACAATCCGCAGCTTTCTGATTTCTCTTGGACCTACAGGTCGCGCCAATCTCCAGAATCTCCATCTACACGATATCAATGAGGTCGCCTCTTACATCGACAACCCTTGGGTTGGATTGCTCTCAGAATGTGCCAAGTTGGATTATCTGGAACTGATGTGGTTCGTGGACAGTCCTTGGTCGAAGTTGATGAAGAACTTCGATCAGGTCATCCTAGCAACCCCGATAAAGCAACTTAGTCAGTTGGAGGGATGCTTTAAAGGGCTGAGGAACGTCTTCGTAACGGGTGCTACTGATGCTGCGGAGATGCGTTTGAAGCGTATTCTTCGTGGAGAAGAGCCTAAGCCTCAGGTGGAGTCTACTGGCCAGTAGAGGGTTCTGGATGGGTAAATTGGGGTCATTCTTTTGAGATTGTGGGTTGAGAGGCTATCTCTATAGGATTACAGTCGGTAGGGTATGGAATATACACAGCCACAGCCTTCAAGGGACTGCGCTTTCCAGCTCTGCGTCCTCCCTCGCTTGACTTCCGCAACTCCTGGTGAACGGGAAGACAAAAGTTGACCGTGAAGTGCACGATTTAAACGAAAATAGAGAGCGACTTGACTAAAAGAAAAAGAAAAAGATAGAAGCTTCCAGAGACCAGGAATGAGACTTTTTCATCTTACAGTTTCGAGGTGGGCTCGGGTTTTAGAAGAAGAGGCAGAAGGGACTCGTTGGCGCTTTTGTATTATACGGTGAGCGCTTAACACCAATTAATTGTTGCGGTAGGCATCCCGCAGGACGTACCAGTGGCTGAACCATCACGATAGCCTGTGTGATCCGTCAGCCCAATCGCCGCGACGTCACCAGAATCAGCGCCGAGACTGATCCGGTGCACGTCGTTGAATGAATGTAGCGCATTATGCGCTCCGCAGGGCGGGAGTTAGAGACTGCATTCGTGTGGTCTCTGGAAGCTTCTGACGTAGGCGTAGCGGGGGGTGACTGATGCGCTAACGTGTTTGGTTGAAGGCTTACCGATGGTGAGTGAGGTTAAGAAAGGTTGGCTCGGCGGCCGTGTTTGGAGATGAGCTCCCGAGCCTGACTGAACGAGGACGATTACCGGATACAACAAGCTGTACTTCATGAGTCCCTAAAGTTTGACATCTAGCCATTTGAACAAGAAAAATACTAAGGGTATATCACTTCCACATTTCCCAATAAAACACACGCACCAAACCATACCCCATCTCCCAATCTCTCAAGCCCCGGCACTCACCCACCACCACCCTTCCTACCCCCCCTCACAAACGCCCCCCAATCCGTCTTCTTCCCCCTGTCCCCCAACCCCACAACCCCATCTCCCTCCCTCCACCCCTCCCAGTCCGCCAAGCTCGCCAAATGCCGCATCGTCGGCCTCCCGTGCGGACAATTCCACGGTTTATCAATCTCCCCCATCTTCTCGACCACGCCCTGCATCTGCCGCTTCGTCAGGGTCTTCCCGATCATGATGCTGCTCCGACAAGCGCGCATCGCCAGCATGCGGCGCACCTTGCTGGGGCGAGGGATGCTGCTTTCCTTTTCCGGGGAGAGCGAGGTTTCGTTGAGGAGGGCGATGAGTTCCTCGAGGTCGGATACGGTGAAGGTGGTTTCTTTGCTGACGGGGAGGCCGAGGAGGTGGCAGCGTTTGCCGACGGGGGCGTCGCCGCTGGTGTCGGTTGTGAGTTGGAAGCCGTTGGCAGCGAAGGCGGAGGGGTGGGAGAGGATGATTTCCTCTTCGATGGCGGTGAGGTCGAGTTGGTGGGGGTGGACGAGGCGTTGCGGGGCGAGGATGGTGGTGTTTGTGAGGCGTTCGAAGTTGATCTTTTCGTCAGAGGCGTGCTGGTCGATGATGAAGAGCTCATCGGAATGTGATACTGTTGATGGTCCTGCGACGGACGTTGGTTTCTGGGTTGGCTTCGGGTCGTTGCTGGAGGCAGGTCGCACAGCGAGGATGAACCCAAGGTTGAATTGGCCAATGATGCGCATGCGGCCGAAGTCAGACTTCGATACTGTCAAGGAAAGACGTTCCTCAGGCGTCTGATCAGCCTTCGTGCTTGACGGGTTACCATCTCCGCCGGGCCCGTTCGCACAGGCTTGGATTTGCTCATGAATCTGGGACAGAGTTCGTTCAATCCTCGAGACGGTTGTTTCTAGGTGCTGAACCAGTTGTAGAGTCGAGTTCTTCTTGACACCTCCCTTGAGGATATTGGTGGCACGCTTGAGACTGTCCTGCGTGGGTCGGCTTGCGTTCTCCTCAGCTTTTGCAATGATCTCAGCAACACGAGCTTCTTCGTGGGCCTTCTTCTCGTCTTCATCCAGATATTCGTCATCCGAGCCTTCATCTTGCTGCACAAAAAGCGGTGATTCTGCGCGGGGTAGCTGCTCAACATCCATTTCCTCAGCTTCTTGCTCAGCACGGCTCTCTTCAGCCATTGATGCATTAGACTCCGTCTCCTCAGTTCCATTCATGGCTTCTTCAGCATCTTTTTCTGAAGCTTCTTCGCCAGAGTCTGAGCTGTTCGCAGCATCCTGGGAGTGGTCTGGTTCCGAAGATCCAGATTCTGCTCTGTCTTCTCCTCGGACAGATGTTCTCTCTTGGCCACCAATCTCAGATTCATCCTGATCGTCTTCTATTCCATCTTCCTCTTCTTCAACCTGCGTCCCTGGTGCAGCGAACATCCGCAAGCTGCTCACAAACCCGGTGCTTTTTCTTGGCGAAGGGAGTAAGCCTCCCGTCAGATCATACTTGGGCGTGTGAGTGTGGATTTTCCGGCGTTTCGCTTCAGGGGTACCAATAGTCATGGTGGTTGTTTTATTGCCGATTGTAATGGTGGCCGTTTCTGCGGGCGCGCGCTTCGGCCGCATGCGATCGAAGGCGTTCTGTACTGGACCTGGGGAATTCTTTTGGGATGACGGTTTGATAGCAGCAATGTTCGGCTCCTGTGGCTCTCCCTCTGCTCCCTCAGAAGGTTGGTCTTCCAATTCATCCCCAGTGGGCTTGGCCTGTACGCCTGCGATGCGGTCATTGAAGTCTTGAACCTCTCGGGGGACAACCGGGCTTTGGGGCGGCGAAGACGAATCTACTTGCATGTCGCCTTCGTCCTCTCCGGCTGCCACTGCTTCTCCTTTATCATTGACCTTTGCTAAGAAATTCGAAAGTCTCCGCTTGTCTTTCGAAATCTCGTCACTTTGTCGTCGTTTCAGGCCTTGTGGTGGAAGCTGGCCCCGGCTTGTCGTGTCTCTGCCGGCAAATTGCTGGATCAAGCTGACAGGTGTACCTCTTTGATCTGGTCCCGAGGGCGCACTCGAAGAAGAATCTGCCCCCTCTTCTTCATGATTACCAGGGGTAGAATGTGCATCGCCTCCACTGTCCGAGTCTTGAGTCGAGGATGGTTGCCTTACCACATTCAAAGGCTTGAACAGAGGAATCTTCTTGGTACCTAGCTGTGCCTGCGGGACGCTTTGATCATGTTCCTCAAATATTCGGATCAAAGCTTCCTTCAGCGCCTCCAGTAATGCCGTCTGATCATGTAACAAGATTGTTCGCTTGTCTGGAGAAACATTGACGTCGTATGCATTCGTATCCATGACCAGGTTGGCGAATATAAACGGAGATTGAGTGACATTGTAAGACTTGTACACCTCGTTGACGGCTTTCGACACTTGCGGGAGAGCGCAGGGCCGCGAGTTGACAAAGAACATCTGCCGGTCTGGAGTTTGTCTTCCTTCGCCGACAACAGGGCGGGAAATGTGGCCTTCGATACGGACCTCTCGTGTATTTGCATCGTCCTGAGTACTTCGACTTTTCGCGGTCTGGCTGAGCAAGGTGGTTGGTGTCATCTCAAGGGTCAAGTCGAGGGGGATTAGTGCCAGAAGCGTCTTCGCGCCGTACACATTGGCGATGTTCTCCCGGGTAGTCGGATTGGGCTTGGTCGAGAAGACGGCGACCTTCTTCCTGCTAGGCAGTTAGCACTATGCCATGAGGAAAACGACACTTCAGTTTTACCCTTTAGCAGCCTGGTTGCTCACGGCAAACCTGACGCCAACACTGATGCAAGCGTAGGCGTGGAGCAGGCCTAACACCTTGCCATATTCCCTTTTGATATTCTTTTCCAGCTCCCTCCTTCTGACCGGCAGATTGTGGAAGAGATTCTCTACCGCGACCGTTGTACCCTTCTGACTCGCCGCGACAGACGTGCCTTTCAGCTTTCCGGAGGTCTCGAAGTCAAGCCGGGTGCCCTTTGGGCCATCGCTGGCGCGAGCCGTGAGGATGTGGAAGTGAGAGAGGGCGCAGAGCGAGGACAGAGCTTCGCCGCGGAAGCCGAAGGTTTGGAGGGAGGATAGGTCATCGTAGGTCGATAATTTAGACGTGTAATGCTTCAAGGCTTTGAACATGTGTCAGCGGAGCCCGTGGATACTTATCGCTGGGAAACCGCGCACCGATGGTCTCGTAGTCGGCAGGCGCAATGCCGTGGCCATTGTCCTGCACTTCGATGGAATCCAGGCCATTGTTCTTGAACCTGACCTCTGTCCTCAAAGTTAGATTTCAATCCACTTGCGTGAACATTTTTGTAACTTGCCTATTGACGTGGCGCCAGCATCCAAGCTGTTCTCGACCAATTCTTTGACGACGGAGCAGAGGTCGACGATGACCTGCCCGGACTGGATTTGATGCACCTGGGCAAGTGCGGGTTAGCAAAGGGATAGCCGACATACTGCGACACGGCGAGCTCACAGAGCGGCCCTCGATGGCCTTGATTGTCGCCATTTCAGCTCATGGTGGTTGCGGAGGCGAGTCGCGTTTACGGGCGACGCGATGACGCGCGATGCGCGACTCGGCTCCACTTAATTGTTGCCGCGTCGCTTGCTGCCTCAGGCAAAAGCTCATAGGCTCACATCAACGCCACGAAGGTGAATGACTATTTCATAAGCTTCTCTGCGCTCGGGAATGCTTCGAGTGGGGTATCAATGCGAGCAATCAAACTCCAGATCCAAATCAAAAACCAATGCCCAATGTGCTGCCAGGAAGCGGATTCGGTTGGAAATGCGAAGACAGGAAAATTGTTGCCTCAAGCTGCTTCTTCGCCGTTATCATTCTTCTTCTTCCTCGGTCTACCGCGCTTTTTCTTCTCTACTTTCTCGGCTTCGGCCTCCGCTGAAGGAACCGGCTCTTCCACCGTCTCGGACAAATCCATCTGCAATGCAGGCAGAGCGACGGCCTCCTCATGCAGCTCGACGTACGGAAGAGGTCTGCCTGCCCACGTCAAGGCGATATCCGTCCTAACACCTCCCTCCGCATCCTCATCTCCAGGCAGGTACCTTACAGTGACTCCTAGGCCCTCCAGCCCCCTTGCTCTGGCGCTGGCATTCCACAGAAACTGCTCAACCCGTCCGTCCGGCTCGACCTTCAGAAAGCCCATGGGCCACCGACTCCTGCCCAACGCCTCCATAACGCCCTTTGTCGCCTTCTTCGTGGTCGCCAGTAGCCCTAGGAAGTCCTCCTGTCGCCACTGGGCCGGAGCACCCGTAAATGCCCCCTCAAGCTCGCGAACATGTTTAGGATTCAGTATCTTGCTGCTAGCTTTGCACTGAATGAGAACGCGCAGCGGGTGCGGTCGAGGAGACGCGTCGTCGGGCACGGGGAGAGTCCATGTCCCTAGCAGGTCGATGCCAAAGTCGGAGGCGCGGCCGGTGCGGGTGAGCTGGAAGCCCAGCCGCTTGAGCGTCGCGGCGACGGTGTATTCGTAGTGGGTACCGACGTAGACGGAGCGGTCGGGTGCGAGGTTGACGCGCTCGGCGTACGCGAGGAACGAGGAGAGGTCGTAGTGGTTTTCGGAGCCTGGCACAATTTTAGGCTCGGCAGGGCGAGCGGCCTTGGTGGAAAGGGTCCGGACGGTAAGAAGGGGAAGCCGGATGAGCGACGACCTCAAAGAGCGGCGAAGGAGCGACGTCATCGTGAAGGTATTGAGGAGTACAAGGACGTGATATTAGGCGTAAAATCCATAACTTCAATCGTACGGGCTCAGCATAATTAATGTTCGAGACAGCCAATGGCGAAAGGAATGGTGGTGAGGCCTGATGACGCAGCTGGTGGGAGAAAAGTAGAGCTACGCGGGATAACGCCGGCTAAACCTCCGCTCAGCTCGAGCTCCCCGCCGCTGCACCTGGAGCTTCTTCCTTCTCCGCCTCCTCGTGCTCTACACCAATTGTCCAGCTACACCTCCCTTCCACCGTCCGAACGCAGTCACCCTAACTTCAACTCCGAGGAACCTTGCTCTCTCAAGGCTCTGCGCAACCATGGCAGACATCCTCACCCAGCTCCAGGATGCGCTGGACATCGTACGCTGCCCGGTCCCGCACTCCCTTCGCTCAACACCACTCACAAACCCCTGCAGCTCCTCCAACAGTTCTACGCCGGCCTCATGTACACCTCCACCCGCGCTCCCTACGGCGACATCCCCAACCAGCCCCACGACGCCGACCGCGACCTCAACCAACCCGCCGCCCTGACCGAGAACGGCCCCGGCGCAAACAACAACGACGCCACCCAGCCTGCGGCGGGCGCCGGCAACGGCGGCGGTAGCGGCGACAACTCCCGCCCGCGCTCCCCGCCTCCGGACCCGGACTTCGTGGCTACGCAGCACGAGATCGCGTCGGATATCATCATGAATATGGCGCGCATTCAGGCGCTGATTGATCGGCTGCCGGGTGTGGGGTTTAGTGAGAAGGACCAGATTGCGCGCATGCAGGAGTTGGACCGTGAGTTGCGGGAGGAGGAGGTGAGGCTGCTGGACGCGGTTGTGGAGAAGGAGAGGCTGTTGGGCTTGCTGGATGAGCGCATCATGAAGGCGAGGAGACCTTGAGATACCTGTGTTGCGTGATTGTGCAGTGAGGTGGTTCTTACAAAAGCTGGATTGGCTCACGGTGTGGCGGGATCTGGCATGGATATCAGCGATGGCGTTTGGGATTAATGGATCACAGGGTTATGATGGTATTGGCGTTCATGGAGAGCGATGAAGAGACTGTGGGGTTCCAGATGAGATCGCACAATTACGGCATTTCGATGCTATGATGGGTGCTATCAGGACAAGCGCAGACGGAATCTCAAGAAGACAAAGAGAGGCGCACACTGCGGCGTTTCTGATCAAACAAAACAGGAGTTCCTTTTCCGGAGATGAAAAAACGTCCTCAAAAACAACCTCGGAACAAAGAAACCAACGCGCTTCTCCATTCTCTTATACTCAAAGCCTCGTCCTCCAATCAGTTGAGAACCACTCACAACCAACCTTCGAACATCATGCTTCGCAGGAACCCACCTCGCAAGGCCTCCACTGCCGCCATCGTCCTAGCTGGCGGCGACACTGATGATCAGGGTAGCGCTGCAGCCTACGTCCCTGATGAATACATTACCTACGAGCCGCTCACTCCCACGAAGCCCATCAAACCCACCAGTCCAAAGAAAACACCCACCAGTTCGATCGAACCGACTGATCCAACAAACTCCAAGCGAGAGCCTAAAGCTCGCAACAAGAAGTCCAAGCAGAGCAACCTCGATCCGAAGAATCAGCTTCAGACCATAGAAAGAAGCACAGCTAGCATCAAAGCCAGGCAGGAGGAGTTTGCCAAGGAGGGCAATTTTCCGAAGTGGTACGAGTTGCAGAAGCAAATTGAGGCGATGGAGGAGAGGAAGAAGGGTCTATTGGCTAGGCCAGGGAAGGGGAAGAAGGGTGGGAAAGGCGGTAGGAGACTGAGAAAGGCGAGGATGAGGAAGGTGAAGGAGGGTGATGCTAGTGAGGCCACAGTTGTGGGGAATGCGGAGGAAGCTTGAGTCTAGGTGGGAGGGGTAGAGAATGTAAGATGTAGTAGGATTAGTCTGATGTATTTCAATACCAGAGTATAAGGGCTACTGCCACCACGACTGGTTCTGAACCCTTCGATAGGAGACATGAACACAAGCATCTGCCAGAACCAAGTGAGCTAAAAGTATCTCGAGCATTTCGAAAACTCATAGCGCACCCAAGATATAACGGCGGGCCCGCGCAATCATTTGTGTTGACTTGGTTGCTTATATTTAACAGTAACATAGCTTGAGGTCTTGCCAGCAAACCTCAGACTATTTTCTAAGATTGACTTAACCTAGTATTGATCTACACTAGATACAAAATTGCCAAGGTTGAGGAATGGTTCCGCGTAGGCTATTTTCTTTCGCCTGATAAGGAAGCTGGCCTCTCTTGGAGGGCTGACAGAGATGCCCCACCAGTAGTGCACGGGAAGCTTTTCACCCGCCAGCTTGATCTCATAGTTTAGCAGGAAGTAGACCAAGATGAGCTTGACCAGTCTGACCGCGTAGAATCGGCCGGGGCACGAGAACCTCTTGTAGCCGAACGGGGCATATGCGCGCGGCATCCCGGCGCTGCCGCCACCGGTGACGGGCGTGGCTTGCCTGACGCCGCCTTCGTCGCCGATCCACCGCTCGGCGCGCCAGGTGCTCGCATCCTCGTACAGATCCTCTTCGTGGTGGATGCCCCAGATGGGGATCCCGATCTTCACGCCCTCGGGAACCAAGCCCACGCCCGGAACGGGCTTCTCGTGGGACTTGCTCGTCGCCGTCCGCACGAGCCCTCGCGAGATGAAGTTGCGCAGGCGGAAGGACTCTTTCAGGCATGCGTCAAGGAGCGGTAGGGACGACTCGATGAAGACCTTTCCTGCGTTGGGGTTGGTCGCTGCCGTCTTGCAGTAGTGGTCGTACGCCGATTTGACCTCTTCTTGGACTTGCCGCATGAGGTCGACGTCTGTGTGTGGTTTCGATGCGAACAGAATGTCAAAAAGGACGTTGCCGAGAGTGATTGTCGTGCTGTCGGTCGAGACGAAGGTCATGACGCTCAGACGGCGTGCGAGAAAGTCAACGGAACACTTCACCGGCTCCGTGCTCAACGACTCAACTGCGTCAATGGCCGACCAAGTGAGGAGGTTGTGAGGCAAGCCTGAGAAGTCGGACTTCTCCTCGGCAGCAATGCGCTGGACCTGCTGAAGGCGATCCGCAATCAGCGGAGAAGCCATTTTTGCAATTTGGCCATGGCGGAGCTTGTCCGCGAAAACGACGAGCGGCGCCAGGAGACTGGGGAAGAGTTGTTAGCATTCCTGCAAGAGACCAAGGGCGCGATAACGTACGGCCGAATGAGTTTTGGAATCATCCCAATTATTCCCGCGTTAAAGATGACCATCTGGTTGAACCGACTGGCATGGTACAGATACTCGTCGTCACGGCAGAGTGGCCTTCCGACGTAGATGCTGCTCACCACCTGCACCATGATCATCTTCCAGAACCGAAATCCGTCGACTTCTTTCCAGCCCTCGCTATCGGAGCCTGCGTTCTTCGTAACGGCTACTTCGACCTCCTCAGCTAAAGTGGGCAGTAGGTTGTCGAGGCCGCGCGTGAGGTGCTTCTTAATTGCATCCTCAAAGACATGCTCAGAGCACAGGAGCGGATGAAGCAGGGTGTAGTCACCCCGCATGAATTGCCTATGGGCCTCCAGACCGCTGAAGTGGGACTCTGGCTGCTCGTGGAGCCTGTTTCCGTAAGTAATCTTGACGTTTGGAGCAAGCTGGGCGCTCTGACCAATCAATTTGCGATGGAGGAAGGAGAATTTCTGCGCCAGTGAACAGGTTCGGCAGCACAAACGCCTGGCCATGTCTTGAGTATTTCTCGTAGCCTTCCTCCAACATTGCTTTTGTGCCAAAGATACTGCGAACATAGGAACGCGCCCGCTTGAAAGGGCCCTTGACGTCCTGGCCTACCCAAGGCAGGTGGCTCGGAATTTCGGATCCGCATCGGAAAAGTTTGTATACTAAGTACAACAGAGATATAATGGGGAATAGGAGGAATAGTGCGAGTGCCATTGTACTGACGACGACCTGGTTCTTGACGGTGAAGCAACAATTTCAGCAGATGAACCTTCGAATTATATAGATCCTCAAAAATCGCTGCTTAGATCAAACAGCCGAGGATGCCGCTCCGCAATACGAATGCTCAAAGGCGCATATGTCACTGTAGCATTCGTAGTCCAGACAGACACTGTCAGCTTACCCAGCAGAGCATCAGACTGACTCTCGGAACTGTCAACGGCCATAGCCTTCGGACCAAGTAGACCAACTAGTGCATGATCTGTAGAACCATGACGTAGCCTCCTACGATGTTTAGTCCTCGGCTACTTCATACTGATAACACCCCGCAATGTCCGACGGGTAGTGCCTCTTAGAGCCGGTACGATGTTTCAAAAGGTGCACGTATTTCGCTGCGCCCTCCTTGGTTGTCCGAATACGTAGGTCTTCAGCGGAATTTGCGGATGTGCCTGTAGGTCGTTGAGCGCCAAGTATCTAGACAATCTCGGAGATGCGGAGTTCCATCTTCAGCTTAGGTGTGGTTGCGTACGCACCGCCGTATTGATAGGTGTCCGCGTGTAGATCCATTCTCGCTAGACATACTGTAGATAATGGCATAGCAATTTGTAGGGTAGCGTTTTGTAGACTGTAGGTTTATATTAAGTTGGATGACATTGTTACTATAGCTGCCTGGTATCCATGAGCTAAAATAGCCAAAGTTTAAAGCAGTACTGTCTATTTCTTCTTGGAGCAAGCGTCAAAGGCAATCTAGTACACTGAGTCAAAGTGTCATAGCAGGGCGCCCGGTTTGATACCTAAGGGGCCCGCGCTCAGCGATCACTGAAGGCCTCCCCGCAGCGAGCCAATAGAAACAGACTCTCTTTGATCGACACCGGTGCAGCAGCCACTATGATCACATAGATTGTCACGCGGTCATCTCAAGCATTCACATGGTGTATCGCGGAGTATCACGGAAAACTTCGGCGGCACGCGCTCACTGAGTTTCAGGTTTTCGTGACGTTAATTCCGCCCTACGCTTCAACTTGAACTTAAAAGCTGGGGATCTTATCCGATAGGAATCAAAATCCTGCTCGACTGTCCGGTTTCTGCCCGACTTCACAAATGGAAGCCTTGCACTTGTTAATAACTGCCGCCAAAGGTGCTCTTTTGGCACTTGTCGTTTTAATAGTCCGTCGAGCATTCCAAAACCCAAATAGAAGTGAACTTCTTCCCGTATATGCCCCCCTAGAAATTGCCTTTACGACGGGCTGCATCGCCGCTGGAGGCGCGGTCCAGAATCTTTGGTATCTATCCACTGCAGCAGCCACTGGCCCCACTAGCTTATAATATCTCAATAGCCGTCCTTTCCGCCGCTATGGGGGATCTTTCTTCGGGTTTGGGGCGAGGCACCAGGTGGTCTATGACCCTCATCTCTCCGAAAAATTGCTCGCGCGGCCCCATCATACTGTCGACAGCCTTCCCGTCAGCTGGACCATGCTCTTGAGAGTTTTTGGCGCGTCTCAGAGTGACGGTCTGCATGAAAAGCTCATGTCATCTAGAAAGGACCTTTTTGGAGCGCTGGAGCGCGGCTTCTTAAGTGAAGCAGGTGCTTCCGCAGCAGTACAAAGGGCCGACATTCCTGCTAAAGCGTCTCAGCTGGTGACTTTCGCGACTGAGCAGGAGCATCTAAAGCTATGGGAGCGCTCAGGTAAATTGAAAGCCATCGCCCACGAAGAACCGGGAGAGCCAGACGCTGTGGAGGCGAATCTGTTGAGTTTGCTTCGTGACTTCGGCGCTTGCATTGCCATCCCGCTCCTCTTTGGCTCGGACTTCCTCAAGCGCTACCCGGAATGCCTCGCAGATATCTGGAAATTCGATCATGATGGCCTGCCGCTGCTCACGATCGGCGCACCTGAATGGCTGCCTCTGAAACCATTCAAAGAGGCGCTCGCGGTGCGCGACCGGCTGCTGGACCAGATGACGGCTCTCTACCAGCGCATTGACCAGTTCCAGAGCGGCCAAGCCGTCGACCATGGTGCTGACATGAGCGACGTCTCGCAAGTGGCGTTGGACCGGAACGTCGCCTACCGCAATCATGGATTCTCGATCCGGCAGCGAGCGAGCATCGACGTGGGTCTGATCTTTGGCCAGAATGCCAACACGCAGCCGACCATATTCTGGTTCATCCTCTTCATATACAGCACGCCAAACCTGCTGTCCAGGCTGCGCGCCGAAACCTCGCCTCACATCACTCTCTCCAACGGACCGCGTGGCCTCGAGATAGCGCACTTCGACCACCGGGCCGTAACGAAAGACTGCCCGCTCCTGAAGTCCACCTTTATGGAGACCCTCCGCCTCACAGACGAGCCCATGTCCCTCCGATACGTTGCCCGGCCGCTGACGGTCATCGACGGCGGGCTCGAGCATACCATCCCGCACAACACTTGGTTCTCAGTCCCGCACGCAGTCGTCCACAAAGACCCCTCCGCCTTCCCCCACCCGGAAGAGTTTATTCCGGACCGATTCATCGAGGTTGACGGCGCTACTGGGAGGAAGGTTGCAAGGTACGGCCGGCTCAAGCCGTGGGGCGCCGGTGTCGGTATCTGCAAAGGTAGGACTTTCGCAGAGAAGGAAATTCTTTCTGTGGGAGCGGCGTTGATTAGTTTATGGGATATTACTCCTGCGGATGGCAAAGAGTGGAGGGTGCCGGGAATGCGTGCAGGAACCGGAGTAGCGAGACCGGTAGAGGATGTCAGAGTGGTCATAAAGAGGAGAACTGCATGATGACTATAACTTTTATGGATTGATACAGAAAATTGTTAGAAAAAAACATGGATGCCACCATTCTTAAAGTAAGGCGTGTGTGGATTGATAAACTAACCCCAACGACCAGCTACGGCGAGCCTGAAGACTATGCAAGACCCTTCATCAACAGATTGGGAACGTTGTGCGCCTGAGTTTTACAAGAAGGGTATTTGTCTACCATTTCGATGTGTTGCAGCGGCATGCGGAGGATCAATCCGGAGCTTGTTGGAGCCAGCCTTGACGAGGCGAGTGAGTATGGAGTCTAGTGCTCAAGTGCTGCATCCTACGTTGACCCCCTCCTGCTTGATTAAGTCTAGTAACTTCGCGTAGAGGCGGCCGTAAAGGTCACATCGTGTGCCGCTGTGGATTTGCTTGTCCCCTGGCGTACAACGTCGGCAACGGTGGGGTCCAAATGAACCTTGTACCGTGACGTCATCTCCCCTTGGCCTGTTGCTTTAAGTAAACGCAGCTTACTCCGCCTTGTTTACACATCATCTTTCTTCCCATTTCACGATGTATATCACTGGACTGTACTCCCCACTGCTGGTCTTGCTTATTAATGTAGGCAACACCATTGCCACAAACACATCCGGAATCCCGAAAGAATGCCCCCAACTTGCAGCAAATCCGATCCCGGTCCAGCAAATTGCCGCTTACTTCCCTCCACGAGAAGCAATCAGCATTTCCGCTGTGGAGACAATTAGGCGCGCTCTCTCCTTTTATCCTCTGGTCGTCGATGGCAAAGAGTGGGATTACCTTGGGCATATATTCGCCCAGGATGCGGTCGCCAACTACTCGGCCCCTATCGGCGTCTTGACAGGGTTGTCCGCCATCCAGACGACGCTGCAAACCTCACTTGCTCAATTCGCTGGAACTCAGCACCTTCTGGGCACACAAGTCATTGATGTCTGCTCTCCCAACACTGCCGTCTCCGTCACCTACTATACCGCGTCGCATTTCTTGAATACCACGGCGGGTGCGACGTCAATCACGGATGACGGCCAGGTGTTGTACGCTTACGGGCAATACCAAGATACGTGGAGGAAGCAGAAAGACAGGACATGGAAGATAATTTATCGGAACTTGGTCTACATGGTGAATCCATCCGTCCAGCATGCAATCAGAATCACCAGTCTGACAAGATGACAGGGTCCCTTGGTTTCAGATGTATCGTAAGCGCGCTGACCAGACACGATTCTTATATCTTCATACCGTGTTTCTCCTCAACCACTCTCCAGCCCCATCAGTTCCTTCCACGACACGCGACTCCCCAGTTTGGCTTTGATTACTCAGCGTTCGCGATTGCCAGCCCCAACGAGGTCTTTTCAGGGGGTGTCGTTCTTGCCAATGAAGGCGGTCGCGAGGAAGGCGTCATCAACGGCTTAACCGACGGTGAATGGATTCAAGCTGAGCAAATGATCAGAGCATACGCTCCATTCAGAGCATAACGTTAATATCTTCAACATCCATAACCGTTTACTTTAACTCCCACTGGCACCCACGAGCTGTGGAACCTGAATCAACTAGCACTGGCCCGGGCCCACAGCTTGCTCCCCCTCCTCTGAAATACGCGAACGCCCTCTGCTGAGACTGAAGACGGAGCGCGTGGAGAGAAAAGAAAAAACAAATAAGGAACCTCGAACGTCCGACCTTCGGCTGGGATAAGCTGCCATGCTTCGTCGCACCCAAGGACCTGGACGTAAGCCTTTCCTCTGTTTTCCCGCCTATTGCCGAGTTAGCCGCAGTATAGACAGGGTGATGCAGGTGGGAGAGAGCGAGCGGTCCCCTCGCTCAGCATGGCAGGCCCTGCATTCCTCATGCGTTGCATACACGTGCTCCGTCGTTAAGCTTTTTTCCCCGCCTCGAGCCCATCTTCCAGGGCACGATGAAATTCGTCCCGTCCCGTCCTGAAGCTACCGGCCAAACGGACCCCCGCAAAAGCTGCAGAGCGTCTGTCTAGAAAAGCGTCGCTCGTCTCGGTGAGAGTCTCGTACGAGCTGATCTATTCTCGACTGTCAAGCGTCTGGGAATTCGACGTCCGGGCACTTGCCGGTCGCGCAGGAAGGCGTGAGGAAATCAGACCACGCGGGCAGGGAGATGCTGAAGAGCGGCTTGGACTGTCGGAGCGAAAGTAAGAAATTGTATCTACTATGCGTTTTAGGTGCCGTTACAGTGGAAATAATGGTGGGGTACGAGCATGTGCTGCCGGATTCGGCAATTTGAGAAGCCCCCGCCTGAGAGTCAGACGTGCACCGTTTCGGCGAGGACAGGGTCGGTCTGCCGTCTATTGTAAGAGCCTGTGGCTTGCATCTGCGATGGATCTAGACAAATCTACAGCCAGGGAAAAGAGTGTGATCAGCTGTGCATCTGCTACGTACTGCACGGGCAGGGGGCAATTGTACGCCAGAGTTGTCGCGCGCATTGAAAAGTACTCTGCATGTATTCGTCGCATGTGCTTCCATGAGGAGACCCAAAAAATAGCCCCCAACAGCTGGTATCTAGCGCCTATTATTCAGCCCGACAGCCTTTCCCTCCCCAAGCCAGGAACACCCCTTGTGTACAACCCTTCCACACCCACACCCCTCCAACCGAAAGCAAAAAGCATAACCACCACCCTCCCCCCTATCTCCCCCAACCACCACCACCACCACCAAACCCCACCCCCCTCACAAGCTTCATCTCCTCCTCACTCCTCCTCCTCCCCCCCTCCCCCCCACCCTTCCCCTCCTCCTCAAAACTCGAAAACTCCACCTCATCCCTCGCATCCGTAACCGTCACATCAACCCGATGCGCGACCTTAATCCCCCTCTCAGGATCCTCGCTCCCCACCACCCACCACCCCCCGCCTCCACCCCCGCCCTCTTCCTCCTCCCTCACCCACGCCGACGACCCCCGCTCCACCCGCGCCGAATTGATCCCCCTCAAACTCCCTAGCCGCCCAACCCCCTCCCCATCACCACCGCGCTCCTGCTGCCCTCTTCCCCCCTTCTTCTTCTTCTTTTTCTGCCGCGCGCTATACGCCAACGCCTCCCTAAAACTCTCCATCTCGTACTCTCGCTGCTTCGCATAACTCGCAGTACCGCCCTTCCACCCTCCTTTATTGCTGTTGCTGCTCGATCCCCCAGAGACACCAGCCGGGAGGAGCAGGAAGAACCGCCGGAAGAAAAGTTTCAGCGCGGGGGCGGAGGCGCAGATGATGGCCATGTGGGCTTCGATGGCGGACCAGAGGTTGATGGGGTGGGTGGACCAGGGGAGGTCGTAGGTGGAGTGGTAGAGGGTGTGGATGTGGGTGGTGCGGAGGATGCTGGTGATGCAGAGGCTGTGTGGTGGGTTTGGGTTGGTTTTTGGGTTTTGGTGGTGGTGGAGGAGGTGGAGGAGGAGGAGGGGTTTATGTGGTGTGTGGGGGACGGGATGGCTAGGGGGGAGGGGGGAGGGAGGCTTTAGGGGTAGAGTTTTTGTTTGGGGACGTTTTACTTACAATAGGCCCACGCTGAATATGCCGCTCAGTGCGATCTTTTGCCGTGTCGGGATGCGGAGGTTCCGGAAGAGGAGGAGGGGCAGCCCGCATGCTAGGAAGTCTTGCACGGTGCTGATGGTGCTCGCGGCGAAGGTGTTGGCGCCTTCGTCGAAGCATTGCCAGTCGTGGGTTCCGGCCCACGTGCGGTCGACTTGGCTCCAGAAGGCCTCGATCGGTGTGCAGCCAAGGCCAAGGGTCAGGATGAAGGTGATCATGTAGGCGATGATGAAGGCAATGCTGGCCCAGATGATGTAGAGGAACCATCGGTCAACTGTGCCGACGGCCATGCGGCGGTAAAAGAAGAGAATTGATATTTTCGTAATGGCGGTACTGAGGATGTAGAATCCGGAGATGGCGAAGGTTATCTGGAGGACATCAGAACACATTCACGCACTGCGGCGGCAGCGCCTCTCAACTCACCTCCCTGCCTTTTACGTCCAACTCGACTGTGGTATCCCAGATGTGTCTGTCTTATTGTAAGTACAGAAAAGAAATCATGATCAAGCGCCCGGGCTCACCGATCAAATCCATATAGCCGATCGGCTTTAGTTTTCGTTAGCCGTTGCCAAGGGCAGAAGTACGAACAGGCGGATGGCTAACCAAGACAAATAGATATCGCGAGTCCCGTGGTAGGGACCTGGGCTCGTCAGCACGTTGAATCTTGCTCTTGGCCAGTTCGCACAAAACGTGTGTACCATGGCGAGAGCTATGAGAAGGTCGTCCAGTCCGGCATTGCGCTGAACGAGCATCCGCGCGTAAAGCCTGCTAATGACTACGCCGAGAGTTATGGAAAACAGCACGGCAACTACTACGACCAGCGTAGGTCCTCTCCGGATCCCGTGCGGAAAGGCATCGGTCTGCCATGCAAGGACGAGCTCGAGCGGTGGATTAAGACCGCCGGGCATGTTGGTGGCGGCGGCCCAGATAGGATATCGCTATCTGGAGAAGCATATGGGAAAATATGGCGGCGGTGGCAGTAGCGACCGGCCTTGAAGGAAAGGGCTGGTAAGCAGAATGATAAAGCAAAGCATGAGCGGGACGCAAGATAGAGAAAGCAACGGGACAGCGGAGGGCCTTGTTAAGGCCGTCTGGCCATGGCGGGCGCAGCCGTTGCTGACGGACCAAAGGTAGCACAGTCTCGTGCTCGCGGTCTGGCTGGTTGACGAAGTGGGCAAGGTCAGCAATTCCGGGATAAGCGAATGAGGAGGAGCAGAAGCGCAGCGGTCGACGGACCGGCGGCATGGTTTCAGCACGGCACGGGCTGGGGGCTCGTTTCGGCGTCCCGTTATTTAAGCTCGATGGAGGAAAAACGGCCGGGACGCCTGCACGCAGGAACGCGCGTTTTCCTCTTTCTTCGCTCCCAGATGATGGCAAGGCGTTGGCACAGCGGCTGTGGGCCAATCAGCGGCGCGGCAAAGCCTCCCGTCTCCCCTCACAGATGCTCTGCGCCTTACGGCCGACTGTTCAGATGCCACGATGCTGCTCCTACGCGACGTGCGTGAGCGAGTAGGGCGCAGGAAGCCTGTCGCAGCGCGGGCCCGCGGATCCGGTTCAGCCCAGCTGTGCTTGAAGCGGTCACCAGGGGCAGAGCGATGCGCAAGAAGGGCTGTCCCTGCGAGCGCTGGTTGGCCGTGTGGCGTAATGACAGCCGGCCAATCGTCGTGGCGTCGACTGCACACAGCTGGAAGACGACAGCAACGGGCAGGTGCTGAGCCGCGAACTCCTTTCAGCTGAGGGGCGCGGCGGCGTGGAGAGCGCAGAGCCTCGGGAGAAGGAGCGGAGTCGAAGAGGCGGCGGCAAAGGAGCTGCGCGATCGCCCGCGGCCCCCGGATTGCTGGCTGTGCACTCGCTAAGCCCTCCTTCTTCTGGCAGCGGCTAAAAGATTCTTCCACGCATCGCGCCCAGATCTGGAGCGAGCGCGATTGACCGGCTCGTCGCGTGCTCCAAGTGCCGTTGCGCGGGAACCCAGCGAGTGACCCAACAGCAACGATGGCTGTCGCACTATACGAGCTTTTGGCTTTGGCAAACGCGGGTATCAGACCACTAGCAATAACGCACCCGGCTCTCCGTAGGGATCTTGCGTCAACTGCTCACTCTGCAGCTCCTCAAGCTTGTTGCTTTCCCCTCGATCCACTGCTCAGATTGTGCAGGCCTGAGCAGATCAATTCTGCAAGGCCGCTGGGACCTGCTTCTCTTCATCCAGTGCTCGCACGTCTGACATCAGCTGAAACAGATTGAGTCTGGCTCAACGCATTTGTAGTGCTGCGCTTCCGGGAACCAGGTTCAGCAGCGGGTCATCAAGACAAGCTGCTTCATACAAATGCGTCTGACAGTCCTGCAAATCATTGTGTACAACCACACCTGCGCACCGACCTTTCCGTCTATGCTGCTCAAAGATGTGTGCGATATGCACTACTCCGTGGTGCCAACACCCCCGTGCGGAAAGGGGTTTACGACCGTATCCGAAAGAATGGTAAAGCAGGTCTACTTAATGCCGGTACGTATGTTTTCGTCCTCTGCGTAGCCCCGCTCTGCACGAGCCTGTCAGCATCGCATTGTCAGGAAGCGCAAAAGACAATCTGAAAAAGACTCGCCCTTGAGCGCAGGCACCGTTGCTATCTGGATCATACCTGACTGTCCGCACACGAACACCACGCTGTCCTTTTCTGGTGCGAACAACCTCTCCCGAACAATCTTGGCGTCGACGTGCCCTTTAAACCCCTTCCAATCACCGCTTGAATGGCTCAACACGGGTGCCAGCTTCAGCTGCCCTCTATCCTCCTCCTCGAACTCCTCGAGCGCATATCCAGGAGCCATTCCGGGCCCACCGAGCACGAGAGAGATGCGTCTGAAGCTGCGCTTCTTTCCCTCTACGACAAAGTTTCCGGATACGCTGTAGACGAGCTCGCCGATCGGCCCTCACATCTCCACTTCCTCGCCTACCGGCATGGAGTCCAGCATGTTGGACAAGGCGCCGCCCGGCTGCTCCTCGTCGGGATGGTACGTCTTCACCGTCAGATCGAACGTTCCATCGCCGTCGCGCAAAGATTGCGGCTGATGGCTGTCCCTCTTGCTCCTGGCTGTTCCTACGTCGGCATGGTCGAGTACTTGCCCTCGCTCGGCTTGTCCGCGGGCTCGAAGTTGACCCAATAGCGTCTGCCCTTGTCTTCTGACATGTTCTGCGGAACAGCAGCCGAGAGCAGCACGCCACGGAGCAGTGGCCCTTTTCAGAACGCACAGCTTACCGCCCCTGCACTGCAGCTGAAGCTCTTACTCTTCTTGATGATCATGTTAAGTCACATGTGAGCGCCACCGGGATGTTGATCGTGTTGTACTTCGTTTCGAGCTCATACACTGACAGGATCAGCTTGCCGCCTTCGGTGCCGAGCGTGTGGAACTCTTATAGCAGGCGGGGTACAGCTCCGCGGTGGTGCACGTAGTGGAGCTCGTTTGGTGTAATCGTGGTGTGTACCTGAGGCATTTTCCATTCTTGCTCTTGCTGGTCGTACTTGCATTGTCTACTAATGTGATTTCCTGCAAAAGGAAGCATCAAGATGGCATCTGCTTGAGGTCTCTTTAAAGTTCTCCCTACCTTTTAGTGTTGGATGACATAGCGAAGGTTGATTGGTTCCGCATCCCTTGCTTCCTGCTCCAACTTCTGGAAGTCCCGGGGCAGTTGATTGATGATGACAGCCCGAAGGAGCAACCGAAGAAGATGGAAGGTTTAAAGAAGTGGACGAAGGAGGGAGAGGCGCCCTTTCCTGTGAGCTACCACCCGTGCCATGACGTCAATTGACGGGCACCACGAAGCGGAAGCTTCGTGGTTGAAGCCGGCAGAACCAGCGCTCTGTACCTACCCGCCGAGCAGCACGAGACGGAGGCATGCAGCGGTCTAGCCCTTGGGTGGCTGAGAAGCATTGACGCTGCCGGCGCATCCTTCCGGCCGACAACAGTGCGCCGGCCAAGCGCAGCGCACCTGTTCTGGAACGCGACTAGCGATGAAGGCGATGAGCCTCGCGCAGCGGCGATGGAGCTGGAGGGCGCAGTGCCGATGACGCCGCGTTGTTAGTCAGCTGGGAGCCGCACGGGGAAACACACCGCGAGACAGCCCGCAGCCCGGATCACCGCCGCACAGCCAAGCTCAGGTCACTTAGCTACCGCAAGAAGCCGAGCGGACAAAACTGGGATGGCCAGCCAGATTCCCCGCGTTCCGTCCCACAGCCGGCAGCTCCGTCGTCTCCGCTCTGCGCCACCAGCCACGATCTCTGCAACTGGGCCCTTCCCCGCAGCATGGTACGTCGCTACTGGACACGGCAGCCGCATCTCGCTGGACTTGCTCCTTCAGGTAACATCGATGATGCAAAGTCCCGAGGCCCCAAGTCAGGCGGTCGGCAAGACCACAGCTCGAGCCTTTGCCGGCCACCGCCCATATAACGCGCGAGCCAGCATGCAATTGCTCTTGACTTCTCCAGCCTCTCCGCGCCCTCCGGAACCCAGGCTGCAGCTCTGTGCGCGAGGATGCGCTTCACCATGGCTCCGCTCAAGGCTGCAGCGCCGCTGTTGCTGCTCTCCTCGGGCCTTGTCGCAGCTCAAACCAACGACGACTCTCTGCCCGTCGTCGATCTGGGCTACGAGCTGTACCGCGCGTCCGAGTTCAATGTCCGTGATCACACCCGCCCTTGTCAAGCGCCCTCACTCACGCCTGCATAGCAAACCGGAGCATACTACAACTTCTCCAACATTCGATACGCTGCCCCTCCTCTCGCCGACCTGCGCTTCCGCCCGCCCGCCGCCCCCGCCACGAACCGCTCGGCTGTGCAAGATGGCCTGGACGGAAGAATCTGTCCGCAAGCCGGCCCCGCATGGAGCACCATCGCCGCCCAATGGATTCCCCAGTACTTGCTCACCGGCAAAGCTCCGAATATCTCTCTCAACACATCGGGTGCCACCAACGTGACGACGGGTCCTATGGAAAATGAAGATTGCCTGTTTCTGGACGTCATTGTGCCCCAGGGGATTTATGAGCGCGCAGGCAAGGGCTACGGCGCTCCGGTCCTTGTCTGGATCTATGGTAAGCTCGGCCAAGAAATACGACAAAATCCACATCGTTTGCTTAC
This sequence comes from Neofusicoccum sp. Z2, assembly GCA_037356115.1. Classification (NCBI taxonomy): domain Eukaryota; kingdom Fungi; phylum Ascomycota; class Dothideomycetes; order Botryosphaeriales; family Botryosphaeriaceae; genus Neofusicoccum; species Neofusicoccum sp. Z2. The sequence goes on from JBAWJY010000016.1 coordinate 461,686, forward strand.
GTGAGTCGCAGGCGGTGGCTACACTGGCGGTTCGAAAACCAGCTCCGGAGATCCTATTGGCTTGATCCAGCGCAGCCAAACGAACTCTTCTGATGGCATCATTTACGTCGCTCTGAACTACCGTCTCGGAGCCTTCGGATGGCTTGCCGGGCCCACCTACCAAGAAGATGCAACATCCAATCTCGGACTTTACGATCAGCGCTTCGCCTTGCAATGGGTCCAGGACAACATCCACCTGTTTGGTGGTGACAAGAACCGCGTCACTGTTTTCGGCGAATCTGCCGGAGGAGGCTCCATCATGCATCAGATCACCGCTTTTGGCGGTTCCGTCCCAGCGCCCTTTCAACAGGCCATCCCCCAGTCGCCCGGCTGGCAACAGCTTCCCTCGCCGTACGCCCAGGAACAAACATTCCAAGCCTTCCTTCAGGAGTTGAATGTTAGTAGCTTGGCCGAAGCGCGGAACCTCTCTTCTGAAGAGCTTATTGCCGCCAATGCTCGTCAAGTTGCAGCCTCTCCATACGGTGGATTCACGTATGGCCCAGCCGTGGACGGCAACTTTGTCCCAAACGACCCGAAATACCTGCTCAACCACGGCCAGTTTGACAAGTCTTTGCGAATCCTGGTCGGCCACAACACCAATGAGGGCCTCGCTTTCACTCCGCCGCTTTCCAACGACTCCGACTTCCTTGCATATATCCAACAGCGTTACCCGAGCGCACAGTCGGCTGTCACTGACTACATAGTAAACACGTTGTACCCACCAGTCTACGATGGCTCCTACGGATATCGAGACATCATCGGTCGCACTTCTCTGGCTACCGCTGAGTCTGCCTTCACCTGCAATGCCTTCGCTCTCGACCGCGCTTACAACAATGACACCTACGCCTATCTGTTTGGCGTTTTCCCCGGCTTACACGGCCAGGATGTTTCGTACACGTACTACGATCCTGACGTGCCCAATTCAGTTGATCCTTTGACGGGAATGGCTTTGAACAAGACGGTGGCATTTGCGATGCAGGATTACATTACCAGCTTCGCCATCAAGGGAATTCCAGACTCTCCGGTCGATGGATTGCCGGCGTTCAACATGTATGGAGACAATGCTTCTGTCGTGAGCTTAAACTCTAGTAGCATCAGCGAGGCGATGGACCCTGCTGCGAATGCGCGGTGCCGCTGGTGGCAGCTTGGGCTGTATTACTGATGGAAGACGCAGGAATGCGAGGTAATGTAATGATTACACTTAGATAACGTATCTTCATGATCTATACTCTTGCGCTGCCGCTCTGGTAGCACACTCTCTTCTGCTGCACTCGTTTGATGTACTTGATGGTCGACAACAAATGGAAAGGCACAGCGCAGTCCACACCACAAGACTTTAGGGTTCCAGACGGATCATTTGATCAGACATGTACGAATGCAGACATTGCTGCTGCCTACTTGTGTTACAGAAGGGCTCAGCAGCTCTCTGCATCGGGTGCGCGTAGCGGTATGGTGGCTCCATACCCAGCTCGTCACTGGACTGCCAAGTATGCACGCAGCGCAAAGCGTCTCTCCACGCGCATCGGCGGCTTACGCATCTTTCAGTCCTGGGGGGATGGGCTTGCCTACCTTGGCGCAGCAACGCCTCCGAACCGCATACCCACAGCTTATGAAAAAACCCCACCCCCACATCTCTCGCCGCCTGTCTGCCCGGCAACCCCACTATCCACAAATCCAGCCCAGCCCAGCCCAGCCCAGCCCAGCCACAGCTGATGTGCAGCTGAGCTGTGCTGCCCATCTAACGAGGTGAATTCCTGCACGAGGCTGCAATTGGATTTTCGAAGACCGAGGGGTTCATATACCAGCTTCTTAATGTCCATTTTAAGAAAAAGAACGGCGTAAACGTGATGATGATGGCGAAAGAGATGGAGAACGGATCGTTGGTGTATTTTTACTCTCAAACGAGTGAGAACATGCAGAACTGAGCTATGCGCAAAGTCGAGTTCATACCTCGACTAAGCGGCATAATCTCTCTGATTTCTTGATCCTGATGAAGAGACCTTGGATGTTTACCATGATTGGAGTCGGATCGCATCAACCTGAGCCGTATAAATTCCACGTTACGATCTATTTAAGTTTATTCACTGAAGTTCGTTTTAGACGCGTCCCAATCTTGTATAGAGAGCGGAAGTAGACGATCACTGCCAGGCGCTTATGATATTGACCAAAGATGGCTAGACCGTGTATTCATCAGCAGACCCGTTTCTGTTTTGGATTTCCATTCATCCTGTGTGCAGGCAATGCTGTTGAGCTGTTGATAAGGCCTTGCTTGGATGACGCGTCCAAAAAGATCGCAGGGAATGTTTCTAATGACTCTCCAAAGCTGATGAAAGTGAAGCTTTTGCACCACGACTTTCGAGAGACCAACTGCCGCTTTGTACTGTCGTCAAATCTCAGGCATAGCATGCTTGTTGTCGGAGATGTCTCCGAGACCGCAGGATGGTTCAATCAACCCCGCAGTCTCCTTGGATGTTTCAGACACGACACCAAGAAGGGGGGCATATCAGGCCGAACAGTGTCAACACGCATCCAAATCAGACCCTTATACGTCATGACATCAGTCGTAAGTGAACTGCAGGTCCGTTAGAGCTTTCTCTCACGGTTGTCGGTTAATCTGTGGATTTGCAGGGGGACATCCTACTTTTCATTCTGGCCATCTTCCTTCCGCCAGTTGCCGTGTTCCTCAAGCGAGGGTGCAGCCGCCAACTCCTGATCAATATCTTTCTAGACTGCCTAGGCTGGTTGCCGGGGATTATACGTGAGCTCTCCTTCAAACATTCCGTCATGAACGAATGGAGTCCGCGCTAGTATCGTGGACAAGTGCTGTGCTAATCAACACATAGATGCTTGGTATATTATAGCCACAAATCCAGATCGACACTCTGTCATCACCAGCAATCGGCCCTACGAAGCCAGGTTGAGACAACGGCGACATAAACACTGAGATCTTTTGACCAAACAAGTAGTAAGGCTTATGAATGTAGCATATTCTGAAAAAAGAATACTAAACGTTACAACAACAGGCATAGAACGTCCAAAAGACATACCAATGAGTCTTTCGGGAGAGAATAACAAGCAACTTGATCTCCGGTCTTGTCTACACTCTCCCACACAATCTTTTTGGTTTGTGCTTGAGTCGAAGTCCCGCTATGCATTTCCAGCAATCTTGGCGCCCACCATGACTCTCCATCCCAACATCGACATGGCTTTGGCAGCTGTGATTGTAGCTTCAAAAGACTCATTCTTGCAAGCAGCCTCGGCAAACTCGGGATGGTGAGGGCCTACGTGCGGTGGCGACGGAAAGCGAAGGCTGCATGAAAGCTTGATCCAACATATGATGCATTACCTGTTGATTTGTCAAACTATGCTTCCATCAATGGTATCAAAAGAATTCCCTCATTTATCCATATCCGTAGAGGGTGGGACTGGACTCCTCTCGCTGACCAAAACATCATCGCCTATGGCGGACATTTCTTCTGCGTAGAACTCGCAGAGCGTTTCATTTGTCGGCGTGTCATTATGGGTAAGATCACTGGAGAATCTTCATCGGAACCAACCTTAGCCACCCGCTACTGGATCACTTACTCCGAAAGACTTATCTTACAGTCCGTCGCCTCAGCAGCAGCCTCACAGCAATCCTTCACCCTTCGCAACACCTGTTCCAGCCGCTTCGCAGTCGCAGACCGGAATGCTCCAGAACGACATTCGCAGCCGTCCCACCCTCGTCAAAAACTCCATGCACCCTATTATCCGCCCCAATCTGCCATCGCAACATCGGAACCCCATTTCACGCCACCACCGCTGCATTCAACCGCCACCCCCGCCTACGCCGCCCTCCCTCTATACTTCACCCTAAACGATGATACTCCTCTGGGAGGTTGAATGTCCTGTCATGAAGCACAGGTATCCAATGTTGGCAAGGCAAGCATACGGGACGAACGGCTATTGCTTTCTGGCCCTTATGTGAGGGGCAATCGCATTGAATGCACAGCCTCGTTGCAACCACTGAATATTGGGATCTGCAAGCAATCTTTAAGACGGCAGCAAACCTCCACGACTCTTCAACTCCCACCATGATCTCTCAGCTGCTCTCCCATGAAGAGCTGGATGTGTCAGTCCGATAGCTATCATCTCTTCCTCCCATATTTCTCGTCTGTAACCTCATCCAGCCATGTGGTCTCCCCAAACCCAAGGGCGAAATGAATCATGAAACTCCCGAAAGCCCAGAGCGAAGTAAAACCAGCATTGTTCAAAACCGTCTTTCCAATCGGCGTACACCAGGTGTTGAGAAACAGAAAGGATGCCCCAGTAATTTGCAGCCACGCTTGAAACCATCTATCTGCGACAGAAGATACATCGCGGGCCGAGTTCACTTTTTTTTTTGGTGTTTCCTGGAAGTATGGTGGCAACTGCGGGGCGGTGCCAAGCTCGGGATCTGACGCTGCTCGAAGCTTGTCTACGTCTTTGCTCATACCCTCGTCCGATGAGACTGACGACGCCATCTAATGGCTCGATACTCGTCAGCCTCTGCATGCAGCGCTTAATTCAGAAAATATCTTCCTGGGCTTAGAGCTATAGGGGGAAAGAGTAAGCGTTCTTAGAAGCACGGTAGCATGAGTCTGTTCCTACTTATCCGCAAGGCCAAATCGATCTGCTGGCAAACCAGCGGCCCACTGCAACTGGAAGAGATGGAAAACGTCGGTCGGTCTTTTTATAGTTTGAACTTTGGCCAGCGAAGCCCTAGGCAACCCGTTGATATGCTTAGTTCCAGAGTCACACGTCGGCCGAGGGAAATCTTCGGCTTCACCACCTTCCTATGCTGCTTTATTCTGCGCTGTCCTGGCACCAGATACCCAAATCTTACGCTACTCCGGACGAGTCTTACGCACGCTACTACGCAGCGCGGTCTTAAACGGGCATAACCAAACTATCCTACGACCGCTACATGCATCGCGGTCTTAAGCGGGCTTAAACTCAAATACGTCCGGCCACTCGTCTATATATACCGCGCCATGCCGCGCTTTTCGGGGGAACAGTTGCACATACTCCGGCATCCCGCGCTCTCCTCCTCCACTCCCCCAAAAATGTCCCCACCAAAGACCAACCTCGACATCGTCTTCGGGGCCATGACCATCGGCAAACCCGGTAAGTAGCCCTGGCTCGCAGGCAGCACGCACGCACGCTTCTCCCTCCCTCCCCGCAACAACCACGCTCACTCCCCTCGCTCGCCAGGAGTCGAGCAAACCCGCGTCCACGACCTCCAATCCGCCGCCGCCCTCCTCGACCGTTTCCAGGCCCACGGCCACAAGGAAGTCGACACCGCCCGCGTCTACGGCCAAGGCTCGTCGGAGGAGTACCTGGGCGCCCTGAACTGGCAGGCCCGCGGCCTCGTCATGGAGACGAAGTTCTACGCCAACCCGAGCGGCGGCGGCGGCGCCGGGACCACGCATTCGGGCGCCGATCTGCGAAAGTACCTGATGGAGTCGCTGAGGGCGCTCAAGGCGCAGAGGATCGATATGTGGTACCTGCACGCGCCGGACCGGAGCACGCCGTTCGAGGAGACGTTCGCCGCTGTGGATGCGTTGTACCGGGAGGGGTTTTTTGGGCGGTTTGGGATCAGCAATTATATGGCCTGGGAGGTGGCGTATATCAATGAGCTGTGCGGCCGGAATGGCTGGGTCCGGCCGTCGGCGTATCAGGGCGTGTACAATGCCATTCATAGGAGCGTCGAGGCGGAGCTGTTTCCTTGCCTGAGACACTACGGGATGGCGTTTTATGCGTACAATCCGCTTGCTGGTGGGTATCTTACGTCGAGGTACCAGCGCGGTGGTGAGGGGAGTATTGAGCAGGGCTCCCGGTTCGATGAGAGGACGAGGCAGGGGCGGCTTTACCGCGCTAGGTATTGGAACGACACCATGTTTGATGCGCTTGATGTCGTTCGCGCGGCGGCGGGCAGGTTCGGGTTGACGGAGGCGGAGTGCGCGTTGCGGTGGATGATGCACCATTCGCTGCTGAGGAAGGAGCGTGGTGATACGGTGATTATCGGAGCGAGTAGTGCGAAGCATTTGGAGGAGAACCTGGTTGACCTCGAGAAGGGTCCTCTGCCTGAGGAAGTGGTCCAGGCCTTGGACGAGGCGTGGGCGAAAACTAAGGGAATTGTCATGAATTACTTTCACTAGATTCCTCCAACTTATGATGGCTTATTGATTAGTATGCCGATTAAAAAGACGATTTTGAACAATGCTGGTTTTACTCCTTGGTTGTCAGGCTGTTGAAGACAGGCATTGCATTGGCAAAGAATCTGTAGATGGTTCTTTCGTCAATGTTCAGAGGATATCAAACCTTACGGAATATTTGAAGCATTGAAGAGGACACTGCACCAGCAAGATACGATCACACATCGACGACTTTGTACGAAATCTCTCGAGATTGCTCAGACGCTACTCTCACTACTGTTCTTCCACCACTCCAAACTCAACCCCCACAAGGTATATGTACAAACCCGAAGCTTAACTTCGCTGCATCTCGGTAAAATATCAACAAATCAGGCAAAGAAAATCCGTCAAATACATCCAAGTAAATACTTAAAAGAACGCAAGGGCCGCGGCAGCGAAGACGAGACCACCAGCAACGTCAGCGCGGCTGGCAGCGCCGGTCCACTGGGTAGGCGGGGCCGAGGCGGTGCCGCTGGGGGTGGTGCCAGCCGGGGGAACGGTGGCGACGGTGGTGGGGACGCCGGGGGTGAAGACGACGGGCGTGTTGACGGCCGGGACGACCGGGACGACCGGGACGGACGGGACGGACGGGACGGAGGGCTTGGAGTAGGTGATGGTGCCGTTGTTGGGGCGCGGCGGGATGCCGGCCGAGGGCTGGACCGGAGGCAGGGAGACGATGCCGGTCTCGCCCGAGGGAGGAGCCGAGACGACGGGCTTGGAGACGACGGGGGTGCTGGTGGGCGGGGGCAGGGAGATGGACATGGTCTTGGTGATGGTGGTGCCCGAGGTGGTGATGGTGGTCATGACCCAAGAGGAAGGCTTCATCGGGGTGCCGGTGGCCTTGCCGGGGCAGTTGCTGACCTCAGGGCCGCAAGAGGTGACGGTCAGAACCTGGGTGGTGATCATGGTCTTGGGGCCAGCAGGGGGAGCAGAGACGATGGCGGGGCTAGACGGGACCGACTGGACAGAGACCGGGGGAACCGAGGAGACGGCCGGGGGGTTGGAGGCAGGGGCCGAGGGGGCAGGGCCGGTGGGGGCGCTCACGATAGGGCTGCTGACCGGGACCGAGGAGGCAGGGACCGAGGGAGCAGCAGGAGGGTTGGAAGCCGGGGCAGAGGGGGCAGCCGGGGGGTTGGAGGCAGGGACCGAAGAGGCAGGGACCGAAGCGGCAGGGACCGAGGGGGCAGCAGGGGGGTTGGAGGCAGGGCCGGAGGGGGCGCTGGCAACAGGGCTGCTGGCCGGGACGGTGGAGCTCTTGGAGCGGGCCGGGCAGTTGGTGACATCAGGAGCACACGAGGTGATGGTGTCGATCTCGGTGGTGTAGACGGTCTTGGGGCCAGCCGGAGGAGCAGTAGTGGCAGGGCCGGTGGGGGCGCTCACGACAGGGCTGCTGACCGGGACCGAGGAGGCAGGGGCCGAGGGGGCAGCCGGGGGGTTGGAAGCCGGGGCAGAGGGAGCAGTAGGAGGGTTAGAGGCAGGGACCGAAGAGGCAGGGACCGAGGGGGCAGCAGGGGGGTTGGAGGCAGGGCCGGTGGGGGCGCTGACAACGGGGCTGCTGGCCGGGACGGTGGAGCTCTTGGAGCGAGCCGGGCAGTTGGTGACGTCAGGAGCACACGAGGTGATGGTGTCGATCTCGGTCATGTAGACGGTCGAGGGGCCAGCCGGGGGAGCAGTGGTGGCCGGGGCAGAGGGGGCGGTCTCGGCATCGACGCCCGGGACGGAGGTAGCAGGGCCAGAGGCCGGGCCAGTGGCAGGGCCGGAGGAGGCAGGGCCAGAAGCAGGGCCGGTGGCAGGGCCGGAGGTGGCAGGGCCAGAGGCAGGGCCAGTGGCAGGGCCAGAGGCAGGGCCAGTGGCAGGGCCAGAGGCAGGGCCAGTGGTGGCAGGGCCAGAGGGAGCGGGCGCAGTGGCGGTCTCGTGCTCCTTGACGGGGCAGACGGTGGTCGAGATAGCGACGATCTCGGTGACGACGTGCTCAGTCTTCTCGGCAGCGGGGCAGTCGGTGACGCTGGCGGCGCACTTCGTGATGGTGTTGATGTTGGTCTGGTAGACGGTCGAAGTGGTCATGGGAGCCGACGAAACGCTGGGCTCGGCAGCCTGGGAGAGGGGCACATCGACGGCAGTCGAGGCGGAGGGAGTGACCGAGAGAGGGGTGCCGACAGCGACAGAGGGAACGCTCGAGGGGAGGACCGAGAGAGGGGTGCCGACAGCGACAGAGGGAGCGCTCGAGGGGAGGATCGAGAGAGGAGTGCCGACAGCGACAGAGGGAGCGCTCGAGGGGAGGATCGAGAGAGGAGTGCCCACGGCGACGGAGGGAGTGGCAGTGGCGCTCGCCGGGACGGTGGACTTGTCGCCAGTGGCGCAAGAGCCGGAGGCCTGGGCGCTCTCGATGCAGGCGCAGGACTCGTTCCAGGTGCTGTCGAAGAGGGTGAGGTCGATGTCGAGGCAGGCGTTGAGCGGGACGAGATCGACGCAGGCATCGACGGAGGCGGCCAGGAAGACATGGTTCTTGCAACGGCACTCGGGAGTGTCGTTGACGCAAACCTGGGCGAGGGCCTTGAGGAAGCACTGCTCACGGCAGCCACCGGGGTTGGCGGGGGCCTTGCAGGTGGCGCCGCAGGTGGTGATGGTGGCGGGGGCGCTCGTGGTGGACGAGGCGCCGCCGAGGGTGACGCCAACGTTGGCACCGACGCCGTTGGCCACGGAAGCGGCAGCGGCGGCGTTGAGGCCAAGGATGTTGGCGTTGGCGTTGGCGTCAAGCAGAGGGGAGGCCGCCGAGCTGGCGACCAGCAGGGCGGCGGCGAAAGCACCGCGGTAGGCCATGGTGGAATTAGGCAGTAGGGATTATAAGATTAACGAGAGTATGTAGTATAAACACGACGCAGACCCAATTCGTAAAAGAGTGACGAGGTTGGGAAGGGAAAAGGGAAGCTGCGGCTGCAGTGGAGGGGGTGAGGAGGAAAGCCAGCAGCAAGCGAAGGAGCAGCGCCTAGATATACACGCGCGGAGGGGAGGCGACGATCTCTTGGGGAGCAGCGGTGATGGCGAGCACGAGCGCTAGAGCGCGGCCATGCTTCGCGGTGGTACGCAGCGACATAGCCCTACGACGCGCCTGCGCTGGATTGGGCAAGGCCGCCAGGCTGTCATTGCTGTGGCCGCAAGCGGGAAGGGCGCAGCGGCGTCGGGGAGTGGGATCTGCTGGGGCCGGGAGGCGGGCCGCTGGACGAGCAGGCCGCCGCAGCCGTTGGTCAGAGGAGGTCAGAAGAGGTCGGAGTCGCTCAGGGGAGCCGCCGATCGCCGCGGCAGACGAGGCGGTGGAGGCGCCGGCGCGCAGGAAAATCCGCGCCGAAATTCGCCCCCCCACCCCCCAAATGAGCCGCGCTGCTTTCGGCCTAAACCAATATCTGCCCCTTTGCGCCTCTCGCCGCGGGCCCCGGCTGCGTGCATCCCCCTTTCACGACTCGTGCCCGCCGCTCTCGTATCTCCAACGGCCCCAAGCCGTCGCTGCTTGTCCACCTCCGCCATCGCCGCCGCTCGCCGGCGTCGCTCTGCGCGCTGCCTGCGCGCCAGCTCAGGCGCTGGTCAGGCGAGCGCGTCATCCACGATCATCCAGCTAAATATACGTCCTTATCGAGTCCCTCGAGCGCGCCCGACTTAAAGAACCGCGGACCGCCCCCGTGACTGCCGCTCGTTCCCCGGCTGTCGAAACCCGAGACACCATCTTCCACAGCTCTTTTTCTGGCTCGCCGATGCTTGGTCGTTCGATGTGGCGTTCAGAACTCATTTCCCCGAGGTCACGATGATTGTGTTCGGCCTGCTCTCGCCCGGCCGCTGATTCGGTGTGAAGAGAAGCGTGCGTGGGCCAGCGTGCGAAGTGTCTCTCCTTACTCACCAGTCTGCCGTTTCCCGCTCTTTCCGCACACCGCCGATGCTGAGCGTCTCTCCGCTCTGCCCGCGCCTGCGCTGCTCCGCCTAAGTATGTACTCCTGCACTCCCGTCAGCGAATCCAGCCGCCCGTCCCGACCCGTTCTCGTGTCACGTCCACCTGTGACAACAGCATCGCCCAGCGGGTTGAGACGTGCTTGGCGTGTGGCTGAGGTGTTTTACCGCTGTTGAATACGACCTCTCGGATCCACTCCAGGCGTCGGATCCCTGCCGGTTCCATTCGGCACAGCCGCCTGATCGCCTGTTCGGGAAGGCATCATCCCGGCTTCCCACTTTGTCCGCTCGCGTTTCGACGTTTTCCTGCCACTGATGTCACTCTTCACCGTCGACACGAGCTTTATGATTGATATCTGCATGCACTAAGTGCCGTCACGCCCTCAGCCCTGCGGTTTCACCCCGCCCTAGCCGGCCGCCTGGCGCGCAGTGCAGCCTTAAAGCCCCAGAATGTGCTCCTTGCTTGTGACCAGCTCAGCCCTACGCGCCCAAACCCGCACACCCAAGACTCTCAGCCCTACCGGCCGCCTATTTTTGTCATGTGGCTGAGGCTGAGGCGTCGACTATAGATGTAAGGCTCTGCAGCCACACGAGAAGCGAAATCTGACAGGATCAATCCACCCAGAAGATCTCATTGTGGCTTGAAGCTACCTGTGGCTGTCGCCAACCCTACCGACCATTGTCTTTCCTTTCACCGTTGACTAGACGTCTATCACCATGCCTTCGATCGGAACCCTCGCTCTCCGAAGGACTAATACGCCATCTTCCTCCCCCCAATCTCCTTCCCCCATAACCGTTCCCAAGAGGGTGTGGCCGAAGAGGAGGCCAGACCCCGTCGTGCCCCATTTCGCCTACGAGCCGAGGCCATCAACCAGTTCAACGAGCTCTACCACATCCAGCATAGGCACAAAGACCCTGAAAAAGCAGTCTTCATGGACGTCAAGGCCTTCGACCGGCTATAGCGTGAACGGCAGCATCCGTACAACTTTCGTTGATCTCCCGGACTCGATTTCCAAGCGCAGCCAGGAGAGCGAGCGCGTTCAGACCCCTGGCGGATACGATTCTTCGGGAGGATTTTTCTTCGACTGTGCCCATACTTCCCCGAAGGGCTTCTACGTGCGCTCCATCGAAGAATTTCTCGGCGACTCCATGCCTGAACAACGCACGCGCTGAGCCTGGGTTGATTGGCAGCAACACGTCCACCCATAATCGTGCATACGGCCGGGATAATTGTCAGCTTCGGATGGAAAGTCCGCTCTGGATTCCTAATTGTTATAACCGTAAGGCATCGGAAGCAATCTGGCAATCTTCAGAGACCCGCGCGGATCGAAAGGACAGACTGCCTCCATGCGCACTTGCGATCCTTCAACACACCACTTAACGAAGATGCGGCCACCGAGGACAACAGCAGGAAATATATATATGAAAGTCCACGATGCACGAGCGTCAACGCACCGACCATCACCGTCACTCCTTTCGTGACGTTCAGAAACATCACTTCGGAGGCTCCAGCTTCAACGCCTTGACGGCACACGGATGCCATCGCCGGCCGATCGCTTTGCGCCGCCATTCACACCGCATTATTTTCAGTTCGCTTGTGTCATTTGATTTTGTTTGCGCGGTTAGGAACCGATATCACTTTGTAACATCATGGCGTTGTATACTTTCTCATTGCGCAGATCCCACTCAAAGGAAAGGGGGAGCCTTCGGTTACAGCTCCCCGCGCAGGACGCTGCACTGCCTCCGCCACCTTTTCCTTTTCGAAGTTCCTTCTTCTTAGTCTCTACGGACTCTGCTCTCTTTCCGCGCCCTGGTACTCGATTGCAATTCCGTCCTTACATTTGCTCTTCCTTTCTCCTTTGTCTACGAGAGCTACGAAGCTTTCACAACTTTTCTTTATACCCATCATAGCCTCTGCTATGATCACCATTTTTTTGGTAGTATTCATAGAGATAATTCATGTCATGTAAATGTTCATTTCACCTGCTTCGAGGTTCCCATTCTCTCGTGGCTGAACAACTCCCCAAATATGATGCGGCCCCCAACAACTCCGCTCGGTTCCGATGAGACAACCCCCTGCCAGCCAGAGCCCAGCCTGCCTCACACCGAATCGGAAGACTTCCATCTCGATATTCGCGTTCTCTCCTAATCTCTATATTAAGTGGCGAAAAAGAACCTTCAGCTGATGTGGACGCCACGACCGACTACCCTTCGGCCATGCCGACATTAGCAAATTCGCCGACACCACCACCCACCGATCAATCGGCTCTCCATCCCCCCGCGCCATCAGGATTCAGGTGAGCTTCAGCTCATGGAACCATTAGGGGGGTGGACGGTTCGCGTTGGCCAGTAGGATGCGTTTCTATTGATCCGACGATAGACCGGCTGCGCCCAACAACGGCGCGGAGAAAAAGAGTCGTCGCACCAGTATGACCATCTCCACAAAGTCTCCGCGGATTACTCCAGTGGCTGAAGACGCCCATAACGCCCTTATCACGACTCGTGGACACGTTCGGTGGGTGCTGTTACCGGCACGGAATCATGCGCTGTCTCAGCTCGCTCAGCTGCGCCGTCCAGCGGATATAGCTCATCAGTAGCTAGCCCCGGCCGCGGCATCGGAGGTTGTGGAAATGACGGGTGAAGCCCGCTGGAGCAACAAATGACAAGCAGCAACGACTACGTACTCTGAGCCAGCCCCAAACAGGAAAAGAAGACGACGGAGGTGATCATCGGCGCGCGGTCTCCTCCCCAAGGCTCGTCGGTCACAAGAACGCATCTCAGGCAACTCGGCACCAAAGCATGGAAAAATTCTCCTGTGGAGAAATGCCTGGCTACGCATCGGATTATTACCTGATCGCAAGTCCGATCGTCCAATTGCGCAATGGCTGATCCAGCGAATATCCAACGGGTCAGGCCAACTGCCGACCCACACCAACACTACCGCCACCTCCACCAAACGGTTATCCCCTCAAACAACAGTAATTCTCTCGTCATCCCGCCCTCCTCCCCCACCGGGCCCCAAACGCACAAGCTTCGCGAAGCATCTCCCCATCTCCGCCCATCTCCATCATCGGAGAAACGTCACGGAGTGGCGAAAAACGCGGGCTCATTCTCGGGAGTTCCTTTCGGGGGGAGCCACATGACGAGAAGAACGTCAGGAGCACTGTACGTATCCGTGGCGCTGGGACAAACGTGGGATGAGGCGATTTCATGCCCGCCCCCGCCTGGCGGTGCGGGAGTTATCGTGTGTCTTTTGCATTTTCTTTCTCCTCCTTGGCTCTCTCTCTCTCTCTGTCTCGATTTCCGCCGAGCCCGTTGTTTGAGGCTTTCTACCTAGCGGGCTTTTTTTTTTTTCTTTTTATGCTTCTTCCGCGGCTAGAACGCTTGCTTCATAATAATGGACATTTGTCTTTTTGGTGGCCCGGCTTGCCTCGTTCCTAATACATGGCGGCTGGGCCCTTTTCTGTCGCGTGGGTTTGGAAAGAAGCATGGCTGGCATCCTCCGGTTGGCGCGCCAGCGCCAAGAATGTGGGGGCAGCAGGGGCGCCATAAGCAGGTTGCAGATGGATGGACCGGGCACAATCTCGCCCTGCGATACCGCACACCTTCGCGTTTTGCCCGTCTTCGAGTGGCCGGAAGGGCCATTTGTTACAAAGAAAACACTGACTGACACCTTTTTGCGCGGCGGCACCGCTCGGATGCCTCGCCTCCCCATCCGAGCGTGCCCCGGCCCGCTCGAGTAAATTTCCCCCCTCCCCGCGGCGGGCGCGCGCTCAGAGCGCGCTGCAAGCAATACTTACCGTACCGCACTGTGGTTCCGCACACCCACCCACCCATCGCCACCTCCAGCGCGTAGGTACGAGTACCCCAGGAATAATCTGACACCTATGTGCGACGGACGGTCAGCCGTCCGTCCGTGCGGGGGCAGACGACGGAGAGGAGGACGGGTTGGTGCTCCGAGACATGGTGGAAGTAAGTCAGTCAGTCGGTCCATGGCGGCGCAGCGCAGCCCCGCCCCGACCGACTCCATGGCACCGTCAGCCGTCAAAGTGATGATGATGATGCAAACCGATGATGACGGCAGAGGGTGTGCGCAGGCGCGCGGCAGAAGGGCGGGCGTGTTTGGCGGGATGACGCATGAGTGATGGAATAGATTTGGGGGGGAGAGGAGGAGGGGGAGGGTGTGAGGGTACGCGATACGGGAGAGAACGTCAGCCACGGCTGAGAAAAAAAAAAAAAACAAGGCTTTCCATCACTCTTGCTTATTTTACACGCCTCGCATTGGTGATGGATCTTATTACATGCATTGTCGTCCTTGTCTGCCGCCTCGCGCTTTTCCCCGCGACATCTTTCAGCCGTGTTGTAGGTGACGCCGTTCGCGGCCAAGAGGTGGCCCACATGCCGTGCGTGCGTGATGCAAAGGATCGTCATATGCCCCTGCCTGCCTGCCTGCCGCGAAGCCGGTGCCGTTTGCCTCAGCCATGTGGCGCGAAGGCCCGAAAAGCCAGAGAAAAAGCCGCGGGACGGTGACGGGGCGCGCGACGGCGGCGGCCGGCGCGGGCGCAACTGGTTCGATTTGAGGGAAAAAAGAAGTGCGCGAAGGGCTGTTTGGGGGAAAGGAAGGGTCTTTTAGCGGAGAGAGCGGTTGCGCGACGGACTGGTAGACTTCACGTGGGCGGGAGTCGGGAGTGTCGGGAGAAGGCCTCCAGAAGGCCATCCGACCAGGTGCTCCACTTGCCGAGCTGGCGCCCTAGCTGGGAAGGGGGAGGCAAGAAGTGAGGTCAACGGTGAGTAAGTTAGTTAGTAGTGAGGGCGGCCGGCTGCTCGCTCACTCGCTCGTCACGCATCCCTGCCGTCGCTCTCCCCCCCTGGACAGGGAGGTGACGATAGGCGCGGGCGGAAAGCTCGCCCATTCGTCGCCGGCCTGTCGTCGGGATCCTCGCCAGTGAGCCGCGAGGTTGTCCGTCCTGCTTTTTTTTCTCTCCGACCGTTCTCTTACGACACGGGCTAGGCGGCTTTGGGGCGTGGCGCACACGTGCACGCGCAGGCGGAACTGCGGGGAAGGATTTCTCTGCGCGCCGCATCGCGCGCCAGCCCCGGTTTGGGGCGGGGGGTTGGGTGTCGACGACGAAGTTGCCGCACACCCAGCCGACGCCCTCAGCAAACCATCACAAACACGCCCGTGTCGCCCAACGCCGGGATCGCGATCCCGCGAAAGTATGTCAGAGAGATGCGATATGGCGCGTTGGCGGGACGCGCAACCCTGACGCTGTTCGCTTGGCAGCGGCGGGTGGAAGCCCGGAAGATCTCCACGATTGCCCCTTTCGGCCAGGCCGCTGCCGCAACGGGCAAGACGCGCTGGCGGCGCGGAGGGCGCGAAGGCCCGACTCCATGGCTTTGTGCCCAAGGGTGAACCCAACACGGCGCTGCAAGCCTGCCGCGACGGTTACAGATCAGGGTCGGTCGAGTCGTTGTCGCCGACCTGTCGCGCCGGCTGGACCGGATCGGCGGCCAAGGGTCGAGGGGGTGACGCTTAGTCGGCTGTCAGGCTGCCACTGCCATCTTCCGCTTGGGACCTAGCTGCGGGCGGCGTGCTAGTTACGCCAGACGCTGTTGACGCCCAACTGCGGGTGTGTGTGTGGGAGAGAAGCTGACGAACCTTCGCATAATCTGGGCTTCTCCCCTTCTCCGGCATGGTTATTTAGACAGCCTGTGCAACCCCATCTTCGAGTCAGGACCAACTCCAGCAACCCTCCACGCTTGCTTCCCCACCAGGCCTCGCCTCCAAAACACTCCCGCCAAGCTTGTCCATCTGATCCTGAGAGAACCTCCGCTTTTCCCTCTCTCTCTCTTTTCCTTTGTCTGGAGTCGAAGCTGTCGTCGAAGAAACTGCATCGCAAACAGCAGCTCATGGCGCGCTTCCTGTCCAAGCTTTCCTCGCGTGTGAACACCATCCGCTACTGGTTGAAAACTGCCAGCAGCGGACACATCATCGAGGATGGCTGGCCCGGAGACGATTCGACTCGTGACATGGATTTTTTCGACATTGGCATTAGCCACAATAGCGCTCCGGATGTATACGAGAACGTTTATTGTACGCAGCCTCGGGTGGGATGATTTCTCCATTATCCTGGCCATGCTCTTCTCGCTGGGATTGTCGTTGATCTGGTCGACCCGTAAGCGCACCACCGTTGCCGGCAAACCATAAAGTCCACCTCGGACTAACGGATCGAGCAGAAATTCCCTATGGCCTCGGACAACACCTCCTCTCCATACCACAACCGTACTGGCCTCTCAACTACAAGATGACCTGGGCCGCGCTTTTTCCCTACTACGCCTCCCTTTGCTTCGCCAAAGTCTCGGCACTGCTGCAATGCCTTCGCATCTTCAAAATCCACCAGGCCCGAGTCGCCTGTCTCAGCCTCCTGGCCTTCGTCATCCTCTTCGGTATCTGGACCATCGTCAGCGCACTCATTACCTGCTATCCGATGGCCTACCTGTGGGACAGAACCATTCCCGATGGCCACTGCATCAACCCGATGCCCATTCTGTACGCCAACGCCGGCGTCAACATCGCGCAGGACGTCGCCATCACGCTCCTTCCGATGCCCATTCTGAAAGGCCTGCGCCTCACCCGCCGCCAGAAAAGCGGGCTCATGGCCGTCTTCGCTTTTGGATTGTTGTGAGTTGAGCCACTAAGACTCACAACGCGCCTATAAGAAAAAAAAAACGCGCAATCCGTTTGTGTTTTTGTCCTGACTTTTGTTTCTGCGTCCAAACAGTGCTTGCATCACTTCCATCATCCGTTTGCGGGCCCTGGCCGACTTGAACAACAACGACAACAACGACAACGACACCCTCGACTTCACCTACGCAATCGTCCCCGCATGCATCTGGAGCACCGTCGAAATCAACACCGGCATCATCTGCACGTGCTGCCCTTCCCTGGGCCCGCTCTACACACGGGTCCTTTCGCGCTTCAAGCTCCTCGACAGCGCCGACCGCCGACGACGACGACGACGGTCCGACCTCTCGATGGCGCTTTCCGGCTCCGCGTTCACGGATGCCGTCGTCATCGTCGTCGACGACGGTGGTGGTGGCGGGATGGGGGAGAAGAAGCACGAGAGTTTGCTGACGCGGAGGACGTCGGACATTAGCAACCTAACCGACTTGGCCGAGTTTGCGGGGTTCACGGGGCTGACGGGGGATGCGGAGCTAGATGAGTATCTGCTGTCGCATCGGAGTAGCGTGGGCAGGCTTAACCCGGCGGCGAGCCGGTGGGTGCGGCCCGACTCGGCGGACAGCATGGATGGAGCTGTTGTCTGGGTGGACCGTGCTTCGAGCGGTATTGGAGTCGTTTGAGAATATATACATTGTTGGTGCAACGAGATGTTGTCGCTATGAATGTGGGCGCTGTGATGGTGAAGTGAGAGTGCGCTTGACTCGTATGAATGATGCGGGGATTACATTCGGTCTGTGTGGTGCCTCGAATGGCATCTTTCCTGATCGAGCATCCCTGCTTGGCCTGAATCTCAAGATTACGCTTTCTGAGCATACACCACGTGCAGGTTCTGGTACGCGTGGATGGAAGAATCCATCAGATGCTTCCGGACGCCCGCCAGGAACACCTCGACTTCCTCCGGACTCCACCCCAGACCCTTGCACATGGGGCGCAGCGTGATAGCCTGCAGGCCGTCCATGGCAATCGCCTGGTAGTGAGAGCCAACTTTTTTCAGCAGCTCGTCCTTGGGCCATGGGCCGAGCGGGACAGTGAAAATGCGCTCTTCGATGTTGACGAAACCGGCGTCTTCGAGCTGGGCCTTGATGTTGTGCATGCCGTTGAGATTGATGTTCATGGTTGCCAGACCCTGTCGGACGAGCTCCAGCATCTTGGCGAACTGGTAGTCGGCCGGCATGGAGCCGTCGTCGCAGCGCGGCATATAGTCCATCTCGTGCAGCTCGACCCAGCCTCCGGGGCGAATGTGCCTGCGTTTGGGATGGGCGGTTGGTGGGCGGGCGAAACGAGCGTGGCAGACTCACCTGTATGCTTGTTTGAGGATTCCTCGGTAGTCTCGAAATGCCTGGACGGTGTGTCGTGCGTGAACAAGGTCGAAATGGTTGACAGGGTAGACCCAGGCGGCCTCGGCATCGTCGACCAGGAACTTGACGTTGGGCGGGACCCACGACGGCTGTATGGGGCTCAAGTCGATGCCCTGGACCAGCGCGCTCGGATACTGGTCTCCCACTGCGCGAGAGGTCAGAGAAGGACTCGCTTGCTTGCTTGCTGGGGGCTGGACTGACTCTCGACTGCCCAGATTCCCGTGCCGGTGCCGAGGTCGAGGATGTTCTGCGGGCTGTCACGAATCGGAGCGTAATGCAGGCGGTCGCCCATGGCAGCGATGATGGCGGCGTGCTTCCTGTCCTCTCTTGCGCACGGTCAGCCTGACGCCCGGAAAGCAAGCTGGACGGCGGCACACCTCTCCTGCTCGGGCGCGTCGTTGGGGAACGGGTATCGGCCCTCCTGGTACGTGTGGTACCTCCGGCCATACTCGAACGAGTGGTCTCGCACGGTGGAGCTCAGCGAGGCGGAGCCACTGCTGGCATCGCTGTCCACGTCGACCGCTGTGGCAGCAGCAGGGGACGGGTCGACGGCGCCTGCGGGGGCTGCGGGTGACGGCATGCCGGTGCGACAAAGTAAAATGACTGCGACAAGGTAAACCCACCGCTCCTTTCTCTCGGGATGCTTCTTCATCGATGTGCGTGTAAAAGATCAGCCGAGGCGCCGGAACCCCGCCGACGAGCTGTCCCAAGGCCATGGGCTTCTGTGCATCCCACCCGCGGAAAGAGGCATGCGCTGCGTGAACAAGCGCCGTTGGGCGGCACAGCTGGCAGGCGGGACACGAGGTCGAGCGCGAGGACAGACGGCAAGAGGACGTGCGGAACGGAAGGCGCGGCGCAGACAGGCGGCGGTCGCGGGCAGCATTCTTCGCGGCGACACAGCGTGGGCTGGCGATTCGGCGTTGAGGGCGGAGGAGACGCGACGGCGGGCGGATGACGTGACGCCACAACGCAGGAACGCGGCGGCTCTCCGTCGGATCGCCGCGTGCAGCTCCCCCTCCATCGTGTCACCATGTCTCGGCAGGCTGCAGACGCCGGCGCGTCGCCCTTCCTCCGGCTGCCGCGCGAGCTGCGCGACGAAGTCTACAGCCTGCTGCTGCACCCCGCCGCCTTCCGCGTCGAGCAGCCCGACGACTTCGTCGCCTACCACTACGACCTGCGCCTGCTGCGCGTCAACCGCCAGGTCCACGCCGAGGCCACCGCCGTCTTCCGCCGCCTCAACACCTTCGCCCGCATCGAGACCCCATGGCCCGAGGCCAAGCAGCACATCGCCGACGAGGGCCGCGTGCCGCTCATCGCCTCCGGCTCCAGCGCCGCCGCCAGCTTCCCCGCCGCCCACCTCCGCGTCTGCATTGAGGCCTACCAGTACGTCTTCAGCGAGGGCCTCCGCCACCACCTGCTCATCCTGGTCGACCACCTGCCCGCCTTCTGCAAGATGTGGTACTACTCTGACCTGAGCCACCCCGGCCTCAATGCCCACCTGCGCCTCACACTGACCCTGCAGGATCCCTTCCCGGTCGACGGCGTCGAGAAGCCCATACCCCGGTCGCTGGTGCGCAGGATGCTGGAGCCGTTTGGCGATATCAAGGGCCTGCACGACATGCGCATTGACGGCCAGGGCGACGAGGCGGTCGAGAAGGCCTTGCGCGATGCCCAGGCCGTGCCCTACCCGACGCCCGAGGCGTGCTTGGAGGAGGCCACGCGGCTGAAGGATGCAGGCAACGTCGCACTGCAGAAGAACCAATACCACGAGGCGATCCGGTTGTACGAGCAGTCGTTCGAGGCAGTCCACATCGTCGTGTCGGGCCGGCGTCGGTCCATCTGGGCCAACACCTTCTTTGAAACCCACCTCCGCTCCGGCCAGTTCGAGTCGCAGTACGGCCAGCTCGTGCGCCTTGTTCTGCGCGTCAAACTGGTCGCGAACACCACGCTGGCCTACCTGAAGATGGAGGATTACGAGATGACTAAGTTTTGGGGCATGCGCAGCATTCAGCTCATGCGCGAGGGAATGGGCATCGAGAACGACGACGATGACGAGCCCATGCTGGGCTTTGCTGCCGCCAATGAGATGGGCAAGATATACTACCGCACAGGACTGGCCTTCAAAGCCACGGACGATACTGAGCAAGCGAGGAAGCTGCTACGCATCGCAGCTCAGTATCTACCCAGGGATCCTCAAGTGGCAAAAGAACTAGCGTCTGTGGCTCTTCGAATATAACAATTGACCTTCCATCACGACGAGCTCTCCCGTGTTTCGATCCAAGCATCGTGGCGTATCCGGGCCAACTTCAGCTGCGTACTAACCCTAAGTCCTTATCTCTGTTCACCCCGGGCGTTTGGTCTGTACAGCTCCTCCAAGTCCTGAGACTCGGCCGGGAAAACTCGGGTTTAATACAAGGACCATCGACGGTCGACGAGTGAGCGCCTAATGAAACGTTAAGACGGATTGTTTAGACCAGCTGTATGAACATATTACTCTCTCTCACCAGTCTCGTCTCTACTATAACATTTGCCCAGCCAACGTCAGAGATTTTTGCAGCCTCCTATCTTCGAGTCCAGCTTATTCCAGTAGCCAATGTCTTCTTGGAGTTCCGGAGTGTCATGTAATAATGTCTTAGCTCATTGGTTCCTCGGTCCGGACATCGGCAATCCGAATGCGATCCTCGATCCGATAGCTTCATTCAGCATAACGCGACGCGTCATGGCAATTCGTATATACAGCACGTCTCAAGGCAGGCACTGCCGAGCCAAGCAACTGAACCGAGCCGCATCGTATCCCTGTTCAACTTGTCGAACAGCGGCGCTTTTTTTTTCTTTTTGCGAAAGAGGTGGAAAGACCGGTGTTCCTTTTCACGAGAACCGAATTCCCTTTGGATGAAAAATGCACAGGCCAAATGTTAAAAGGAGGAACCACTGTCTTCCTACGTCCCAAAACACCTGGACACCAAGCTTCGGACCTCGGGCTGTATTACTGAACTAAATGTCTTGGCCTCCCTTGGCGAAATGTCGTAAGAACAGCATGCAAGCAATGCAACATCCAAAGAAGTAAACATTCGTAAGCCCCAGTGGGTCTCGGCACCTGGTCGGCAGCCACTTCGCGAATCAAAACCTCCAGATCTACGCAGCGGTAAGCATAATCGTTGTCGTCGATCAAAAGTTCAAAACAGCACTATAGGTGTGCCGGACCGTTTGAGCCCGCGTTAGACAGCATTAGGAAGGATGTTCGGAGGTGAGCCTGAATAACGCGTGGACATTGAATTGCAGTGCTGCTCATTGGTTCCAAGCACCGAGGAATGGAAGACATTGCGTTGACTTGAGGCTGGGGCACGTTTCCCCCTGTAGCAAGATAGGTCCTGGGGAAGAGTGTGTACCCACGCATACCCCTATAAAGAGCTGTGATGAAGGTGGCTCCAAATCTTCCTGCACCACCCTCTCGCTCCTTGTAGCATCACTTTCTTTATCCAGCCGTTCGTTTGGCCATTCGCCCCTTCACCATGCAGCCGACCGTCCTTCTCGCCCTCGGAGCGTCTCTCCTCTCCGGCGTCGTCGCCCACCCGCACCATGATCACTCTTACGCTGAGCTCACACGCCGCTCGCACCTGTCGAAGCGCTGCGAGGCCTCCGCCGCCTCCATGAACCGCAAGCGCTGGGCGAAGCGCAACGCGAAGCGCGACCTGGCTGCCCGCTCCACGAACACCTCCTACACCATCACCACCGAGGCCCCCTACTACGAGACCATCCAGAACAACACTTGCATCTTGACGGAGGAGGTTACTAGCGGCCCGTACATCTGGCCTCGCAGCCAGACGCTGCGTCAGGATATGACCGAGGGCCAGGCTGGCGTGCCGTTGTATCTGGATATTGGCGTCATGGACGTCAACAGCTGCGAGCCGCTGCCGAACGTGCTTGTCGATGTCTGGTATGCTAATTAGCCGCGTGCGAGCACAAGGACAGAGCTATGTGCTAACGCTGGCTCTCAGGCACTGCAACGCCACTGGCAGCTACTCCAGCTTCACCGGCCTCAGCCCCGACACTCCCTTCGTGACGCTCCTCGAGCAGCTCAACGCCACCATGGGCGACGACCTCCACACCGACGACACCACCTTCCTACGCGGCATGGTTCGTCCCCTCCCCTCCCCCCCCCCCCCCCCCCCCCAACCAACCAACCAACCAACCAAACTAACCTCCTCTACCTCCCTCAGTGGCCCACCGACGAAAACGGCATCATGGAAATCAAAACCATCTTCCCCGGCTACTACGTCGAGCGCACCGTCCACATCCACGTCCAGGTCCACGACAACTGGGTCGTCCGCGACAACGGCACCATCGCCTCCTCCGACACCATCTCCACCGGCCAGGTCTTCGCCTCCGAGGAGCTGACGCAGCAGATCGTCGCCCTCGAGCCGTACGCCAGCCACACGGCTATCAACCGCACCACCAACGCTATCGATAGCATCTACTCGGGCGAGACGAAGAATGGGTGGGATCCTGTGTTGAGCATTGTGCCGTTGGATGGCGAGGATGTGACTAAGTATGTTGCCCGGTCCGTAAAGTGGGTTTGTGGGTTTGCTAACGTGTGTGGCGTCATGTAGGGGAATGGTTGGCTATATTACCATCGGCGTGGATACTGAGGCTCAGGGTGCGTTGAGGAGGAAGCTGAGGAAGTTGTGAGCGGGATGGTGCTTTTAGGGACTTTTGTCACGATTGGAAAGAATATAGACTGTAAGACGAGAGAAGGTTTGCTCGGGCTGCTTTTAGACCGTTCCGGAATAAATGGAATCATGATGTTTGGCGACTGAACGAAGTTACGTATGAGCGGCTTGTGACGTCTGTGGAGCACGACCGGTGGAGCAGGCCGTAAGCTCCGTCTGTTGGTATTTTCCTTTATAGGTTAGGTTCCTGGATTATTTATTCTAGAAACTTGCTACGACAGGGGCCTTCTACACCTGATTGGTCAGTGCGCAGAGGTATCGTAAGGATGTACGGACGGAATTCTGGCATTCGTCAAAGGTAGAGGCAGACCAAGTCGGATCACTGACCTATCACTCAATGCTCTGTTAGTCTCGACTATCCTTCCGCGTCAATCAACAACCGCTCCTTACTATTTGACCGGCAAGTGGATAATTCAACTTGGAAGACTGGAAATTTAAAGACTGCGTATGTTCGTACCTGAGTATTTCCAAAAAATAACATTTACGAGATCAGTATAGCCTCCAACTCGTCATCTCTGAGACCTTCTCCATGCATAATTCCCCGAATATAGGCATCACCAATAAGCTTGAACGACTTCCAAACCACACTGTCTGATCCGTGCCCGCTGCTGATGAATTTCTCCTCCCTGAGAACGAAAGGAGTGACTGCCCCCTGAAACACTAGGACATCATCCCCCTTCTTCGCCGCTTCCGGCACAATTCCCAGCCGACAATCCCAGGTAATACAAAGACGGCGCTGTTTCAGCAATTCACACCCAATGTTATCCATGAAGGCTGCATACGGCTCCCGACCTGGTTCGACACGCGGCTCCACCTCCGTCCCGTCCAGCGCTGTTTCAAAAACCCGCTCGACAGGATCCTCCGTGTTGTATCTGAACGGAAGAAAGGGATTCACAAACGGCCCGTCACGCATCCTCTCCTCAATATTCTCCGTCGGCCTCGCTTTCTCGCATTCTGCCATGAGCTCTTCCACCTTCTCTTTCCCCAACGCCAAGCTCGGGTCCCGGTTCTCGAAGCACTTCATCAGCACCAGGATGCTGAGACAGTGCAAGACGAGCGGAAACGCTCCGTGGGCGGCTCTAGGGAACTCCGAGAGCCGGTTCTTCCGCAACGCGTCTCGGAACGAGAGTGTCCGGCCGCTCAGGTTCGACATCTTCATCCAGTCGCGCTTCAGTCCCGCGGCGGCTACCAGCGCCTCTTCATCCCCGGTGAGGAGTTCCATGTTGGTGTCTGGATCGACGACCGGGCCGACCCAGCGGATGGTGTCCATCACGCAGCCCTGGACCTCCAGGAGAGCTGAGTTGCTGCCGACGCGGCGGAGAGGTGGCGCGGCAGAGGGTGAGCTCGTTTTTCCCGCTTCCACATGCGACGCTATGACCGTGTCGAAGGCTGGGGAGGTGGACTTTTGCGTGCTCCAGTCGGGGACCCAGCTTGGCAGGTCCAGGGTGCGCGCATGGCTTCCGGCTGCGTGGAGGACGCGGGCACCGTCGCCCTTGTTGATCAGATGCCAGGCAAAGTCGATGTAGACTTCAGTGGCGGGCTTGTCGTAGCTGATTTCAGGGGCTCCTTCACAGTCGGCTGCCAGTCCTAGAAAAGCGTAGATCTTGTCTCTTGGGTCGGTGGCAGACAGGATACGAAAGCTGCGCAGCAAATCGATCAGCGTGTACGGTTGGCACTCCGAGGCCACCTTCTCTGTCCTGGGCGTCGGCTGGTCGGGTATGTGCTCGTATGCGTCATTCGTTGACAAGGCTTGGAACTTCTCTCCAAGGACGACTTGGTTCAGTTCCCGGACGTAACGACCGGCTGCAGCGAATTCTCGACGCAATCCCGACGGATCTCTGGACTGTATGTCTCTCCGCAGCTTTTCGACAAGGTGCAATGCCTGCCATTCCGATGCGCGCTTCTCGCTGATGACTTTGAACCAAGCCAACCAGGAGTCGTCGGGCATGGTGGTGGTCGCCCAAACGAGGAATCCGGGAAGGTTGAACGACAGAGGCCCGAAGAGCATCACCGCTTGATGCCGCACCGAGGCTTCCTGGATGACCCAAGCACGCGTGAACCACGGTCGGGTCAGCAGGTGGGCGCGGAACTCGGATTCGTCTTGGCTCAGGTGCGGATTGAGAATCTGGATCTGGTGGTTGATCTTCCGGGTCAATGGCTCGATGCCTCCGTTCGAGAAGATGGGAAGGTTGCGCGTCTCCTCGTCGAACTCGCCCAGGTAGATGTAGACCCTCCAGGCGTTTTCGTAGATGGACCGCATGATCCCGATCTGTCGTGCCTTTTCCGCGTGGTCGGACTGGTTGATGCAGATGGCGTCGATCCATACGTGAAACCCGAACTTTTGAGCCCGCAATCTTTTGAGGGCCATTTCGAGGTGCTCCGTGATTGGAAACAGCCACCAGCCGATTTGCAGCAATCTCGTCGGAGGTGATCTCCCCCAGCAGTAACTGAGAGCGGAATACATCTGGAGAGCCCTGGGATCTTCGGAGTTCACTCGCGCGGAGAAGACGGAGATCTCGTCGAGGTACCGTACTTGCAAGCAGGCCTGTATCGGGTCATCAAAGTGCTTCGCGGGATGGATGTGCAGCATTCTGATTTGCTTGTCTGGGTCCTTCAGAGGACATCTACTGTATTTGAAGCGTCGGTAGTTTTCATGGAAAAAGAACTTCGTAAAAGGCGCTGCGATGTATCCATGATCTGAGAAGGGACACCGCTTTCCGCTTTCAAAACAAGGATCGCATATATCATGCTGTTCGCACTGTCGACAGTGGTGGCTGAGTTGGTCCTCGGGAATTTCTTTGTCGCAAGCATCGCAGATCAAGATCACGGGTAACTTGCGTTCAGCGCTTGCGCCCGCCGTGGGGCTGCGAACTTCGTCTGAGACCGATTGGTCCATTACGAACCTTCTGTAGGAATTTTCCTCATATGTTGCCAAGATGGGGAGAAGAGTTGTGTAAAAAGCTTGGGCTTGCTGAAGATTGGGCGTAGATCCTTTTAAGTCTCTTATGGTTAGGCAGCACCTCGGACTGCGCCACCGTCGATCGATATGGGGGCTGGGGTGCTGATCGAACGCTGATAAGCAGGTGTGACTGGCTGCAGCCAATCGGAGATCGATCTTTCACGCTTGCAAGTGGGGGCGACGGGAGGCCAGGGATGGACGCAAGGGAGTAGAGTGGCTTTGCGCTCAAAGGCTAAACAGTAGAATCTTATTCTTCTTCAGACCCGCTCGATGTGAGGAGACGATTGAGAGTGACATTGCCATGGTGCTTCCAAGTTTCTCACACCAACCCAACAACGATTCCTTCCTAGTGTCTATGATAACATACTCCCACAGCAAAACGAGAAGATGATTACATGACTGTTGGCTTTCTCTACTGGTCTCAAAAACCACTTGGATGTGACGCAACCGAGATGACTTCGCCCAAAGCGTACGAACATCTCCCTCACACGTTGATATCAGCTTCTCTTTCGCAACAGTCATGATGAAGTGGAAAAGAAACTTACCAGAACACGTACATCGAGGCTGAGTACAAGCTCTCCCAGCGTACACAAGGCAATTTTTCACCTTACACATACATCTACCCTTGCCGGTTTCGAAAGAATACAGCTTGCAAGACGGGAAACGCTCAATACCCCTGATCTCCAGCTTTCAGTCTTCCCAAACTTAACGAAGCAGCACGATGCCAGACGAGTGATGAAGTGGGAAGGGTCAGACTATAGTGCATTGTCGACTTGTCGACTTGTGCTGCAGAAAGAGTATATACGAAAGAGAACATAACAGAATATTAGGAGAAGACGACAAGGGAATGAGCTATGGAGCAATTGCCATCTTTAACTTCCCTGAGTTGATTGAAGGTGTCGATCTGGTCTTACAACTCTGCAGCGTCTCGGAAGCCTGCCGCGCACGTAAACGGAATATATCGACACTGGTCACTAGTGAAAGAGAAGGGACTGACCAGAGATTAACGTATACCATTCTTAGGTTGTGGCAATTTCCTGTAGGCCCTTCCCAGTTTTTCATGAGCACTTCAAATCAAAGTCTAACCTTGCTGGCTCGTATATCCCGGAGTCAACGATACGGTATAGCCATGCCATCACACCACGCATCCTTGATTCTCCTTGAAGTCAGCTTAGTTCAAGACCTCCAGGGGCTCCTACATACCTCTCCCCACCAAACAGTGACCGAGGGTGCTGCACTCTTCTCGAATCAAACCTATACCCAAAAAATATTGAAAAAGAAAAAACGTATACTCCACCTCTCCCCTCCCCCGGTGCAAAAACCCCATCTTACCCACTCACCAACTACTTATCATACCCCACACCTCACCACAAACACAGCAAAGACACAGAGACCGCCCGCCCCCATCACGCACATACGCATCCCCCCTTCCGAAACAACAGCCGCAGGAGTGGCACCACCAAGCAGGCTTCGCAGCCAGAGTCAGTGCACGCACGCATGCATGTCTCAGCCCCTGTACCCAGCGCGCCCAACACCCAAACCCGAGAGCCGAGAGAAAAAGTACCTATACGCAGCCGCGCGGATTGTCCAGCTTGTGCATTAGCGACGATGAGATGAGGGAGGGGGCTGGTTGGTTGGTTGGAGAGTAAACATCTGGAGAGAGGGGTCATCGGGGGAAGTAAGTGAGTGAATGGAGGGAGGAGTGAGGGGGCTAGAAGAAAGAAGACGATGACGACGGGGGGTGATGTTGGGGCGGGGCGGGCGGGAGAGAAGGAGGAAGGGCGGCAAGCGGCAGGTAGCAAACAAACGCGCAAACGCGGCTCCTACCTCCCCACCATGCAGCTGTCCGTTGTCTTTGTTGGCGTGCAGATGTTCCGATTAGCTCAACATTTTCTCCGGCGCCACAACAGCTGTTATTTGAAATTCAACGCTTTGACTTCATCGGAAAGTAGGCTGCACGTGGGAAGGCTGTCTTGTCATATCAAATGTCTTATTAACTTTAGTATTTAGGTATCTGCAGTCGTCTCCGGCCACCAAAGCGGCTCTAATATTACTATAAAGCAAAGTTTATGCATCGTCCCGATGACGTGTCGGTAGCGGTGTAGAGATATGCAGGCAAACCCTGAAAGCCTGGGAGCAGAAAAGAAAGGCAGATAGCCCCCCACATGCATGAATGAGGGAAAGGAAAAAGAAAAAAGCTATGGTAGCAACTCCCATACCCATGAGCGCAGCAACGCAACGAGGAGACATGCGAGGAGGAAAAAAAGAAAGCACTTCCAAAACTGCTTTTTGTGCCGCAGCAAACGCCATCCCATGCAGTACCCATCCTCCAACACCTACTCAGCACTGCTTCTGCTCTGCCTCCGACTGCTCGGCGGCTGCTTCGTCAACCTCTTCCTCCTCTTCCCCTCACTATCCTTGCTGCCTGTCCGCTCATGGCCTTGTCGCGAGGAACTCGGCTCCGCGTCAGTGGGCATGCTCGGCTGGTGGACCTGGACCTCGGGGACGGGGGCGGGGCTCCTGCTGCGGTTGCGGGGATCCATAAGTCCTTGCTGCTGCTGCATTTCGATGGCGAAGTCGAGATCCTCGCCAGTGCGCACGAAGCTGGCCCGGGCGAGCGGGCTGCGGCCCTGGCGACCGGCACTACCGACGGAGCTGGTGGGTCTGTGGCTCGCAGGAGGGACTGTAAGGCTAGGTGCGGAGTTGTTGGCGCTGGAGTTGGAGTAAGGGGCGTTGGATTGGTTGTATGGGTCTCTGGAGGTGAAGGCTGGGTGGCCCTGGGTGGGGTTCATGCTGTTGCTGTACTCCTTCAACTCAGCAGCGAGAGGAGAAGCGCCCGGGCCAGGTGACTTGGAGCGCGTAGAGTACATGCTGTTCTGGCTGGCGCCACGAGAGTGCGGCGGACGATCAGACTGATCGCGGACCGGAGAAATCTCGTGGGCATTCTTGCTCTCAATGTATCCGTACGAAGATGCGTCGTCGAAAGATTCCACAGAGTCATTGAAGCCAGGCTTGGTGCTTATAGGGCCGTAGTTCGCGCTACTGTTACCGGTCTCATAGAAAGCACCACCTGCCGGACGCTGGGCAGCTTGTGCGAGGTGGTACTGCGCAACACCTTCAACGTCCATGACGGACTCAACACGGCGGGGCATGTAGATAGAGTTGTTTCCACCGGAGGTTTGGGTGACGAAGGAGTCGAAGGATGCACGAGGGTGAAGAGGCAAGCGGGGAGCGTTCGGATCGCGAGGAAGCATATCTGGAAGCGTAAGACCAGAGTCGTTGCCTTGTTGATACCAACCCCCTGGAAGTCTCTGTGCAGCTGCGAACCGACCTTCGAGATGATCTGAAGGCAGGAGCGGGAGTGCAGGAGCACGGCCTTCCTTCTTGGACTTCTTGCGCTGGATCTCGGCGGCGGGCTTAAAGGTTTCGGGAACGACATTGAGATCGTCACCGGTAGCTTCGGCCAGTTCGATGGCAGCCTGGGGAGTGGTGTTGCTGTCAGCAGTCCCTGCATCGGCACGAGGACCACCCCAGGTGCGCTGCCCGGCAGTGAAAATTCCGTAGACCATGTAGCACCAATTGAAGAAGGGGTTGACAACGAACATAATGGGGTACATCATGATCTTGTAGCGGCCAAGCTTAGCGCCGAAGTAGAGCATAAGAACCCAGTTGAGACCGAGGGATACGGCGATAAAACCGACAGGAAGGTTCGAGATCTTTTGCGAGGTGGTCATGATGGAAATGACCATGATGAAGAAGAGCAAGGCAGTTGTCCGGATAGTGTTCTGCATGAAACGCACGATGCAGAGGATGGTGTACCTTCTCCAGAGTCGAATATCCGTCAACATGCAGACCTCGTTCGTAATGAATCCCAAGAACCAACGGCGGCGTTGCTTGAGTAAACTCTTGTATGTCTGGACGGCCTCAGTCTTGCAGAATGCACCCGTGTTCATTTGGATTTGGTAGCGCTCCTTGGCTCCAATCATGAACAAGTGAGTGAGCCAGCGATCTTCGCCCAAATGACATTTTCCGTAGTCGAAGAGGTCCTCGCACTGCTCGGCTTTGTCGGCAAAGTAATATTTGGCCATTTTGCGGAAAGCGGAGAAGCGCAGGATGGTCAAGGCACCGGGCAAGCAGGTCACAGCGCCACATCCAGACTCAACCGAACGCTCGAAGAGCTGACCGTGGATATATTCCATGTCTTGAAGGATGGTGATCAAGCTGTTCTTCTCGGTGGTCGAGGTAATGACTCCGGTCATGGCCAACATATTCTGCTTGCTGCCCGGCTTGAGTTCCATCTCGTACATGAAGTTCTGAATGCAGACCTTGTCCAAGATACAGTCTGAGTCGATGAAAAGGACGAAGAGGTTGTCGTTACGCTTGAGGTACTCGGAGTAGATCTTGTCGATGAGCTGGAAGGTCTTCTTCTGGCAGTGACGTTTTCCACCGTGCTTAAACCTGGAGACGGTGATACGGCAGCTACGGTAGGTAACGTCGATGCTCTTGGGGTATGTGTCCAGGGTGAGAGGCACGCCCAGCTTCTCGATGGTGTTGAGGTAGAGTTCATCCTCCTGATCGCCGTCAAACGAGAGAAAGATGTGCAGGCACGATGGCGGATACTCGCAGTCGACAAGTGAATCGATGGTGCGCATGAGGACCTCGGGGATTTCCTTGTAACAGGGCATGACAATGACGACCTTTGGAGCGGAAGCCTCATCCAACACGTGCTTGATCCTCTTGGTACGGCCAATGGAGTGAGTGACGAGCTGGTAGACGCAGAATAGCCAGGGAACGGTGAGGAGACCGGCGAAGGACCAAAAGGCGAACCACTGGAGGAACTCGACCATGGGAACGGGGAAGTATTGCACAACCTGCGAAGGGAGGGGAAGCGTGACAACCATGATAGGCAGGAAGATACATCTGAAGGCATCTGCGGTTAGGCATTTTGCGAATCAACCAATGGCAGGTTTCCGGTAACGTACCTGAGCGCAGTGAAGAGAATCATCATGATGACAGCCAGCACCTTGATGCTAGTGTTCTCAGCCTTCTGGTACACCTTGATCAGGCAGTACAGGAAAGCGGCGACCCAGAGAAACCATTCGAGAAGAGCCATCAGCATGACACCGCCAATGATGGCGCAGTAGACGATCTGGCGGGTACGTCAGCGACCAGAGCTATTCCCAGCGACGTGCAGGAGCACACTCACGTCCTTGACAGGCCATGGGTCGGTGATGGCAGGAACGCCATTCTCGTTGACCTCGCGGGCAAGCAGGCCGACGGCTTCGCCCCACATTCTTGCGGTGTCAATTGCAACGAGGCGAGAGAATGGAGGCAAGTCGAGGAAGAGTCGGAGCGAATGACAGGAAGCAGAGAAGTAGATTAGGGGCCAAGGGGTCAGGCAGGCGGCAGGAGGGGCATGAGCAAGGGATTGAGCGGGCGCAATCCAGGCGGCGATGAATTATTGTGGGCGACTGCTTCACCTGGGGTGTTAGCGTGGTTATGCGAAACGGGAGGGCGTATTTTTAGAGCGCGGACGGGCTCACCAGGAGAATTTGTAGGCCGGCTGTGAAGAAGCGAAGGTGCGAGGGACGCGGTGAAAGTGAAGGAAAAGCGGTGGTGAAGGGCTGCAGGCCTCAATTGTAGCACAGCAGCAGCGCGTGGTACCCGTCTGGCGGGCGTGTCGCACGGCGCTAGAAAAGAGAAAAACGAGAGGGCGCAGGACTGCGGGCGCAGAGCGAGAGTTTTCGGGCGCCTTTTGTTCTGGAAGGCAGAGAAGCGCGCGCCACCTGCACAGCGGCGGAGGGGCGCTGGAGTGTCTCGTATCGCCGCGGTGGAGCAGGAAGCAGCGGCAGCGGAGGCGCGATCAGCTGCGCGATCTGCGAGCGGTCAACGGCAGCGACGATCTGGCGCGAAAAGCGCGACAGCGAGCGGCAAACAAAGCGAAGGGCGGTGGTCACAACCACAGGGCGACAGGAGACGGCGGGAAGTCAGGCAGGCAGGCCGTCGCCGGACAGCGGGCGCGAGGCTCTTTACAACGGGCTATATACGGCGGCCGCATGGGGAGCGCTGGGCCGGGGCCAGTCCGCATGGAGCGCCGCGGGCCTGGCAGCAGCAATAATAAGATGTGCCTCTTCGGGCGCACTTGGCAGTCGTGTATGCGGGCCCTGCTACGACGGCGCCATCGACGCGGCTGGCTCTGGGCGTCTGCGTGCGGCCGCTGCTCGACCGGGGGGCAGCAGCCAGTGCCACACGTGGTGTGCGCCGACTCAGCGGGCGGCTGGCTGTCGCTGTCGCCGTCGCGTCCGTCGTCGCCGGTGCCTCTGTACGCGCGCAGCCGGCGATCGCGCGGCCAGGCGCCTGAGGCGGCGCGCCACCCGGGCACAGCGTCGCGGTGCCTGTCAGCATGCTGCGAGCGCGGAGAGCCGCCCGCGCAGGCGTCGCGCGTGCTGCTGCCCGGCGGCGGTGTTGCGGCAGCGCGCAGCCGTGAGGTGCGCCTTCCCCAAGGCGGCAGAGCTGCCACACGCGGCTAGCGCGCTGCCTGTTCTGCGGCGCCGCGTTTCATGGTGCGCGGCTCGGCACCAGGCGACGGCGGCGATCAGGGCGGCTGCCTGTCGCACCACCGCCTGCGCCCGCCAAAAATAGCGTTCGCTCGCCCGCCAGCGCCTGCCACGCCGGCGCCGTGCCGATTCAGCCGCCCGTGCTCCTGCACACGCAGCCCGTCTCTCTTCTTTTTTCCCTCCACGTTGACGCCCGCCGAATTAATGCCCGCACGTCGTATCCCGCATGCGCCCAGCTCGAGCTCCGCCGCCGATCCGAAGTCGCCCAGCACCAGCGGCCGCTGCGTCGCGTGCGAGAGCGGACTGCCCCTTCAGGCAGCCCTTCGCAAGGCCCAACCTGGCGCGCGCTCCTGCCAGCATCTTCCCGTCGCCCGTAGCTCCATCGCATCTGCAAATCATCAGGCTAGGGGCTGCTTGGATCGTGGCGTCACGATAAAGTGCGCTCGGTCTGCATCCTGGCTCCGGTCGCTTACCTCTGACCACGACCTCAAGCCAAGCTCGCCCCGGACGGGGTGACCCAGTCGTGCCGCGCAAGCTGAGAAACAACGTCAGGAACAGGCAACGCCGACCTCCCCTCTCCTCGTTTCACCCTCGCGCATCTGGCCGCCCCTTGCCCGAGCCCTACGTGTAGCTCCGCCGACCTTTGGCATTTCACCTGATCCGCCGGCACGGCTGCTAAATCCTTCAACTCAAATTTGCCGCGCCTTTGTGTTCCAGCAATCCAAATTGTTCCCCGCGCCGCTGTTTCCAACGTCGCCTGCCGCTAGCTCCTCCCACCCGTTCGGCGCTTGCGCCTCAAGCTAAAGTGCGCCCTCCCCCCAGCCTTTACGCCTCATCAGCGGGAGCGGCGTCGGCCACATTGCGGGGCTGGCTGAGCTCTACTTGACGTAGTCTTCAGCAGCTGATTCTGTCCCGCGCTATCCCTTTACTGGTAGCCACGTCAACTGCTTCATATCGGAAAGACTTTTGGCACAGTAACAATTGTTTTGACTCCTTTTTCGCGCACAACACAGCAGATGGAAAATCGTCCGCACCATTTCGTTTCCAATCATCCACATACTACCTTTCAAAACATATGCTCTCCAACCACCGCGCAAAAGAGACGCATCTCTTGTCCACTGCCCTCCAGAACACGTCAGCGGCCCAGAACACGCACACTGTGAGGACAGCAAATCCCGCGAGAAATCCAAACAACCATTGAATCATTGTTTCCCACCCGTACATTTGCCACAGCGCCGGAGTCAGCCTCATCCCCACCATATGAATCATCGGCCCGTGGCAGATGTAAAAGGCATAGCTCACTTTTCCAAGGTATTGTGCGAACCGAGTGTTGAAAGGCCTTTGCAGCACGGGCGCGCATGACATTGATAGAATGAGCAGGCCAGCGCCGATACCGTGCACGAAACGTTTCGGGTCAGTCATGCTGCTTGGGATAAAGTAAGGCAGGATACCATACCCAGGGGAAGATTCAATTCGCGCATTTGGACCGGAGAGGACGTAAAGTGCCAACACGAACAGAGCGATGCCGAACATGCGCTTGTCCACGAACCGGCGGATTTTGTCGAGCGTTGAGAATGCAGCGACCGTGGGCTTTTCAAGGAGAAAGTCAGAGGCCTCCAACCCGTCGGCGCTGTTTCGGAGGTCGTTCTCTGCGCCAATCTGTCCAACGAATCCCATGTGAATGCGACTGTCCGCGTTCACCAAGTTTGGCTCTTCTCCCTCCGTGATCATCATGTTCGCCTCCGCCAGCATTGCGCCCAGTATGAACTCCATGCACTCCCAACGGTCCCAGTAGACACAGAATGCCATTGTCGCAGTCATCAACACGAATCTCCACGCCGCTCGACACCGCGAGAATGCCAGCAACGCCAGCGCAACCACGAGGCTTCCGCGCATCTCCATCGGCACCGTCCACAGATGTGGGTCGTACGGATTGTAGTAAGGCTGGTAGAAGCCGGTGTTGTAGTATGACCAGATGTTCGTCAGGCCAACGGCGTTGGTGTACCAGTCATACATCTGCTCACTAAGCGTCGCCATTCGGTCATGGTGGTGGTCTGGGTTGTAAAAGTAAGGCATGGCGATGTATTGACGCGCTGGTTCCCAAAGCCCGAATCGAATTGTCCACATGGTGATGAATGTCGACACGAAGGCCGGAAGGTAGAGACGGATGCCTCGCCGGAATAGCGACGAGGTGAGCGTGAGATAGACCTGTTCATGTGCCTGTTTGCGCGCCAGCTTGATGGCTTTGGCTGACGAAACGTAGCCTCCAACGACGAAGAACACCGAAACCATGGCATGTCCTGAGTAGAAGAGCCGAATCGGCGGCAGCTGAATCAAGTGCATGTTCCACGGACCGTCGCCATAGCTGAACTCGACCCAGCCGTGATAGGACCACATGGCATGCCCAATATAGACGAAGAGGGCCGCGACGCCGCGCAGTCCGTCGAGATACATCGTTCGGCCAGATGATTTGGGGGCAACGCCAGTTGTCTCATCTCTGTTGCTTCCCATCCAGGACTGAACGAAACTTGGTAGACAAGTCCATAGGAAGCGCCGGATGAAGTCGAGCAAGGTGTCCAGACGCAATGAGCACTTTCGCTGAACCATCTTAAACATTACTGGCAGCTCGATTGACGCGAATGGTAGAAGAAAAAGCCGAAAGAGTGAAGGGGATGAAGAAGAGTTGCGAACACCACTTAAGATGCAAAAGCGGCCTCGGTATGCGGACCGGCCCGCCTCGAAGCAAGGAACCGGGTGAGCATTCTCATCCCGCCGCTTCACGACGTAGGAAATGCTCGCAAATTGCCTGTCAAGGGTTTTCCGAGGGTCATTCACGATCCTATCTCGCTACGATTGGCCGCACTGTCACATTTCCGTGCGAGGAAAGGGATGGGAGGAGCCTGGGAGAAATTCACCAAGTATAAGCGAGCCCACTAACCCCATTCCAATGCCCAGATAATTTCCATGGACGCGGTTTGTGGCAATGGTGGAAATTCCTACATCGCCGCTGGCCAGGAACATTGCCATCTGATCATGTAGGCCTACGTGTACTCATCCTCGTCAGTCAGAACACTGCTCCTCTGTCTTTCGTGTTTGTCAATCTGGAGTCTTCGAAATGCATTCATGAATCAAGCATCTCTTTCCCCCATGGCATGGCAAGCGTTTCTGAACCTTCACCCTCCATTCACCAAGATGGGAATTATTTCCCCTTCGCCCGCAAAAGTGCGGATGTGGATCATGGTTGGTGCGGCCCTCATCGTCATGATCTTGATCCTAAACACCTCGCGATTCGCATCCCCGGATTCTCCTTCAATATTCTTCTCGACAAAGCGCAAGGTCCTGAAGCGCAATTGGTCAGTGGTAGCAAAGGATTCTCCTCTGGAAGGTCCGCCTTCTGCTTTTACGAAACCGAAAGACTTCAAGATTGTCGGTCTGGTCTTCTTTGGTAGACGAGAGACCGTCTCAATCTTGGATTGTTACTTACAGGTAAGAACCGCCGGACAGGGATAGTTCATAAGCATTTTTCCTAACGTCTCCCGCGATGCAGAGGAATCTCGCCTCCAACGGGGGCTTCCTGGATGAAGTCATCTTCCTCATCCAAACCGACAAGGCCGACGATCTACGCTGGCTGGACCAACGCCTCGCAAGCACCCCCCAATACCGCCGCCACGACTTCCCCTACACCTACAACAACTTCTCCAACTCCTACGACATCGTCCAGCCCGACACCATGTACATCAAGATCGACGACGACGTCGTCTTCGTCGAAGACACCGCCATCCCCTCCCTCGTCGAGACCAAACTCCTCCACCCAGAATACTTCCTCGTCTCCGCCAACATCATCAACCAGCCCCCGCTCGCCTGGCTGCACCGCCACCTCGGCGCCATCAAGCCCTACCTCCCCGAGCTGACGCCCTCCCTCCGCAACCTCAGCCAGAGCCGCTGGCGCCCCTCGGAGCTGCCACCCTGGCAACCGCCGGCAGGCAGTAGTCCGGACCAGTTCGACATGGACGACAGCTTCCAGGCGCCCTTCAAGGGCCACCGCTGGCTCCCGCTCATGCCGGGCGTGCGCGGCGCGCCGAACGTCGACGGCACGCCGATCGTCAAGACGGAGTACGACTATAATCGCGGGTGGTGGTGGTGGCCGATCGGCGCGCAGCTGCACTACAGCTTCCTGGCGCATCTGGAAGATGGCGATCTGTGGCGGTATAAGTTTCGGCTCTGGGATTACGAGTACCTGCGGTTGGGCATACAGTTCATGGCCATTTGGGGACATGATTTGTTGGGGAGTATGCCGATGCCGCCGGATGATGAGGCGCATTTGACGATTCAGATGCCGTGGCTGTTGAAGAGACGTGAGTATGACCCTACCTTGAGCGAACGCGTTCCAAGCGGTATAAGGCTAATTGATGGGCGGCGCGACCAGATGCGGTGGTGGATGGGAGGGGATTGGTCGCGCATTTCTCGTTTTTCACGCAGATTGAGAATATGGGTACGACGGATGTGTTGGATAGGTATCGCGCTTTTGCGCAGGAGAATATCTGCGTCGATCACGGGAAAGAAGCGGTGGTTCTGGGAACGGATTGATGCTGTGGTCTTCTTCAGCCTGGAAATTCTCGCTCCTTCTCTGATTTGAAGTCTTATAGATGCCCGTCGTTTGAAATGAGTTTGGTTCGTGGTCCAATGTTTCACTATACTTGTCTTCCTGTTCTTTCACTTTCCGTGGTTCAATGATCGATTGATGGAGTTGTCGAGTCTTTGCCTGTAAAACTTGAAAACCCAACTCTGGATATCTTTTGGCGAAGGTTCATCAGAGCTGAACGGACCGTTATGGCATGATCAATATCCCAAGGAAAGAGACAAGGCATATGTTGAGCTAATCACGAAATGAGTGAGTGCAATTGATGATGAATTGACTGCTGATTCTATGAAGCCTGGGAGGCCTGTCATATATACCATGTTGGTGAAGTAACTGCCTGACTGGTTAGGGCACTATCGCTCTGGGGGGGCTGAAATATTCGGTCTCCGAGCTTCATGGGGCCTAAGATCCGCCAACTCCAACAGTACAAGTATCGGACAGGTTCGAGTCGGTCGTTGTTGTAACAGCGCACAGTCAAATTACTATGTTCTGACGAGCACCCAGAGTTAATTGGCAGCAGCCTTCTAGTCGTACGAGTCATTTTTCCCGTCGATAACACCACAATTCTCATCCCATTGCTTCACTTACGCCAGTCCTCGACCTTGAAAGATTACGCTTCGTCGGAGTATCAATCTCACTCAAGTCAACCCATGTCAGGACATCCCTTGTAAGCAGTTCGCCAGTGGCATACACATGATAATTCTGTGAAAACGAACACTTTAAGGAGCGTTATTATCATTAATCTTTAAGATAGAAATGTATATACGGAGTTGAAACGTTATAATTTAAAGATATCTATCATCAAGTATTAATTGTATTATAATTAGTAGTTCTATAATACTAGAGAAACTCTTATATATACATAGTTAATAGATCGAAAGATCAGTGCACCTTTTTCCTCTGTGTGCTCTTGTTGTTCTTGGCCCCCACCAAGACAGAGCAGACAGAGCGGTTGCCTAGCGTCACGTGTGTACACGGGTCGCTTGGCGTACGCAACAGCTTCAGCCTTCCTGAGGCATTGCACCCGTAACTCTTATCATTGCCGTCATCCTCACTCTGTGCCGTGCCTCTTGCACAACACTGCTACCACAACCACCGCTGCCAGCATCATATTCCACTTTTGGAAGAAGTTCTATTTGAAAGAGGGAATCTTTGCCGTATCGAAGGCCATAGCTACAGAACCTTTTCATCCAGCGGGTACTCTACTCTTTGCCTTGCCGAGTCGCGCAGTCCGAAAGGCATAAGCTACGATGGATCGAAATGCGACCACCCAAGCGCGGCCCCGGACTAAGAGAGCTACACAAGACGAAGTCTCCGAGGCAGACCTCGGATATGAGAGTATCACGATCAGCTCGAGTCAGCGCAGACATGAAGAGACACAAGACACACTTGGCCTTCCTTGCCCGTTATGCTCATGTCTTTGGTACCGAAGCATTCGACTTGACCCCATAACAGGAGAACAGCCTCCAATGTCCAAGTCCATCTTGAGGAGCCTTTGCTTGCAGCTCTTCCACAAACCGTGTACGACATGCCCGCCACCCGATCCTTTAGATAGGCTATGTTCTTTCTGCGCCCATCTAAACCTTCGGCATGTCCTCAGCTGCGCATTACCGGCAATGATTCAAACAAAATCACTTCCAAAAGTTCCTGGAGGCTTCTCGCTGTTGGCCATCACCCTGGGAAACCCACACAACCTGCAATCTCGCCTGGACTGCTCATCCTGCCGCTTTGGTTGCCGTCTCCTGAATCAAACGTATGGTGAAGATCTCCATAACGAAGCCACCGGCTGGAGCTTGGGTCTGCCCATTTGGTCACTGTTTTACGACGAGTCGTACAAAACAGGTTTGATTAAGATACAGCATCGATCGGCTCGGGCGAGTAAACATGTGGCCTTCACTACGCTGGAACCTTCTATATATCTGGTCCGAGAGCTGGACTGGAACAAGATTCGCAGATGGCTTGGAGCTTGTCAAACGAAACACACAAATCAGCCATTCACCTTTCCCCAAACCTCAAACTTTGAGCTCACAGGGTTCAGACTGGTAGACGTCAAGCGAAAATGCGTCGTGACTGCCCACACTTCCTCTCGATATATCGCCTTGAGCTATGTCTGGGGAGTTCTCAGGACGAACGAAATTTATGCTATGAGAAACAACATACACCATCTTGAGAAGGAGGGAAGCCTTCTCGAGCTTTCTGTTCCGACGATCCTTCACGATTCTATGGAGGTTTGCCGTCGGCTTGAAGTCCCTTACCTGTGGATTGATCGCTTTTGTATTGTCCAGGATGATGGACCATCGAAGCATGCCCAAATCAACGCCATGGGAGACATCTACGCCAATGCGTTTCTAACGATCGTAGACGCAGCGGGACAAGATGCATGGCATGGTCTGACGGGCATTTCATCTCAACCGGAAATTCCGGAGCCCTACGAAGTTGGCCAAGGCTTTGCTTTTGCATGGTCCGATCCTTCATACTACAGAACAATTAACAGTACACCGTGGCAGAGAAGAGCGTGGACATATCAGGAAGCAATGCTTTCGCCAAAGCTTCTCTTCTTCACTAAGCATGGCCCATATTACGAGTGCGAACAGTGTCCCCTGGTGGAATCGAATAGGATCAACACTTGGCGCTACCCAAGATTTACTTACCGTTCTTGGCGATACGGGCATCAGCCCTTCTACTTGGACGCGCTTAAGGGTTTTAGCCTTCGCTATTTGAGCTATCCTTCTGACATTCTAGCGGCCTTTTCCGGCATGCTCAATCGAATTTATGGCGTAAATCACAGGTACGGTCTTCCTTTCGAGGGATTCTCCGCAGCTTTCGTGTGGCAGCCCAATTCTTGGGACGCCAAGCCACGCTCCACATCCGATGGACACATCTTTCCGAGCTGGTCTTGGGCATCGATTCAAGGAGGAGTTTCTGTGGACTATAGAATCTCCGTCCATACTGTTCCGATTGCGACTTGGACTTTCTTGTCCAGCAGACCCGATGGAGCTCTGCATGCAACGCCCGTTGGGAAGTTGTTGTGCACTGGCATCAAGTGGCCATACCACGACGATATCCCAACACGACCTCTTGGGCTCGCACAAGCAGCTCTCGCATGGAGCGAAGGGTGTTTCCAGCAGATGTCGCCTATCCGTATTTCTTTTGACCGCCCACAATCAGAGTATGTTCGGGATCTGCATTCTAGATGGCCGGACCACCCAAAATTCTGGAAAGACAGCCGTGGAGACCTTGCTGAAGAGTCGCTCTGCCGTGACGGTAACAAATACTACAGCAGAGAGCAACTACAGGCGGCTTGCGTACCAGGCAGAGTGTTAATCCATACCCAGAGTTGCCTCCTCTCATTGGAGTGGAGTGCTAAGCGTGGTCTCCAAGGAAAAGACAACAACTTCTTCCTGTTGAGAGACCAGGAGAGGCGTTGGATTGGCACGATATCAATTCCGGAATATCGCATACATCCATCCATGCGTGATCTGAGGCGAAAAGAGCCTTACTTGATGGAATTCTTAGCCATTGCTGTTGACCGTGGCGTACGGAATCCAGAGGACGAACTCAACGACCATGGCTGGGAGGCCGCTCCATCAGGCAATAAATGGGAGCCAATCCCGAAAACACACCAGGAGGTCACGCATTACGACCCTGGTGCTGCCCAACAGTTCAACTACTGGTGTGAGACACCCAATTCAATGCCCCATGCCATTGATGGCTGGCCACCGACCCTCCATATCATGCTCATCAGCTGGCGAGGCAATGTAGCGCATCGTGTTGGCGTTGGAATGGTATATTTAAAGGGATGGGTAAGAGCAGGCCCTACGTTCAAGTCTGTTGTTCTTGAGTAGCCTGTAGTCTGAAATCAGGACCGAACTTGTTATTTCATTACCCTAGGATGTTCTAGAAGCTAAGGAGATTACTATGGCTTTCAAATTTTGCACTTTTACTGTCCTTATTTGCATTAGGTTCCACGACTTTTCTTGAGTTCCGACCGAAGGCGACGGAAACATGGATGATTTATACAGTTCAAGCACTAGTACCAACGTCAAAGGATGAGCGATGGAGTACAGGAAGGAAGGAAATAGGTTTCCGTCCCTTTGACTCCACATAGTCAACCGGTTATGGTGAGATAGTCGCAAGGTATCGGCCGGTCTGGGGACGGTCGCGCCCTATTGG
The DNA here is from genome assembly GCA_037356115.1 of Neofusicoccum sp. Z2. Classification (NCBI taxonomy): domain Eukaryota; kingdom Fungi; phylum Ascomycota; class Dothideomycetes; order Botryosphaeriales; family Botryosphaeriaceae; genus Neofusicoccum; species Neofusicoccum sp. Z2. The sequence continues at coordinate 503,034 of JBAWJY010000016.1, forward strand.
CTCGTGCAGCCATCATCTCACTGGGGCCCCACAGCTCCCCCCGCAGGAACGGTCACGAGAATGGGCGGTCATTCCCCACAGTCGCCAGATTCTTGAGAGATACAAAAGCTGCGATAACTCCCCTGCCTGAGTCCCGGTTCGTCCATGTTCCATCGGCAAATGTCTTCTTGACGATCTCAACTCCTGCCAACAACCATGGCGACCGAAGAATCGTCAGTGGAGCAACCGCTCTATGCTTCTCCTACTGAGGGCGTCATGCGCCAACTGAGGGAGAATCCATACCTGTTCGGGTTGGCATCAGTAAATGGCCAAAATCCTCCCACTTACCGCTATCCGCTGACATGGGCAAGTTTGCGTCCCTGGGCGGCTTCCTTTTCGGCTACGACCAGGGCGTTGTCTCAGGCATTCTGACGATGGAGTCTTTTGCAGCGCAATTCCCGCGAATCTACCTCGACAGTAGTTTCAAGGGCTGGTTCGTCTCGACTCTGTTGTTGCTTGCCTGGTTGGGTTCTCTAGTGAACGGGCCCATTGCCGATCGGTTTGGCAGGAAGGGATCGATGCTCGTTGCGGTGGTCATATTCACAATTGGTTCAGCTCTCCAAGCTGGCGCGGTATCCATTGCCATGATTTTTGCTGGTATGTTGCTACGTGCTGCAGTGTTGACAGAGTCTTACAATGCTGTATAGGACGTGCCATTGCTGGTTTTGCGGTCGGCATGCTTACGATGATTGTACCCATGTATATGTCGGAAGTTTCCACGCCAGCGATTCGTGGAACGCTGGTTGTGTTGCAGCAATGTAATTACATCTTGACGCCACTTTGAAAGTTTGCTAACATTGATAGTGAGTATTACATTGGGCATCCTAATCAGCTACTGGTTAGAGTACGGGATGCAGTTCGTTGGCGGATCACGCTGCGCTCCCAATATTGCGTACACCGCAGGCACTCCATCCGAGCCGAAGTTCGATCCGATCCATGATGTTGGTCCAAACGGCTGTACAGGACAGAGCCAAGCTTCATGGAGAGTTCCATTGGCTTTGCAAATCCTCCCGGCAATCATTCTGGGTGTTGGCATGCTGTTCTTCCCAGAATCCCCCAGGTATTTCCTCATGCGTCAGCGCGAAGACCAGGCGCTCGTGGCACTGTCCAAGCTTCGCCGCGTCCCCATTGGCTCCGAATTGCTACGACAAGAGTACTTGGCGGTCAAAGCCGAGGTGCTTTTCGAGGAATCTTACGCCCGCGAAAACTATCCGGGCAAAACTGGAGTCACTCTTTACGCTGCACAGTATGCTTCCCTCGTATCCACTTGGCCTTCGTTCAAACGGCTTGCTGTTGGTTGCTGCGTCATGTTCTTCCAGCAGTTCATGGGCTGCAACGCAATCATCTACTACGCTCCCACCATTTTTGGCCAACTGGGATTGTCCGGTAAGACCACGTCCCTTCTGGCTACTGGTGTTTATGGCATCGTCAACACGCTCTCTACGCTACCGGCGCTTTTCCTGATCGACAGGGTTGGCCGGCGCCCACTTCTCTTGTCTGGAGCTCTGGGAACGTTTGTGTCCTTGGTCATCGTTGGAGGCATTATTGGCGGGTATGGCTCCTCCCTGGTGTCCCACAAGGCGGCAGGCTGGACGGGCATCGCATTCATCTACATCTACGACATCAACTTCTCTTACTCATTCGCACCGATCGGCTGGTGTTTGCCGGCCGAGATCTTTAACCTCGGCAACCGTTCAAAGGCCATGTCCATCACCACCAGTGCCACATGGATGTGCAACTTCATCATCGGTCTTGTGACTCCGGACATGCTGGACACCATGGGGTATGGGACGTACATCTTTTTTGCGGGTTTCTGTCTTCTCGCTTTTGGCTTCACATACTTCTTTGTTCCGGAGACACGAGGAAAGAGTCTGGAGGATATGGACGTCGTCTTTGGCGACACTGCTGCACACGAGGAGAAGACGAGGCTCTTCAACATTGCTGCATCGCTTGGAATGGTGATATCTTCTCCTGGTGGGAAGGCCGGCACTGTGAAGATTGCCTCCGAGGAAGAAGTGCAAGTGTAGCCGTCCCAGGTTCAGACAATCATAATACACCTCGACGTGCCGCTCGGGACAAAAAATCTCTTCTATATGTCCACTGGCGTGTCGCTAAGAAGGACTATCCCAATCAAGGGCTGTGGATTCAGCCTCAAAATTCCCTTCTACATTACATTTCAAGGTCCTTGCGTAACATCCATCATTGTACCAATCGTGTTCAAAAACGTGCTGTTTCTCCAACCACTCCAATCTGCGCTCAGCAGTCCAAACGTCTCTTCAAAGTTGGTCTGTCCACTCCTGACATAATAGCTGCCTTGCAAAGCCCAATGAGCCCATTCAGCATCGTTGCCCTGCATGTAATCAACCAAGCACGTGTAGTAATCAATCTCGACCGCAGACGGGGTATCCAGGTTCCAACCGAACTCGCTCAGCCAAAGCGGACCGGTATAATCCTTGCCCTCAGTCAACAAAAAGCCGCTCTTCTGGCCCAACTTCGTCTGGTGATCCGCGCAGCTCGAGTACGACCACGACCACTGGTAGTTATGGAACTCCCAAACCACCTTATCCGCAAACGCAGACCGGTCAAGCGGACTGCTGTACAGGAAGCTCAGATCCGTCGCATAGCTCGGGCCGCCAACCACCATCAACAGATTCTCGTTCGTCGAGTGAATCGCATCCAAGCCCTGGCCCACGTACGTGTACCAGTCGGCGTGGTTGTTCCCGTCCTGGGAGCCGGTCGCGCGCAGCTCGTTCCGCAGCGCCATGCCGACGACGTTGGCGTGGCTGGCGGAGAAAGACGCCATGGCGCGCAGCCCCGCGAGCCACGCCGTCGTGTTGAAGTACCGGCTGTTGGCGTCGTTGTACCCGCTCGCGGCGTCCCACCAGCCATTGCCGTCGCTGCTGCCGCAGCACCACGACGCGTGCGACACGTGGTTGTCGAGCACGACCAGCAGGTTGGCGGCCGCGAGCGCGTCGACCACCTGCGCAAAGGCGCCCTGCGTCGTGGCGGAGGAGATCCACGAGTTCTTGGAGACGGCCGAGTCGTAGAGGGCCGTCATGTCGGCGGCGGCGACGCCGGCGGCCGTGGCGGCCGCGGAGAAGGCGTCCGAGACCTTCTCGTTCGGGTTCAGCGCCATGTCGATGCTGTAGGTGAGGCGGACGCAGTTGAAGCCCTGGTCCGCGATCCAGGAGGCGATGGTGGATGCGGATTGGTGCTGCAGGCCCTCCGGGATCTTGGTTTCCATGTGGCCGGCCCAGTTCACGCAGCGCAGCTTCACGCGCTGGTTGCTCGAGTTGAGGATCCATCGGCCGGATGTGTGGAGGACTTGCGCGGAGGCCTGGGAGCTGAGGAAGCTTAGGCCCGCGAGGGCGAGGCCGAAGTATCGTGAATCCCACATGACGGATGCCAAGGACTGGTCCGGATGTCAGGGGGTGGGAAGGCGCGTGCAAAGGAGACGAAACAAGAGGAGAATCATGCTGGATTATATAGCTCCGCTAAGCAGTAAGTAGGGTCGGATGAGCCGGTGCCTGGAGCGAGCGCGGGGGAAACACGAGACATGCTTGTGGTTGACCCGGCGGACCGCACTGCCGTACAGCCAGAAACGTTCGTATTCCGAGGTCAGGCGTGCCTTTCGAAGGTTCAGCGCATGGCCCGAACGCATTGTTTTGCCTAGGCTTGAGACGCCGGTGCCAGGCTGTCGGATGATTCGCTCGAGCCTCTCAGGCACAGCAATTTGGCCGGTCCACTCACCATGACTCGCCGCGAACACTTCAGGAATTGACTTCGAAGCCAAGCTCCAGCTCCGTGGTAGCTTTCGAATAAGGTAGAGCGCTGTGCAAGCCCGCCGGGATTGGAGCTATTTAAGGATACTTTTGGCGATTTGTCGAGGAAACACGGGCGCGGAGCGGAAGAGGCGAAGAAGCTGGTTCCTGCTTCATACCCCTGCGTAAGCTTGGCTTCGCTCTCTTCTCTTAGCCTTAAGACTCTTGGCTGCTCCGCCCCTCGTATCTTCAGTCCCTTCTTCCAACGTCACTCCACTGACAAAGCTTTTGGTATCAGCAGACGAGCCTAGATCATCAGGACGAGAATACTTCCACTTGAAGAAACATCTCGCCTCGGGAGCAGCGCAATGGCCATTCCACGAATATAAAGTTGGAATAAGATGGAGGACAGGGGACTCCACCGGTCCATTGTGACGTAGCTCCGGTGGGATAACTCCCGACACCTTCCTTTTTCCGAACCCTCAGAAGTCGAGGTGCCATGGTCCGCTCGGCGTTACATACAGTATATACTTACACCATGCTCACAAGCACCCCTCGAACGATCATGTGAGCATTGCAAGTGTTACCCAAGCGACCTCACACAAGGAAGTGAGCCTCGCTGTGCGGGGTGCTATCAGGTGGGGCATTGCACCCGGTTGGAGACGCCCCGAGACCGAGGCAAGCGCCCATAATAACAACCGAGCTCGTGAGTACAGCTCTCAGCATTCACCTGGACAGAACACGACCAAAATACCTCTTCTACGACCATCCAAACGCATGCCTCACCTCTATGCAAGATGCGCAAGGACCTTTGCGCCGAAGTTGCTTTATTAGTTGGTCACTGTAGTAAGAAACGCTTGAAGCCTGGAGTAATTTTCTGAATTGGAGATTGCCTCTGGTAATTTCATGGCGGATCGCGGTGCAATTCGAAATACACTTACGATTCTTCATGCTTCGAGATGCTTCTCATGTCTGCAGCTCTCCAGCCTGGACCTCCTCAAGGATCTCTTCCCCAAGAAAAGCCAGATTCTGAATAGCTGCCAGTCCATACAGAGACGTGATGTTGGTTGATATCCAGGAAGCCTCTTCCACGGGCACCAGCGCTCTGCTGTCGTCAATCAGAACGCTCTTCCAGGGAGCGTCGGGCCCATATCCATCGCTGGAGAAAAACTCCTCCCACGCACGCCGAGCCAGCGTCGAGTCCCCAGTCGCCTTCGCCGCGTAAGCAGTCAGCCGTGAATGTCCCTGCCGAAGCTGCAATTTCCCAAAACCGACACCAAACCGCTCAATCTGCTCCTCCTCCGACGCGTTGAAGTATCGACAGTACTCCAACCATGCCTTCTCAAACCCAAGCGGCACCTCATCCCGCAACACCTCCAACAACTCCGCGCAAACCTCCACCAACCCAAACATCGCCGACAAGTGCGAAACCCTCACCAAACTCCCATCCCCCTCCGGTGCCCTAATCCCCCCAGTCTCCAAATCCAACAACCCCCACCCCGCCACAAACC